>CM076081.1:28321942-28389442 GCA_038088235.1 Zacco platypus | reverse complement strand
CAACTGAGATTCAAGTGGTGTATTAGTTAACCCAAACCGTGCCCATTTAAAATATCCAAATAACTCAACTAAACCTTTAACACCACTTCTAAACACGAATAATTTATTACTAATAAATGTAGTTAACGAATCCCCTCTTCAGAAGCTGAAGAAAGCCTGTTTGCTCCAATTAAGGAAGCGATGCCTATCATGGAAGATCTGCATGCATTTCTCTCGATTCAGACCCCTTTACATTCAAAGTTCCACAGATGGAAAGATGCATGAGAGACTAACTAAGAGGTTTTCAGGACTTTGATGAAAAGAAAAGTTTGATTGCAGTGAGCAACACATCTCTCTGTAAAAATCCAGCAAGATTGTGATGAAGCAATAAAAAAAGATGTCTGGAGGAGGCACAACTATGTTCCCAAATGCACATGTAGGGCACTGATTAGACTCCATCTGGCTAGCTGTGAGAGGACACATCTGAAGAACTGCTGCTGTTGCTGTTGGTGGTCTGGGCCCTCTTAATATACAGATTTAGCAACTTCATCTGTGGAAATAAAAGACAGGGAATTTCAATACCGCACATTCTAATACTCATATAGACCTCTGACTTTTTTCTCTGACAAGAGCATGTATTTACACATTCTACTGTATGTGTTATCTTAGAAGGTCAGGGTTGAAGGGATAGTTCACCCAAAAATGAAAATTTTGTCATTACTTGCTCACCCTCAAGTGGTTCCAAACCTGTATGAGTTTCTTTCTTTTGTTGAACACAAAAGAAGAATGTGGGTAACCATTGCCTTCAATAGTATTTTTTTTTCCTACTATGGAAGTGCCAATGGGTGCCATTAACTGTCTGATTACAAACATTCTTTAAAATATCTTCTTTTGTGTTCAACAGAAGAATACGGATTCGAAACCATTTGAGGGCGAGTAAGTGATGACAAAACATTTTTGGGTGAACTAACCCTTCAACATTTACTTTTGCATTGTGTCTAAAAAGGAGAACGTTGGCAATGTAGTTGATTTGATACATAATATTTAACACTTTGCAGAAACAATGATAAGTGTTTACACTCTATGGTATCTTTAAATGTACTGATTTTAGTTTATGCAGATTTAAATAAAATAACACCAAAAAACCAACTGTATTACAGTTATGAGAATCATTGAGAATAATGGGAATTATAAAAAAAAAAAAAAATTAGAATTTGTGACTAATCTTGACAAAAATTCTTAATGGTCCAAAAAAAAATTTAAATAAATTTAATGAGAAATTTGAATGTATTGTACTATAAACCCCAAACCCAGTGAAAGTGGGCCAAATATAAAAACTTGGACCAGTTAAAACCAGAGGGTGACAAATAAACAGAGGACTTCTAGATAAGGAGGTTGAACAGGGTGAACCTTTGGTGGACTTTGAGTGCATGTGACAAACCTTGCTGCCCGTGAGCTGGGCCAAGTGTGGCTTCAGCTCCTCACCAATCACAGAGTAGATGGCCACCAGACAGAACACGCTGGCCTTGCGAACGCTACTCTCAGTGTTATCATAGCCCTGCACACAGACCATTTTAATATTAACATCGTCACACACACACACACACACACACACACACACACGTGGATGTCATCAAGAGTACAGAAGGCAAAAGTACAAAGAATGCATGCTGACTATGGTCCAAACATTCCAAATGGAGACTATGGTAATATACTTAATACTGACCCAATTTTGTCCAATGGGGCGACCAAAGGTTAAACGACTAAAAGGGCTACAAAATGTGGTCACAGAAAATCTATTCCATCTTAAATCTCAATCTCCATTCTGCATATTGCAATTGGTACACTGTGTTCGGGTATATATGCAATATATATCCAAGATCATTATACAAGATGTGAGATGGTGCACACTTTCAAACTACTTGCATTGACATTCAAAGACTTCTCTCTGATCATATCAAGTTGGAAGTAGGAGATGAAAACAACTCTAGAGACTGTATAGGTAATGAGAGAGTATTTCGCAAAGAGGGAATTTAGAAATTTATCAAGTTCTAAACTGACAGAAGTGACAAGAAACTTATTATCATAAAATGCTGCCAACATAAAATACTCACTTGTAAGAGGCCAGGGATGATGTCTGGGAGCAGCTGATGCAGGGACTCCTTGCCAATGCGTTCAACCACTTTGGTCTGCATTTTAATAGCAGCCAGGTTGATGGGGTAGTCTGCAGTCTGTACGATGGGACACAGCACCTTGATGCATTGCTCTGGGTGAATGGAGCCGGCCAATGTAGAGGCAGCCTCTTCAGCCGCCCTAACCACCTGCACATATAATATTTAATAATCTGAGATGTAACAGAAAATTAGATGGAAAAATAACTTTATTTGGATTAGGTCGCTGTACTACAGACTGCTCTATTACTGCTGTATTACATGGAAAGGGAAAAAGTACACTTGGGAAATGATCTGGCAAAGGACTTCATAGGCCTGTATTCCATTCATTTATTCATCTAGGTGTTGGGTTTGCTGGCTTGGGTCATCTTGCTTTAGATAACCAAGGTGCTCAGTGTCCACATGTGCAGGTGTTGTATTTAAAATGGGATTAAAGAGGCCAGTCAGCTCATTTTACTCTCAATGAGGCTGTTACACAGAAAAAGTCACCTGGCCAGCTTTATTTCTCAGAAACAATGTGTGAGTGGTATTATGGTGGCAACGGAGTTATCAATGGATTAAAATAATATATTCACATACAATAAAACTAGGTTTAATCTGACCGCTTTACTACAATGAACTAACACAAAATATATTATAGTATAATCATTTATTAATCCGTCGCTTCACCATTACACATTATCGTTATTATTATCGTTATTATTATTGAATATAGTTAATATTATATTAATATTGAATATTATTAATGATGAAGCTCTAGTTAAATGAAAAAATATTCATGAAAACTGTAAGGAATTATGACAGAAAACTACATTTTTGCCCCTTGCTATAAAAAAATAAAACCCAAAGCAGTAACTTATTGCTTAAATCACAATGTATAGAACAATACTAGCTTGTATTATAATCATATCAAGGTTGTATTGCCTAAATTGGTTAGTTAAAACGGATTACATTTTTGAGAGGGCTGATTCTAACCTCTTTATGAGAGTCCTTGTGGGCTTCTAGTGTTTTCATGATGGTGAGTTCTGCATAGTTCTTGAAACGCGCTGGTTGGTTCCTCAGGATCTCCTTCAGAACCCGTAAAGCCAGTGCTCGGATAGTGTGCTAAATAATCAGACAGAACGCATACTATCATTACTAACCACTACCAATAGAGACATAAAAAAGAAACTTGACATATCAAAGACTTAAGAATTATAAAGAATGTGCCAATTGAGCACACGAGTTATATGATGCTTTGACTGACATCTTTGTCCCCGAGTGTCTCCAATAGCAACAATAGGATTGTTTTGAAGTGCTCGTCCCACACTGCCAGGCTGTCTTCACGGGCGATCTTCAGCAGCTCGATCAACGCCCCCTTCCTCTCCTCCACTCGCTCGTTGTGATTAGACAGCTCCTTCAGCAGGTCTGCCACCAAATCTGAACGATCCAAAATGATTCAAGTCAGAGCAGAAGACAATCTGCATAAACAAGCTATTATTCTACTTCAAATGTACTGGAACACTTTCTTGCTCATCTGTTCTGAGTATATGATCCTCAATATTACTGAATCTCATGAAACATGTCTGGGACTGTGTTTGACCTCAAGTCAAATTATATTTTGCTTTAAAAAAAAAATGTAAGCCTATTTCTAGGACTATTTTGTTTGCATTATGGCATTTACAATGCAAAAATATTAAATTATCAGGAACATCATGGTACTACCAATTTAAAACAAATTCAGTATTATTTTTTATATTTTTTTATTTAGCATTTTGTTGTAATTTTATTTTTGTAGTAGCTTAATTTATACTAAATAAACAATGAATTACAGTTTAATATAATAGTTACAGTGATAACAATGACCAATTAAATGGAATAATATAATGGATAATAATATAATGGATATGTTTTTGTAAGATTTACCTTTATAGGTCATGATTAGCCAGTAATGTGCATAGTAAAAGTGTTTTGATGTTAGTTTTAGTTAGTAGTTAGTGGGGTTGGGAATCGGAAATCAATTCCAATTCTGAAATCAGATACTCAAGGTCAGGAATCAGATACTTGTTAAAAAATTCATTTCTATTCCTCTTATCAATTCCTTTATATGCTTTTTAAATACTTTAAACCATTCAAGTGCAAGAAGACCATCACACCCTTTTCTGCACACAGAAAAAGTGATTTTATTGGGATTTTCAACCATTCAAGCGCAAGAAGACTCGCACAGTTTTCTGTGCTGCACACACATCCAAAAGATGCTCACAGAAAGCCGCCTCTCATACTGAAAAGTGTGCGATATTGAACTCTTCCTCGTCTTTTTGCACTTGAACAGACAAATACATACAAAAACGTCAAAATTTCCTTGTCAACAGAGTCTTAAGGGAAACAAACAGTTGACAAAGACAACGCATAACAGTTAATTGGACCATTACAGCTCTTAAATTAACCAAAATGTTAAACAACGAAGAGAAAATCCACTCAACGTTCTTGACTGAATTAGTCAGAATAACTTGTTTTGTAACAAGATTTAGAATAAATGTGAGTGATATTCAAGTTTTATTTATTTATTTTTTTACCTTATTGGAATTAGGAATCGATAAGAATTGGAATTGATAAGCAAAATCGGAATCGTTAAAATTCAAACGATACCCAACCCTTGTAGTTAGGAAGGTTTAAGTGTTCACATAGATTCAGGTTAATCTTTTTCCCCCCAAAGTTATTATAAATTATATCAATGTGTTTGCAAACAGAAAAACTCTGTTAGTTGCAAAGCAAAATGCAAGTCAATCATCACCAGGTTTCCACTTAATTTGAACATACAGTCACCCAATAAACAGTCCTACTATATGACTGTATTGCCTTATATGAGTGCAGGTAGCCTGTAGCAGTTACCAAAAAACCCTGTTAGCAAAGCAGTTGTGTCATTTAAGGTTGACATCACATGCGAGACACTGAGATGGATGACACTGAAAGAGAGGAAGTGGAAGGGGAAGTAAATGAAGAAAAGTGCAACAGTCTTGTTTAACTGTGCAGGTCTTTACCAGGAGTAAAGCCCTTGGGCAGCACCATCTTGTTCTCACCACAGTCTTGTCGACGGCCTGTAGAAGGGGAGGGACAGGAGGGGAAGTGATGACACACAAACTCCACTGTCCTACATGCTACACCCGCATATATGAAACTTACGTTTGTAGGGGGTTAATCACTTATTTATGTTTTATAGTCTCTGGGCATCTTGTTGCCAACACTGGTGAATAGCTAAAGTTGAAAAGTGTCATTTCTGCTTCAACAGTGTCCGCCCACTATTTCAGCAACCTTGGTTCACAAAGTATTTTTCCCATTCATTATCTAAAAAAACAAATGCTAATTTTGGTCCTCAAATCTCTTTGGCTGAGAGGTCTTTCCAGCATTGCGATAGTCTATCAGTATCACCATGGGAGCGGTTTCATCGCTGCTTGCAGCATTTCTCACAGTGAGTGTCATGGTGGAGGAGCAAACTCACTATTTTACAAATACTACTGTTGTTGTGTAGCATTAATAGTGTTTTTTTAGGCGAGAATGTAGTTGTTTAAACTATCAGTACGTGGTTTATTTATTAATATAGACTACTTGAAAATTTGCTTCAAAGTTTTCGGATATCTGTGCTCCAGGGTGTCAGTGGCAATTTAGCACTCATGTACCCAACAAAGAACAGACTTACATTGGCAAATTTTTTTGGAATTTTCTGCTGGCTCTGATGTCTCTATAGCGGTTAATTATGTGATAAAATTAGTTTTGGGTATATCTAATGGTAAATCTTTGGTCTCAATCTATTATTTGCTCCAGAGCGAATAGTTTTGGCTGAGGGCAAAGTTTCAAAGTTAATGCTATATAAGAGTGTTCTATCGTTATGCCATTAAATGGCGACAAGAGACTGTTTATATGGGTGAGTCAGTAGCAAAGACTGAAACAAGGACATCATATTTACTTTCAACATCAACTTGTAAGATACAACTAAATTTACCAGTGCTGTCATGGGAAAATTGGAAATAATCAGTGTATTATTAATATGAGATTGAGCAAAACATTATGACCACAATCACAGGAGAAACGAATATCGTTGATCATCTCCTAACAAGGCCACATATTAAGGTCTGAGTAGATTAGACAGTAAGCAAACAATCAGTTCTTGTAATCATTGTGTTGGATGCAGGAGAAAGGGGCAGGAATAAAGATCTGAGTGACTTTGACAAGGGCCAAATTGTTTTTGGCAAGGTGATTGGGTCAGAGTATCTCTGAAAAAGCAAGGCTTGTGGGATGCTCCTGGTCAGCAGTGGTGAGAATTTACCAATAGTGGCCCAAGGAGGGACAAACTCTCAGGGTGTTGAGTGTCAAAGGCTCATCAATGCCCGAGGGCAACGAAGGCTATTCTTTCTGGTCCGTTGTAACGGAATGTCTACTGTTGCACAAGTCACACAAAATTTAATGATGGTTATGCGAGGAATGTATCACACAACACAGTGCATTGCACTCTGCTGCGTAGCCGCAGACCAATTAGAGTGCCTATGATGACCTCTGTCCACCATCGAAAGTGCCTACAATGGGCATGCATTGGAATTGCCCTTTATAAGAACTCTCTTTATATTCTATGCCTCTATTCTATTTCTTGATGTTCTTGTTTTTGCTTATCTTAAAGTGTTTCTTTACACAACTAAAGATAATGGGTGCAGTATGGAGTACAGACATGAGAGTGGATGTACAAGCTTTGAGCAGCGTATTGACTCACAGTCTCTGAACTGCTCCACGTCATCGTCAAAGACAGCCTCTTTCAGGGCACTTTTGTCATAGGCCGTGATCGTGTCTCCATAGCCATAGGGTGCAAACTCTCTCGACCGTGGCACAGCGAAAGACCGCGGGGATGGTGTGTTGAGCAAAGATGTTTTGTTATCCAAAGCGGTTCGGCCTCCCTCCACTACATCCAATCCCAGTCTTGTGTCAGATCCCGGAGATGCTCCTTCCTTCCCAGTCTAAGACAGGAAGAGTAAAAGAGAGTTGAATAGGCGCTGATTAAGGATGCACAATATGTCCAAAAATTCAAATAAAATAAGCTAGGGAAAAAGAATCTAGATTACTTTGAATTCAAATTGTATCTGCAATTGGAAGTGAATTTATGGTCCACTTTAGTTGCTGGTATCAACTCTAACAGCTATTTTTGGAATTCTAAATAACTAAATATTAAAATATTATTATTCATATTATTTCATTTATTATGTTATTTAATGACCAGGATTTGTGGTTTTGCTATTAACATTTAATATTAATATTAATATAATTTTAACTATTCTTAATTATTATTAATATTATTATTAAACCAGTAATAATGATAATGATATTAATAATAATAATAATAATGATAATAATAATAATAATAGCAAAAAGACACAAAACGGGGTCATAAAATTCCCTATCTGTGTCCCTGTTCCTGTTGCGGACTGTTAAAAGCATAGACTCACGGCATCATCCTTCTTCCCATCACGTCTGATTGGCTCATTCAGGTCTTCTTGGCTGCGGTAACTGAAACTCTGGATAGCTTCTGTGACACCACGCAGTGAGCTAAAGATTTCATCAGAATTCATGTTCTCTGTGTCATACTCCAGCATACTAGAAAGAGAAATAGAGTAAAAGAGGGAATAAACATTGAATGGATTGCAACACTACTAAACAAGAAAGCCAAAGCACACACAAAATTGAAAAAAAAAACTCCAACTCCAACATGCACCTACAGGTGAATAAATGGATGCTCCGTCCAAACATAGTCAGTCAGTTAATTACTGTACAAAACCTACATCCACTAAAAATTTCTTAGTTGTACATTTTAATCAACAACCATCAACAGAGGGAAGTCTGTATTTGGAAAGATTTCAAACCAAGGCCACTAATATTTGTGCATACATGCCCCTGTGAGGCTGGGAGTGGGTTGGAATCTAAGCACCCATCCAGCCCCCTCCTCGTCATGGCTAACGGCTGAGTTACCTTGGTGAGAGCGCGCAGCGGAAGGCCCTGAGGGAGGGGCCGGCAGGAATAGAGGAGTGAGACGGAGGAGTAGGAGGAGGAGGAGAGGGAGAGGGGTGCTTTAAGAGCCCATCGACACTCCAACCCCATAACCGACTGTGCCCACAGAACGGCCGGAGAGGGAGAGAACAGGGCAGAAGAGGAAGAGAGAAAGAGAGAGAAAAAAAGAGTGGTCCAGTCGGAGTGTTGTGATTAGCAGCAAGGGTTAATAAGTTTAAGAGGACCAGAAACCCTTAAATCGTTGACTATTGAGTTATGCAGATCTCTTTAAAAGAGTTTTAGAACCTGAATAAGAGGATGACTCTCCAGGTGATTTGGATCCCACCCCAGAAATGCAGAAATTCATTTTAAGGGTTTCAGGTTGTAAAGGGAAAGTCTAATTCAGATGTTTAGTACATGTTAGAGCCATAAAACAGGGTGACAGGCCTTTGAAACTGCTATAGAAGGTCTTCATGCCCACAGTGAGATCATGCTTTAGAATGGTCAGCACATGGGAGGAGGGAAGAGGATGTGCTACCTGGGTGACAGACCCCCATGGGAGCAATTTGTAGGCGAGGTGAGAGGACTGGTCCTGCTGGTGGGGTGCCGGGGTGGCGTGCGGCCCATTGTATTGCTCGGTGAACTCTGTGAAGGAGACAAAGATGAAATGATAAACTAAATCATTTTAGGCCGGGCTAAATAACAGTTCAGTAACAAAACGATATTAGTGGCAGATCTTTATCATTGTCTTTTTATCTGTTTGCTCAAATTGCTGTCAATTTCTGGCTTAGATAATAGTATGGATTACTTGATGCACTTGAATGGAGAGAGACTAAAGTTTTATCAACTATAAAATCTGACAAAGACATCATGAATTTTGCTTATTTAGCTCAAATCAAGACAAACATGTTTTTCAGACTGGTCCAATTAATTTGTTCTAGAGTTTAAAAAAAGATAGAAAAAACAGGAAATGCCCCTGTCAAGGTGATTGGCTAATTTTCTTTTCCCCAGCTGACATGCTGAGCATTTTTCAAACAATGGTCTGTCTCCTACACCCCAAAAATGACACTTCACCTTATTGTGACACAGTCTTGTGTTTTTACAGCGAAAATAAATACATGTACACCGTTCAAATATTTGGGGTCAGAAAGATATTTAAAAAATTATATTCTTTAAAATCCTCAAAAGTGATAGTAAAGACTAATAATGTTACAAAAGATTTCTATTTCATATAAATGCTGTTCTTTTGAATTTTCTACTGAATCTTTTACAAACTCACAAGGGATAAAACAAGAAATCTTACCACGCTGCTGGTGTTGCTTGAGTTCTTCAGATGGTTATGCAGCAGCTTGGTGGCTCCATCCTGGAATGTTTTAGGCAGAGCGCCCAGCAGCATGGTGAACTCAGGAGTGTTCAGCTCAAAGAGTGAGATCAGCACCACCTGGGCGGCCTGCACAACACAGCACATGCTTCATGAGATGAAGCACAAACACTAACACTGCAATGGACGGGCGCGCACTTATACATGCTGAGAAAATCCGGCGGCGATAACTCAGAATAGAAAGAGAGACTGTATAAGGAACTGTGACTGCAGTGCTCCTATGAACAGAAGACAACTGGATCTATCATCTACACACTGGAGTTTACACATTATTTGACATTTGAGGACTGGGTGCAGCTTGATTTCAAAATTTTCCTTTGTGTCAAAACCTCCGTCAAATCTTTCTCTAGTGTGTAGGTGCTCTCAGTATCAGGGATGGGAATCATAAGTGATGATTATCGTTTCAATTCCCCTTAACGATTCTAGTTTCTGAGCGATTCAATTAATGATTCTTTTAGCGGGGAAGACAGAAAACGTCAATTCTTACTATGTTTGCTGCCTTCAGCATCATTTAGTCAGATGTGATTACAGATTTCAAGAGAGCAAAAAATAATCATAAATAAACAGTAATATAAAATTGCATAAAATTGCATTATACAATTCTAGATGGTTATTTCTGCTCAGATAAAAGACAACAGCGGTTTAAAGGGCCAAACAGGCGAGATTCCCAACCCTGGTAAATATGACTCGAATATTTCTCTCAATTCATAGATAGCTCAAAAGTCCATGACTCTGTTCTGTTTAATGTTAAACACATGCAAGAACACTGATTCACTCACTGTTATTCTGTGAAAAGAAACAAAAATATCTTAAGCAGTGGAGCGTTAACAGCAATTGAGAAACAAAAGGAAACTTTAAAACACACTTATTTATTGATGTAGTTAAAAAAAATGTATCTCTGCACTCTTTAGCCTTCTGGTAGAATTGCATGTTAAGAGATTGTATTCAGCAGTCACTTCGCAAGGCAACGAGGCAGATTAGAGTGAGGAGAGAGCACACGGTTAGGTGCAGCGGTTACGTGTGGGTTGTTGGTTAGGCCGTTGGATTGGCACTACCTGCTTGCACCTCTCCTCCAGATGACCCTCTCCAGGAAGTAGAGCTGTAGTGTTGGGCCTGCCTGACAACTCCTCATATGCCCAGTTATGAAGGGTCTGGGTCATCATGTCAGGACAATAGGGTAACAGACAATAAAAGAGAAACTGATGATGACCACTTGTTGCTTTTAGGCAGCAACTGATATTGGGAATAAATGTCTTGCATCTGTTCATTGTGATTAATTGATGTTTAACCAACATTTTAAAAGTAAAAATCTTGCAACCAAGATCAGAAATGATTCTGAATGCGATGGTTTGTTATTTAGAATGACATGAGAGTGACTAATATTAAATGATGACAGAATTCACACAATGTATTTGTGAGAATTAACCTAGAAATAAAAAAATAAAAAAAAACCTTTTTCAACAAACAGCTCAATCCATGTCAATTTATACTCTATCATACTCCACCATTGCAGCACTGATTTGTGCACTGTCTGTAAGCACATCTCCATGGAAACTCACTTTTCTAACGTCAGAGCTCTTGGGTTCTGTGGTCCAGGTGATAATGCGAGACACGGCTAATCTTGTCTCACTTGAGTTCACAAAGTCAGCAGGGTCCATCTGCCGTGCCAGGGACTCGATGTATTTCAGGATGGCCACCTTCACCTGCATTACAACATCAAGAAAATAAGAAAAAACTGCACACTGTGAATTTGCAGCTGGGGTTTTGTAAGCAGCATTGGTAGGCATCATCATACCTTCAGATTGGGGGTTTGAGTCTGATCAACAATGAATCGCATTAGAATGTTAAACTGTTGGTCGAAGGGGAAAGATTCCCTAAGAAAAAAAAGAGAAAAAAAGACATTATCCTAGTGGCACAAAAGTTCAAAAAGAACAAATAGCACAGTGGAGGTCAATTTTTTTTTGACTAGGAGAGTAACTAGAGACTAACCGTGTGATGTCCAGAGCCTTTTGGACCTTAGCTTGGACTGAGCCCAAGAGGTCAGCACCCATTTTTTTCAGCAGCTGAGTGAGCAGTACGAAGAGCCAGTCCTGGAGATCCTCTCTGTGCACAGTGATGAAGTCCACTAGAGTCTCCAAGAACATGCTAAACACCTGGAAGCAGATCATCCAACGTCACCCCAATGCTGCGCAGCATATCATTTCATAAACATGCAAATGGCTTTATATGGCTTTCACACAAATGTATTAAAAAAACTACATTTCTACACTCTCTGAAAAAAAATGTGAATGGTGCTTGGCTGTGCAAAAATTGCTGCCACAATGCCAGTGAGTTTCAGTATGTTTGCAAAGGTGTTTAACAAAGATTTAAGTGTTGCTATTAGGGCTGCACGATATAGCATTCATATCGCGATGTGCACATCCGTTAAAGTCACATTGCAGTATATGTGATGTCAAGTATAGGGATTGTAGTTGACCCATATGGACCAGGCTCCACGGTTTGAAATGCATGCGATTCTCAGATTCATTGCAAAGTGTAACCATCACAAAGCAAAAGTTTATAATTTGCACATGCTTTAGGTCCGGTCAACTTAAACATTCAAGTGATTTTAAACAAACTGAGTAAAAGATGACACAAAAGAGAACTCAATTTGGAACTGTTTTCTGTGCGCACACAAAAAGTGACAGCAGTCTAATATTCCTGCTGCTGTCCGTGTCATTAATGTTAATCAAACAACAACATACAAAGAAAATCAATACTGTAGCTTTAACAAAGATTGATTATATCTAATTTCTTGTGAAGATTACGCAGTGTTATTTCACATTTGATTATTCAATTTTTATATCTGAATACGGCTAGACTTACCTAAAAAACAAAGCACTGTTTATTTAATTTGCATCTTTGTTCTATTGTATTTATCTATGCTCGTAATTTGTTTATTACTTTCTATGCAGAGTCACTCTCCTACAAAATCACCCCAATCATTCTAGAATAATTAATTCTTTCCAAATAGAGATAATGGCATAAGTCATCTGGTGAATTTTCTTTTCCTCTGGTACAACTGCTGCTCTGCTGCTGATTTGTAGCTATTTTAGAACTTATTTTAAATTTTAAATAATTTAGAGCTTATTTCAAATAAGTCATCATGAGGTCCCCTTGTAAATTTGTTGTGGCCCCTGGCCCTCTGGTTGAGAACCACTGTTCTAGTTCAATTAATTCATTGTAAATGAATGAGATTTTTGGAAGGTTGCCTGCAAGTTTGTTTATAAGTCTAATCACGTATAATAATATAATAAAATGACAAAATAAAGTAATCTTACATCTCTCCTGAACAGGCAGGGTGATTTGATATATCATTCATTATGGTGCGGAATGAGTTACGTGTCAAAACGAAAAGAAAGAGCAATAATTATGGTGTTGCTGGTTTTAATGTGATCTATGTAAAGCGTGACCCAATGTATATAAGAATATAACAGTTAATCCATTTATATTAGAGAATGGTTCAGGTATTTGTAAGATCCACTTACTCTCTATTGTTAAAATCCACACCAAGGCAGACCATGCAAACAACAGGAAAAAACACATTCTATTAGTGCAATCTCATTCCATTTTCAAGTTCTACACAAACACACCATTTGCCAGACAAACTTGTTCAATTTTACTGAATTCACAGTGATTAAAGCTTCTTATTTAGTCTATTATCACAATTAATTTAGAATAATTTCACATAATGCAGGTAATCCTTCATAAAATCCTTTATTTGGAACGCTACCATTAATTCAACCATGGGTAAGTAGATTAAGTGTGATCAAAGTAGTCATGTGGAAAGGATGCATCCTCACACAGGTTACCTTGCTGTGAGGATCTGCAAACATCCTGGTGAAGATCTCACACAGCCTCTTCAGCTCCACACGGCTGAAACACACAAAAGTATTACTAAAGGCCTGTTCACTATAAGAATAGACAGAAGACAGAAAATAAAAAGCCATTGCAAGCCAACTGGGACTTTGCCCATGCATCATGTGGTCTATAAGAACACAATAAATGAACAACAAAACAAAACTTGCCAGATACTGACTGGTTATTTTATACTTCTTGTCTTGGAGGAAAATGAAATGACAACAAAGAACTAAGAGACCATTTGTGTCCCTCTGAAGGACCTCACCTGAGAATGCGCTGACTCTTTAGCAAGTTCTGCAAACCCAGCAGGCCCTCTTTCCTCTCAGACCAGTTGGAACTGGCGCAGTGATTTAGCACCTCGGCGACATCCTCCGTCTGACGCAGATAGTGAGGAATGCCACCATTACGAGAGCTATAGGAACGCTCCGAGCAGGCACTGGACGCGTCACTGTTGGCATCGTCATCAGACTCGTATCTCCTTCTCAAAGGCTTGCGCTGAGGAGAGGATGGAGCAGGTTAGTAGGTTCAACAGGACAAAACGCCAACAAAAGGGAGTTCATTCAACAATTTATTTTGCATAACTCAACTTAAACATAGTATGCTGTTGATATGAGAAAGCCATGCAGCAGTAAAAAAATTAGAAGGGTTTAGGTTCTTTTAACACTAACCTTGGGACAAGTGACGACCACATAATAAATGCGGAAAAGAACAATTTAAAATATTGACGTGCGTGGATACAGAAAAATACATAAGTAACTCCTGCATTTGTGGTTGACAAAGTGATTTTCACAAACGTTTGGTACACTGAAACATGGATGCCAACAGTTTAATGTGATTGCTAACCCTTATCTAAACTACGGTTCAAAAATTTAAGGGCAGTAAGATTTTTTTTTTTTAAATAATTAATACTTTTATTTGGCATTGATGCATTAAATTGATCAAAAGTGACAATAAAGGCATTTATGATGTTACAAAAGATTTATATTTCTTTGCTGTTTTTTAACTTTATATTCATCAAAGAATCTTCAAGAAAAAAACATGATGGTTTCCACAAAAATATTAAGCAATAACTGTTTTAAACAGTGATATTAAAAGGAAATGTTTCTTGAGCACCAAATCAGCATATTAATGATTTCTGAAGGATCACGTGACACTGCAGACTGGAATAATGCTGCTGAAAATTCAGCTTTGCCATCACAAGAATATATTTGACTTTAAATAGAAAACAGTTATTTTAAATTGTAATAATATTTCACAATATTACCATTTTACTGTAAATATAAATGCAGCATTGGTGAGCATGAGAGACAAACACATAAAAAAAAATCATACCAACCCCAAAATTTTGAACAATGTGTATATCTGATGAAGGAAATAATCCACCAGAGAAGTATAAAACCAGAATCATTTTTAGTAAACTACTGTTGACTATGATGGAAAGATATGCCAGAGTCAAAATTTGTGTGTCAAGATATTAACAACTAGTTTTGATTCTTTATACACTTTAATGATTTAATGAAAATTCGATTGCATTTTTCGGTTGTTAGTTGTAGTAATTTAGTTCATTTAGTTGTAGAATTCAGCTGCTGTTCCCATTTCCATACATAACTGAACTCTGGGAATGAAATTAAGAACTAAGAAAGGAGTGACAACTTCAGCTCCAGTGTGTACATGGCCTTTGAGGTGTTTCTCCAGTCTCAGCGGTGGAGTGAGAAGGAACAATTCAGATATTTGTTGGGGCAGTCATGAATAATTCAAACAGACAATTTCCAGCAGTTGACAATACATTAACAAACATTCAAATCCTTGTCATTAGTACAGTGTGCGCAGGTGACAAGTGAAGAGCGTGTCACGCTGGGGTAATTACATCTACTTATGTAGCAAAGAGGATGTGTCACGCTGATGCATAACATCTGCCCTGTTTACAACTTAATCCTGCTGTGTTGTCACATGTAAATTAATGATGATATACATTTTCCAAGTCAATAACACCGGGTGACTTATACAGATAATAAAATGAAGAGATTAATACCAAATTAATAGCAAAATTAACTAAATGAATCTTGTGGTGCTTGTGCAGGAAATGAGATGTGCAGATGAGATGGTCATTGACCAAATGAATGAAAGAAATGCAAATGTTTGTGGTGCACAAAATGCTCTTGATATTTGCTTGACAGACCACGATGGTATAAGTCATTCTGATTAGTGAATAAAAATGGAAGCACAAGCAGTAAATAAACTGAAGCACTACCTTATTCCTGGAGTCCCCTAACAGCTGAAGACAACCAAGAAAGGAAGAGCAAAGAGACGCAGACATTTCAAAGGGAGCAAATTGGTTGCAGAAAAAACACAATGTGAAAACTTCTCCCTCATAATATAGCTGGGTAGCTGGCACATAGGCACATAACGATTAAAATGTATAAGGGAATATTTATATTTTGATTTATATTATAATTAAATTCATTTAATATTTTAATATTAATTAAAACCCAGTATACCCCATAAAGAACACTACTCATTTAAAGCTCTTCCAAAAATGCCATATTTTTCTGTGGGAGTTTTTAGGGACATATTTAACAAATAGCTTGAGCCATACAGAAGCATCCGCTCCTATTATCCTAGATGAGATAATGAGAGTGAGACATATTTCAGTTCATCATAATCATGTCTTTGAGTGAGCTCCAGGATTCTTACCAAAGCATCAGCTACTGCAGCCTCCACTTCCGTGCCAGTGTTCAGTACCCTCATAGCATTGACCGATGCAGAAATGCGAGCCTGATGGATCAGGCCAAAGCGATCTGTGGGGTTTGAACACAGGACAAGAGAGTGAGGATGGGCAATGGTGAGAAACGCAAATACTCACCTTCTAGTAGGCTAATAGACAAAACATAAGGATGACATGTGGATATTGAGAAAATCAAGACAGTCTGTCAGACAACCCAACACATAATGAGACGAGTCCAGAAAGGACAAAAAAAAAAAAAAGAATTAAGGTTGCTTAAAACTTAAAGTTAAAAGGTGAAGTGTGTAATTTTAGAATTTATAACACTCCCTGTTATAAACTGATGCTATTAGTTGAACCAATGTTATCATGTTTGCCCAAGTTGGGTAGCTCAAACAAATAAGACTGAAATTCTTTTTAGTGGCCAATAAATTACACATTTCACCTGTAAACCTGCAATAATAAAGCAACTTCTTGAAAATTATGTGAATGTGTGTGAATTATGGGTCCGGCAAAATGACTGAATTCAAGCAATCCCAAAAAAATACACTGAACCTCTGTGATGCTCACAACACAAAATGCCAAGCAAAATACCCATATTTAATTCATCAGCAGCAATAGTACCAAAGCAAAAGTAAAAAAAAAAGTGGAAATGGCAAGTATACAAAACCTATTATACGAAGCAGAGAACTAAAGTGGACTTTGGCAAACACACCATTAACCGAATGGAAACGCAAATAATATAACCTCAACTAGGATGGATGCTGATGTTTATGGCGAGAAAAGCATAAGACGTCACTTAATAAGACAAAGACACTGGAAATAGAATTTCACAAATGAACAGATAATTCACGTCTAAATTCAGCAGTGTCGTGAAATGGTTCTCAGTTGCCAGTTTTACTTTTAAAAAAGTAAAGTATTAAGGCATGCTGGTGATTGGCCCTGTCTTGGGGGGCCAGGGCAGTGAGGGTTCATGCAGGTCACCTGACTGGCCCACGGGTTCGGCCGTGGACAGCGCGCTGGTTGAGCGAGAGTGACGTCGGGAGGCTGCAAGGGGATAGGAAGAAGGGTAACACCCCAGGAACGGTTAGTGCTACACTGAATCACTGAGCACCATCCGTGGCATTGACACCAAACATCCAACATTTACTGGTTGACTACATATACACATACATATATATATATATATATACATATATATATATATATATATATATGAAACAAACCGTAGACTTATCAGTCTCTCTGCTAGAGCATAGACCCCATTCACAAAAGGCAGATAAGCAATGAATTCACAATTTAATAAGCTATGCATTACTTTAAGTGTTTAGTATAATTTACATTTATTAATATTTGAACTCGTTTTTATTTTTATATTTTTGGTTTTAATTGTAGAAATCCTCCCTGTTAATTATTTTAAAGATCAGACCAGCTATTTTTTTTAATGGACAAAACCCAAGAAAACATCCACTGGATGTATTTATAACCCAAAGACACAGCTGCACAGACAATTACAGCACTTTCAGAACATATTAGTGCATGCATTGAGGCAAGCAGACAATTTCATATCCCACATACTAGGAATACTGTCTATAAATTAAGACCAAATAGAATTGAAGAGAAAAGTTTTGTGGTAACAAACTGGAAAGAATTGGTTGTTGTTGTTGGGGCTCCATCAGCCAAATGCTCTACTCACCAAGAGGAGTGAAGCCCCGAGCGGGGCTAGTGTCGCGGCTGCTCTCGCGACTAGTGTCACGGCTGCACCCCTGACTCATGCTGGGGCGGGGGATGCGACTGCTCCGGGCTAGCGTGCGATAGGGAGAAGTGGCAGGAAGAAGAGCTTTACCACACAGCCTGGCTGTTAGAACACAGGTTAGGGCATTAGTGAGGCCGTGGAGTCAGAGAAAGAAAGGGTAGGGTTGGCCATTCCTAGGGTCCTTCTGCTTTAGAAAGGTTAATCGCTTAAAGCACAAGGCTTAAGATGAACATTTTGAATAAGATTCAGACAACATTTAGGGAGTTTCTGAACATGCAGTGTTAAAGGTGCATCAAGTAATTTTGCCAGTGGAGAGTTTTTTTTACAATTTATACTGACACCTATCAGAAAAGTTAAAATGTCAACGTTACAGAAAAGTTAAAAAGTTATTTTAGGCCATATCTTTTGAAAATATGATCACAAATCATATACATTACTGTTCAAAATTAAGTGATTTATTCAGCAAGTATGCATCAAAATATAAATTATAGCCGTCCATAATGCATCAAATCATGAATAAGATGAATGATTATCAAATGCATGAATCAAGATCTCATGAATCAATACGGACAATTTCTGACACTGGTTTCCATCACTTTTGAAAAATTATATCCCTACATGTATATTATACATAAATGCATCCCTCTATCTTACGTTTACTCTGCTACAGTTTCTGACAGGTGATGAGTGTGCTGTGATGTCTTTATTCTGATTGGTAGTTGCTGTATCGCATCATCATTCATTTGCTTAAAGTTAAACTTCTGTAAACTTTCATGTTGTCATATCACTAAGTATAGTGATAATAGTCACCTGAAATCATCTGTCACTGAAATCAAATTACTTTTGTTCACTTTGTCACTGATAATCGTTGTCATTGTGAACATCACTTCAAGAAGCTTTTTAAGGCCACGGATGAGACTTGGATATTCATCTTAACATATAAATAAAGTATATCAAATAAAGCACTATTAATTTGAAGGTGTAATTGCTTGGTGCACCTTTATATAGAAACACACAAAAAGACTGCATTTAGCTTAAAAGCATTCTTATATACTTCTGAGGCATTAAAAAAATGTTTAATATTCTCAGTTTCTTATATACAAATGGACTTTTTGTTTTATAGAATAATGACTTAATGTTAAATTTAATGATCTTAAATAATTGCGTGGGCATTTTTGGTCAGATCTTTAAAAAGGCAGGACACACACAAACATTTCTCATAAAAAGCTGACAAATACGATGACCTCAAAACACAGCCAGAAACGCTGATGAGGGATGGAAGCCGTTAGTCAGCGCTGTCATCATTTAACAAGGTAAATGAATAACATACAAAAGACAGAAATGATTAGCCACTGAGTCAGTTTTGGCACACTTGCATCAGCCAATTAAATGAATGCTGAGCTTTATTCACACAACAAACTAGTGCACTAGTCAAATCTAATGTGATTTGCAGTAAACAATTATTCAGGAAACTAAAGTTAACAAAGTGTTCTTTCTGTCTTAAGCAAAGCTATGAAAAATCCTGCAATCAATTACCACAAGGCCTACCTTTTCCAAAATAACATAGCAAAAAATAATCTCCATGTTGTAACGTATATTCTTAAGGGATTCCTCAAGGAAATATTTTAGGTCCACTTGAGTTCCAAAGTCAAGTTGTTTTATATATGCCGATGGCGTGTCTGCACCTGCGAGCATCCGTAGTGTTAAATTGTGAGATATGAAAATTTGTTCCCCCTACCTAGGCCCAGTCTGCTCGGGCTGGTTTCACGGCTGCACCCCTGGCTTCGTGGGACCCTAGAGTACTTGTCTGAGGGTGTTGTTGGGGCAGTGGCTCTAGGAATTCTGCCATATGCATGTCCCAAGAGTTTCCCTGGAGAGCTGGATCGGCTGCCGGCTGTAAAGGGAAAGGAGACCAGGAATGTTGTAAGTAACATTGTGAATGATTATCTACCAAACGCCAATCGCTCCCCTCTGCTTAGCACTGAATTTACATAATTAAAAAATTTAATGAAATAAGGCACTGTATCATCTCTTTAATATTCACAGTGAGGTTCACTAAACTGCAAATGGATATGTGCTGTTTATAATGGTGTTCTCCGTTATTTAATGAATTAATGTTACCATGATGGCAAAAAAATGTACACTAAAATTCAAAAGTTTGGGGTCAGAAATACATAATACATATAGTGATAATGTGGATCACTGAAGGATCATTGGACACTGAAGACACTAAAAACATTCAAATAGAAAACGGTTTTAAATTGTAATATTATATAATATAATACTGTTTTAACTGTATTTTTGATCAAATAAATCCAGCCTTGCAGAGAATAAACAATTTCTTTAAAAAAAAAAAAATTTGTTGAACGGCAGTATATATTAACATTTAAAAAAAAAAAAAAATCCACCTGCTGTTTCATTGCATTTAGTGTTTAAATTCGCCCTGCAAGGTTCTGTTGATTTTCATCATCAAAATTCAAGGCATTCAAGATTAATTCTTAGAGAACTTCTAAACTAAGGAAATACTATAAAAATGCACAATACAAAAATAAAATGTATAGAAAAGTTATAGAAAATAGACAAAAAAAAAATAGTATTTGCCCAACAATGGTGTGAAAACTAAAAAAAAAAATTCAATGGTGACTATAAGCCTTCCTTTACTCACATGGACTGTTTGACAAGCAAAAGTTTAGGTTTAGGTGAACAAAATCACCACCCAAAAAATTTGTGTGTATGCAAATATGAAGATGAGAGATCAACTCTGATGAAATACCGACAAACACTGAGACAGACAAACAGGGTGAGCTTGGATCCAAGGTCTATTCAAACTGCAGGAAAAACATAGTAATCTCCACAGGCATGGTAACGTGACATACTATGAACAGCAGACACCTTTCAAACATATACAGACAGACACCAAAACAAGAACAAATACCTAACTATCACAACATCTGACCTTTAATTGAACAGAAATAAAAGTAAGATTAATCTAGAGCAGGACATGCAACATGATGGTAGACGTGTGACTCATGCAGGGTTCATCTTGAGGGTATTAAAGCGGCTTTATTCGGAGGAGGGGGATGGGGGGGGGGGCTTACCACTAGTGGGGTTAGCTGATCTGGATCCTTGTGTATGGAAGCAAGGCAACGGACAGGTGAAAAGTAGCCAGTTACAATAGACGCTTGATGTGACGCATGGTTACCCAGCATGCATCAGGCAAGATGTCGTTTATTCGTGCTCTAGCAAATTAAATCTACACATTTAATGCCAAAGAGTGGCTTCAACTATAATTGTGGAATAAATTCCATGTTCAGCAGGATGCCAAACTGGGTTGTGAAAACATTAAAAACAAAGTCAAAAGAGAAGAAAAGGATGATGATAGTGGTGGCAGACTAAAAGTATCTGAGCTGCTAACATAAAGGTTGAAGGTTCAATCTCTAGTGATCCAAGGAAGGTGAATTTCATGAAAACATTTCCAAGTATCATTTCACCACGAAAAGAGTAAAAGAGTTAAAAAAACAAAACAATTGGCATCCTGTTTTTTTAGGTAATATTTAAAATTTAAAAAATAATTTACATGAAACTTGAGCACATTTTCCCCATCAAATTATCATGTGTTCCGGAGGTTTAACTTTAACAATGTTCTCACTGATGATTTTAATATATTAATAATATATGTATTTAAATGATACATATTTAAATATATCAAAATAAATTGTATTTAATTTATATACATTAAATGCATTTTTTACAGTTATAAAAAAATACAGGGGATGGGGATGAACATAATTATCATTATTATAAGGCCACAATCAAAAAAACATATATTTGATTTGTATTAAAATTACTTTGTAATTTTTTTTTTTTTATGTGAAAAAGACTGTAGAGTGATATTGGAAACATATTCCAGCATAGTTGTATTTAGCAAATTGGTTGTCAAATACACAGTTTAGCCGGCATTATATAAAAATTATTGACAGCAGAATGTCATGACAGCAGAATTTCCAATCAGAATAAAGTATTTCAGAGAGCCATGTAATAATGTTTGTTAATGAAATTAACAAACATTAATATAGCAACATATATACACAATATAACAGTAAAGGTTTTAGTAGTAAAACAAAGAAAAACCATGGTAGTTTATAAAACATAACATGCTTAAATCTTTTGTTGGGTGTAACAGGTGAAGGATGGGATCAAGGCCCTGCATAGACACTTACGCTGGGACTGAGACACCACTTTAGCTCTGCTTCGACCACGGCTGTCTGTCACAGTGCTGCTGGCGCTAACCGCACTCCCCGAGCTTTGCCTTCTCGTCCGCACACGACCTGTAGGTAAAAAAAAAAAAAAAACAGCTTGAGAAGAAGCGATACAAAATTCTTGAGAGGAAGGGAGAGATTCAGAGTGAGTGACACAAAGAGAGACAGATTGAAAGGTTTTAATGACAACAATAAAAGGACAGGGATACTAAGGACGAACAAATAGATTTCCCTGATGAAACTACACTGATTGAAAGGAATTACATGACATGCTGTACAGAGAAAATTGATTGAAAATTTGTATGCTGTTTTTGTTACCATAAACTAGACCAAAACCTCCATCTGCATACATGGTTCCTACATTTTTGAGCATTTTTTTCTGCAAGGCATTCTAGTACAAATGACACATTGCTGATAATATGAACTACAAGTGACCATTTTCATTTTGCTGTTATTTACTGCCAAGAGGACGGGAGGGGATATATCATGCAAACAGGTCATGCAGACCACTAGAATAGTCAGATCGCCAGGTGTACAGCTGTTAATCGTCAAAAGAACACTGCTCGAATCCCTCGGACAGCACAGAAGGTAGACACACACACACGCACAGTCCAACACACACATATACACATACATCTTACCATCTATTTTACCAGGTGCACCGTCTTTGGGGCAAAAACACAAAAACAAAAGCAGGGGAATGCAGGGTGGAGGAGAGGAGAGGCATAAGAGGCAGAGATTAGAGTCAGTTAAGCCCATGGAAGCGTGGAAGACAGGGATCTGCTCAGAAACGGGCCTTGCATGGAAGCACACGGGAGCTACTGAGTGTGACTGTGGGTAAGGAAATAAAATCTCTTTGATCATTTATGAGGAGTCATGGGATTAGAAAAATGGTACAGAAAGAAGATTATACAGACAAGTTAGTGGTCAAACGTTAGGTGGCGAGTTCTGGTTGTTGCATAAAGAGAGTGAAAATAATCCTGATGGTATATTTTCCCAGGACAAACAGTTAACATTTCTCACAGGAACAATGTGTTATAAAGGCCCAACATCTTCTCCTGAAAACTCACACTGAGAAAACCAAAATATAACTGAAGTAATGAGACACAAAAGACTTTTGACACTGTTTGTTACAGTGATTTTAAATTAAGTTTAAAAAGTGTGAGTTATTGATTTTAGAAAAGAGCAATATAATAAAGAAAAATGTATTTCAATGAATTGACAATACTTAGCTAAGAAATTAAAAAAGCTTAAACATGTTAAATAAATACTCATTTTATTAATAATAATAATAATAATAATAATAATACTGTCATTCCAGTAATATCAAAGTAGAATCAGAATTTACAGTCAGAACGATACATTTTCTAAAAAATATTTTATTCTCCCTCCTAAAATAACTGGTCTACAACTTTCAAAACAAAAAAAAACCTTAAGGGATAACAAATGGTAAAATATCCGTGGCACACACCCGTCGTTTGTTCCTCATCACAGAGCAGCTTAATAGCATCTATGGTGCCCATCAGTTTTATTAATGGGCTGCTGCAGCCATAAAAGCCACTGATTTTTATGGCTATTTTTATTAAAATTCCTAATTAAGGATGAAAGAGGAGAAAAGATGGATAGAGTGTGATGAGCTCTTACCCAGGGAGGCGTAGGAGCCTGGAGGCAAGGCTGCAGCAGAACTGAAGGGAGATGGGGAGGTTGCGGTGGACATGCGAGATTTGGCACTGGAGGCGGCATTCACATCTATGTCACTGCGAGAACGCTGGAGGGCACCAGGGGTTGAGGACACCCTAGAGCCGATCACTTTACCTGAGAAAACATTACACAGACAAGAGTTATAGACATGGCAAAATGGCATGTTTGTAAACATGCTAAGCACTGCTTTACTTACTTCTTGTAACGGGGCCTCCAATGACACTCTTCACTGACAGCGGTCGACTGCAGGAAGGTAGATAAAAAGATTTTAGCAATAGCAGCACACTTAGATTGATGGAAAAAATATTGAAATATCTTTTTGAAATTACTGATTAATTTCATTAATGTTTTGTTCTCTCTTTTCTAAGGAGAATTTCACAGAGGAAATCTAGTTAAAAATAATTGAGGCAGGTTTTCCATACTTTTTTTTAAATTAATTAACATGAGGAAGAATCATTTTCATTTCATGAGGAATATTATTTACATAACTACATTTTTACAAAAACATTTTAAGACATGAACAATGTCCTGAAGGACTTCCTTGAACATTTCTGACGGATTATCATAGTTCTGAATCAATTCATTGATTAGTGAACTCTACAACTCTGCTACAACACTGTAAAAATGATTTTTGGAAGTAAATAAAACCAGGTATTTTACATTTTACTGCTTCAAAATGTCATGTTTAATTCAATGTATTACTTGCCATTTCTTTGTAATTAAATGTGAAATTTACAAGCAATTTGTGAGCGAAAATTGTTCCAAAGTAAATCCTAATGACATTAAATCTATACTTCATTATTGCTTCATTTTATATTTTACACTTTCAGGAAGTGTGAATTTAGTGTGACCCCATCTATATAATAATAATTATATACACTTTTTAACATCTACAAATGATAAATCACATTAAAATAACATCATTTTTGTGACCAGAACACAGCAGTGTCTCTGCTTTTGTGTACAAAAAAAAAAACCGATAGCAGATTGAGATTATTAGAGCTGTCACTCATCACATTAGTGCTAATGCAAGATGATCTCACTGCCTCTGAACAACAGAGGCAAATGTAACAGATGTTGCAGTCAAATATTGAAGATGAGATCACTGCTTCATATTCAGAGAAGACTCAACATGTTAGGAAGCACAATCATCAATCTGTACATGTGGTCTAGCAGCCAGATGGCAAATATTACACCACTTCAACAGGGACAGCCATAACTCACAGTTTTTGGTAGCATGAGGCAGCAAACACCACAGAGACAATGTTATCGCCTACAATCGCTGAACTGTATGGTTATACACCACCGTTTGAAAGACTGGAGTCAACAAAATTTGTTTAATGTTTTTGATATAAGCCTATTATGTCACTGCATTTATTTAATCAAATATACAATAAAAAAAATATATAATTTACAGTTTTGTGCACAAGTTTACATACCCCTTGCAGAATCTGCAAGATGATAATTTTAACAAAATAAGAGATTATACAAAAGGCATGTTATTTTTTATTTAGATATTTTACATAAAAGATGTTTACATGCAGTTCACAAGACAAATAGCTGAATTCATAAAAATGACCCCATTCAAAAGTTTACACACCCTTGACTCTTAAAACTGTGTGTCGTTACCTGGATGAACCGTGACTGTTTGTTTGTTTTCTGATGGTTGTTCATGAGTACCTTGTTTGTCCTGAGCAGTTAAATTGCCCAATGTTCTTCAGAAAAATCCTCCAGCTCCCACAAATTCTTTGGTTTTACAGCATCTTTTGCATTTTTTGAACCCTTTAAAGCAGTTACCCACCGAGGAGAATTGAGGGATTCAAACATTCACTGACGCTCCAAAGGGAAGCACGATGCATTAAGAACAAGGGTTTACAACCTTTTTGAATATGAAGATCAAAGTAAATTGTACTTAATTTGTACAATAAGTGTCTTCTGTAGCTTCTGAAGGCAGTACTAAATGAAAAAACATGATATTTAAAAAAAAAAAAAATGTACACATCTTGTTCAAAAATATTAAGAATCAAGGGTATGTAAACTTTTGAACAGGGTCCTTCTTAATTTTGTCTTGTGGACTGTATGTAAACATCTTCTATGTAAAATGTCTTATTGAGGACAGATTCTGCAAGGGGTATGTAAACTTGAGTACGACTGTATTTCTGTTATGACAAAGCTGAATTTTCAGCACCCATTACTCAAGTCTTCAATGACAAATGATCCTTCAGAAATCATTCTAATTCACTGATATTGTGCTTAAGAAACATTTTTTAAGAAACATTATCGGAGTTGAAGACAGTTTAACAGCTTAATATTTTTGTGATATATTTTTTTTAAGATTCTCTGATGATTATTAAGTTCAAAAAGACTGCATTTATTTGAAATAGAAATCTTTTGAAACATTATGAATGTCTTTAATGTTATTTTTGATAAATGTAAAGCATCATTGCTGAACAAAATAATTAATTAAAAAAACAAAACAAAGCATGACTCAATGTGTGTGTATAAATGTAGTCAAAAGTGTGTACCAAGATGTGCCAATTCATGTACGGCAGTGTGTGCATGTCTCACTTGAGGCTCTCCTGTGAGCTTGAGGAGGAGCGGTCGGACTGCGGTAGAGACACTATACTGTCAGAACTCTTCAGGTGGGTCTGTAGGGCCTTCTGATAGGTCGACTCCAATGCCTGAAACAGGTGCTCTGCCTCCCGACTGTAGTGGCCATGGAATCCCCAGTAACACCTATAGAACAAATGAACAACCTCTTAAACAAAACCATGCAAATGATCTGTTACAAATGTTAATGCACTATTAAATAACATAAATGAATATCTCAATGAAGTACTGTTCATGCAATGTCTAACCAAGGACTTTAAATATATAAAACAAAAAGGCAAACAGACTTACTTTCTTGCCACAGATCTGGCCTCTGAATCAGCATCGTGGATCCCCTTCTTGATGGTCTCAGTGAGAACCGCCACATGCCTGGGGTAGTAAGGAAACATGATGAATACCGTATCTTACAGTCTGCAGAACCAACAGTGAATTCGCCCAGTCTCCTTTGAAACTTTCTGGACCAGACAGGAGACCTTTTTTCCCCCAGTTCTCTAAAGGCGGAACAGTGGGAAAGAGAGGATAAGGGGAGTCCAGACCTCCTTATAAAAGAGCTCTTGGGTATATTGCCATGGAAACGACTGGGACGCATGGTTGCCACACATCCCTGGCTCATCAATTCAACCCGCGAAAAGAATCATCAGTTGCCCGTTCAGCCGAGCTTTGATAAGTAACACATGTTTTCACTAGTTAAATGTCACAAAAACAGGAAAGGGAGGGGTGACAGCTTTCCAGCAAGAAGGAATAAACAGAAATTCATGCAAGTACAAAGTTCTAAGAGATACATCCTGAGCAAAAAGCAATTTACAAAAAGTAATATCTTCCTTCTCAATACAACATCAATCATTTTCCACTCACCTCTCTAGAGTGTGTGTCTGCCATTCTTGCAATAACAGATCTAAAAACTCATAACACCGTCTGATGGGGAGAAAATGAACAAGTATTTCTATTAGAAGACAATGGCTTTATAATTTATGCTCTGCCCCAAAAAAACCCCAAGGATTTGCAAATAGATCTCACAGGGAGGTCTAGTTTACCTTCGAACAGCCACAGATTTAGAAGTACAGTTGCTGGTGATGATCGGGATAAGGCGTGGGAAGTGTGTATGCTGAGAAAGTCAAAAAGTACAACTATAAGCCATGGTGCTAGAATATTATACAAAGAAATAAGACACAGAATAGTATATATACAGTACTTTTCAAACATTTGGGGTCAGTAAAATTTTTTAAATATTTTTGAAAGAAGTTTCTTATGCTCACCAAGGCTGCATTTAATTAATCAAAAATATAGAAAAAGTAATATTGTAACATTTTATTATAAATTAAAAAAAACAAAACGGTTCTCTATTTGAACATATTTTAAAATGTAATTTATTCCTGTGATGACATTACTGAATTTTCATCATCCCTTACTCCAGTCTCCAATGTCACATGATCCTTCAGAAAATCATTCTAATATGCTGATCTGGTCAAGAAATATTTGTTAATATTATCAGTGTTTTTCCAGCATAATATTTTTGTGTTAACCAATATTATTTTTTTTTTCCATGATTCTTTGATGAATATAAAGAATATAATTATATAATTATAAATGTCCTGACTGTCACTTATCAAATTAATATGTCCTTGATAAATAAGCAGTATTAATTTAATTAAAAAAATTAAAAAAATCATACTGACTCCAAAAGTTTTAATAGTAGTGTAAATCACAAAAAGCCTGAAGCTTCTCGGGGCTCATCAAAGCCAGTATAGTAAGGAGCATGTGCAGTGCTGGTATCCAAATGTGAGTAACGTCATGTAACTTGTCTTGCAACTACACTATACTAAGTTGCTGCGTATTTAGAGTATCCCAATTTAGAGGTTTTTATTAGGTTGCATATGAGTTAGGATGCTGCCTTAGAAGGTAGCTGACTATATAGAAAGTAGACAGTAGAGTCATTGTGCCACTCTTTTCATTTAATCCTAGAATGGGCTCTTAATGTATAAATACATGTGAAAAAGGAAAAAGGAAATCATCAGAACTCACTCGCAAGATGAGGCGGATGGCTGCCATTCCGGATGTGGCCATAATCTTGGCACTGTTGGGCACCAAGTTGAGCAGCGTAGGCATGATACTTTCAGCCCCATGATCGAATTTATTCCCCAACACTGAAGACAGATGCCTGAGAGACAGCAAAAACCATCAATCAACAAGAAACAAATATAAGGATACTTTACCTTCAGGTCTAGATGGAAATGAATCAAATGTATGTGACATTAAGGCATGGAACTTGTTTATATATCCATCAATTGGCTGCACTTTAGCAGAAGAGCTGTCCTGCACGCTCCAGTCAGCTCGGTTCCACTTCATTAGAAACACATTACGACCCAGAATAATTAAAGACCGGCATTGAGTCATGCTCAATCACGGAGACCCGCAAAACAGCTTCATTTTCCCCTTTAAACGGCACTTTTTCATGGTGTATCCCAATGATATTTGAGATAGAACATGTATCAGAGTATGATAAAGTGCCTTTAAGACTGGATTTGTGAAAAATTGCCCTACCGCTGAAGTCTGTCTTTGATCAATGAACATCTAAAGGTGGCACCCCCTACTAGTCGATTCTTAACAAGTTGATTTTAGTTGTGGATATCACACTTGAAAGCTATATTAAATAAACATTTTTACAGAGACTGGAAAAGAAAATGGTAGAGAAGTGCGTCATACCCTAATGTGATACAGGCCTCTCGAACCACTTGGGACCGAAGATCTTTAGCCGACAGCTTTAAGGCACCTTCTAAAAGCCGTAGATGTTGAAGGAAACCCTCATGCTCAGTCGCACCAGCCAGAACAAGCGACCGCACTTTCTTCAGCTAAATACATGATATAAAAGCTCCTTCAGTGCCATGCTGAAGACAAGTTTTTCAAGCTGGAGTGCATGTATTGTGGACAAAAGAAGCGATGAAACTAATCAGTGACTTACAGCAGTGACGCGGTGCTCCCAGTCTTGCTTGTCATCTGACAAAACTTCCCGGATCTTATTCAAGGAGTCCTCCAAATCTTTACTGGAATATATCTGAAAATGAACAACATATTTATATCTTGTCTGAATGTTTAAATTCAAGGAATTTATGATAAATTGCATGATTTTGACAATTTAAGATACATTACCTGCACTGCAGGTACATCTTCAAAAGCCTTGACAAAATCCTCTTCATCCACAGCTCCTGCGCTGACACTGTCCTTCCCTAAGGGACCGCAATCACAAAAAATTATTAAAAAAAAGTTTTAGCCAATACTAGTGAAATTTCACAATTCTAATCTACATTCACAATTTGATTCTGAATTAACGTAATTCAATCAGATTATAACTCACAGTTATAATGGTAATACTGGAAAATCTTATTACAACTAATTTTAATACATTTTAAAATTAATTTATTCCCGTGTTGGCATAGCCAAATCTTCAGCAGCCATTACACCAGTCTTCAGTGTCACATGATCCTTCAGAAATCATTTCAATCATTCTGGAAGATATGTGATATACTTTTAGATGAATAAAAAGTTCAAAATAACAGATTTATTTGAAACTGAAATGTTTTTTAACACTATGTGTGTCAATTTTGATAAAAATTAATGCATTCTTGCTGAATAAAAGTAACAATTTATTCAAAATAAACAATCTTACTGAGATAATGCTTAGACTCAGATCATGAGATTATTAAGATTATATGATCCCGCTATCATTCATAGACACACACATGCACATATACATACAAATATATAAAACAAACTCAGCATGATGGATTTAAATACAAGGTATATACAGCATAAGGCAACGATCAAGTCTGAAAACATGAGGTGCACCGCACTGCCTTTTTTTGTTGATTTTAGAAAAAAAGGGCAGTGCGCTGTGGTTTTTTGTGTTGCTAGGCAACCACTGAATCAGCTGTCCTGTCAGTGTAGCGCGAGTGCTCTACGGTTTGCCGTTAAACTGTCATATTAACAGAAACTTTATATATATATAAAAAAAAAAGCAAAGTATATACAAGCAAAGGGCTCCATCTTTGCAGAGTCCAAAGAACTGTAAACATTCATCAGCACAACAGAAAGCCGTCTCTCCATTCATTCGATTGGACAATGGGAAAAAAAAACGTGAATGACGTCGGGCGCTTTTCTGCTCAGAGTTGCTATTTTTTTCAACGGGCACATAAACAGTGTGCAAAACGCTCACCACCAATAGAAAACAATTTAAAAAAGGCGCTTCTCGCTGCAAAAAATGTGTTCTGTCTGATCGGGGCATGAGTCTTCTACTTGACATGCAAGTCACATGAAAATCTGAGTTTAATTCATCAAAGACTATTCCATAATGTAGAAATCAGCAGTTTTGCCTCTTGGCCAGCCAACAGAGTCCTTATTTATCTCCAGTCTCACTGATTTATCTCCTACTCTCACTCTGGTAAATTACAAGCTTTACGAAAGATTTTCTGAGAACAATTACATTTCTCCTTGTTCAACATGCGAACTTCATATGTGAAGTATTTTCGGATGTCTAAAGGGTTTATTCTGATGAGTGACCTGACTTCAGTTGCTCAGCTATAACCTGGGCTGAGCTGTAGTAGCTGTGGTCTTACCTGCAGCCCTGGATCCAGAGGCAGAACTGGGTCGTCTCATTGAGCCCATGCTGCCCCCTCTCCTGGTGCTGGAGAAGCCCTTAGAAGAGGAAGAGGAGGAGGACCTGCCCCCATCCACAGAGTCTTCGTCATCAAAGTTCTTATCTGTAGGGAACACAAGCAACATTGATCAATGTTCCATCAAATATTTTCACCGCTGTACTCTCAATCAAGAAGACAGGTCATCAATCTGGACTGAAACTGCAGCAAACCAATGACGAGGGAGTTGCAATAGTATGTTCTTGTCTGAATAACTAGTCGGATGTGTTTCTTAGGGCTCATTCACATAGTAACACAAATGTATCAGATGGTAACACAAAAGACAAGCCGATTAATCTTATCTGGAAGAGCACACAAGGAAGACCACAGGAAACACTCTCTTCCTGAGAACACAAGGGAAGTCTCACATTTACTTTACCAATATCTCCCTGGACCACTATTTCATCATCAATTACCACTAATTTGTCACATTCGTGATCATATTCATCATGCCAAACTGCATATTTTGATTATAATAATTCCCCATATTCAGTGCAAAAATGTGGAATGAAGACCAAGGCTTTTCCTCATACTGCAAGTCCAAGCCAAAGATCTTTTTTAGTGTTCAAACATAGCAGAAACCATTCTGAAGTTATGTCTAGAGTTCAGATCTTTGAGGAAAATTCATTTTGATCTACTGCAAGGGACTCTGGACATAAGCCGAAAGTCAAAAATGAGCGGACATTAACACATTCCAGCAGTCTGAGAGGAAGGGGTGGCACACCAATCTTTCTGAACAGGAAGGAGCAACAGGATGAATCTATTCTGCTGCCTGATTCTCGCAGACCACTGGTGCTGTCCTGCAATTTTGTTTGATGATTAAATGTCATACAGATATAATTGCGAATAAATTGGTTCAGCTTATACATAATGTATAATTATATTATACACATGATATCCTAGTAGAATAATTAATGCACAGATTAGAATGAAAAAAAGTTATAAAAAAACCCAAATAAGCCTATTTTCCATTCATGCTGTTGTTTGAACGCAGTTTACTTTATTATAATCACTGTATATGATGCATTTTTGTTGTTTGTACAGAATATTAGCACATATTTTAAGCAATTTGAATATTTCATGACCTAATTTGAAAGAAAAATAAAATGTACATTTCATAGCATTTCTAGTGTTCACATATTTGAATGGCAATATGTGACTGTGAGTGCGCAGAAGGATTAAATCAAATAATCACGAAGAGGCAATTATGTAATAATCCTGACAAGCCTGCAGAGCACACTGCAAACAAACCAGTCAAAACAAATCAATGCAGTCGGAGCAAGGGAAGAAAAATTTCAATTGATATTTATGTTCCAAGCAGACACTAGTCTCTAGACATAAATAAAAACCCCAAACACAGAACAATAGCAAGACAAGATAAGCAAAACATCACAAGGAGTCCATGTAATTCATAAATGAATTCAAAACAATGAACCCATGGGGAAAAAAATACATTACAGGAAAAAAAAAAAACATTTCAGAATTTAGTGTATGGTATGTGTACAGGACAACAGCAAATAGCTTGTTTACATTTTAGACAAGTCAAGGTGCGATACCAAACAGGACCATATGTCTGAACATCAAAATAACGGACTCACGCATTCTTACTGGTTTTCTTTATCCAGCCGAGTATCTTAGGTTTGCATATCATCTGGCCATACAGCCGTGGGATGTTTTGAGATTCTGTTCAGTCTGTATTTCACACAGTGTTGAAGCGTGTGGGCTCACACACTTCGGAAAAAACGTCAGAATATGACAGAGCAAGTGTTGTAAAGCAAAACACACTCTGGAATGAATGATTGACCTAAAACGCAACGTGAGCGCAACGTGAATCTATATTCTCTCTATATCTCAGATGTAATCAGCCTGGTTTTCTCTAAATTAGCGCAGTTTTGGACTGTTTGTTTGAATAAATCGCTTACTGGATCATTGGACTGAAAACTCTCCCAGAGTTTATCACAAACAGAGAAGCAAAATCGGGTTAAAGGGTTAGAATAGAACATACTGCCTAGGGTTACAGGTGCTTGCGCCATTGTAGATGCTTAGTTTGATAAACTCCTAAAATCACTGTGTGACATAAATTAGGTTAGTGTTGCTTTCATGTGGTTCAGTCATTTATTTGTGTTACATTATTTTAACACGTTAAGAACTCTGAATTAATCGCATGTGTTAACCCATTCAAAATACTTTGTTTTAAATTAAATTTGATCATTGGTTAAGAGTGCAGCATGTCAAACCAACGCACGTGCATACAAAAAGAAATAAGCAGGTTGGTTGAAGGCTGTTTAGCTGAGAATTGTCGTTTAGAGAGCCACTGTGGGTGGAGAAAGGCAGTCACAGTCTACTCTAATTAAACCCATTGGAATGTCTATTGAGAGGTATGCTGACAGCAAAAAAAAAGGACCAATTTCATTGGTGGGTTGTAGGGACAACAGAACATGTGTATGTGCATAAAACATCTGAAGACAGGGCGATATACCCACAAAAGGCATCTTTCATAACACAGCATGTGGGCAGATTATTGACAGTCAAAAATGGAACAAAGGCATCATTCACTCTGATATTAACACATCGGTTTTAACTGGAGCTCAAGCAGCTAGCTTGATGTTTCATTTCACTCAGTGATAACAATTTGCTTTGATTTGCGATCCATCAGAAGGAGGCTGCTACTAACTCAACAACGTTCTCTGTAACTCATTTAATTGGTCTAGGAAATGAAATGATGCATCATAAAACTGCTTTGCAAATCAATGCAACAGGATGGTCATATTCAACTGAATAGGAATGTCTCCCTTGGAGTAAAAATGGCTAATCAGAATTGGACTTTGTTTTATACCGCCTGAAGATTGTGGAAGGCACTTGAAGTTCAAAGTGGCAACATGCCAAATAAATATGAAAGAACTAGCCATACATTAAACAATATAATATAATATAATATATAATCTAAATGTACTTATTGTGAACGATTCATCCATTCATGTTTTTCATTTTTAAAGATTTTTTTGAGCTTATAATATTTAATCAAAAATGTCACAATGTCCTTTCAAGAGGACAAACTCCTGAAACTCGCCTTAATCTCCCTGTTACTGTTTTGAGTTTGAGAAATGTGTCGTTTCAGCTGGACAAGGAATAATATTTATTTATATATATTTAAATGTTATATAAAGGAATAATATTTATTTATATAATATTTTCTGTATGACCTGCCAACTTTGAACGAAGTGCTTCCCCAGCTCCTAAATCAATTTTTCACAAGCAACTGAAGAAAAACTATGTTTTAATCTTGAAACAATGTCATTTGTTTACCACATGAACATGGGATGCTTATAGACCTGTGAAAACACCTGTCAAAAATCTGTGTTGTTCTTCATGGCCACAGTACCCGTCACTGTGCCAAGTGACAACTTTCTTCAGCTGCTGATTGGACAGAGACGATGACACAGCATAACATGATGTCAGAGTGACTTTGAGCATGTCAGCACAAAAAGCTCAGAACTCAAGTGACATGTTTACATAACAGTGCTGTAGGACATGAACTCACACAAATGCCCTGATCCATTAATCTCACTCTCAAACTCTGCTGCTGGGCCCAGTATCAACTCTATAATTTAAAGTCACCATGAACTCAGAAAAAGGTTTTTTCGCTTTTAGTATGCATAAGTTAGCCTTAAGATTATCTATAAGCTAGTGTGCTCCAAAACAATGACAAAATTCACATTTAGAATATATAAGCAATAAAAACTCGTCACTTCCGCCAATATGCATCAACGGTTTTGACGATATCACCCTGCACTTCAGCTTCTCATCAGATTTTCTGACCAATCAAATGCTCTCTAGAATCTAAAGCATCCCGCCTCCCACATTATAAATAGATTCTGAAGCTGCCACTAAAATCGTTTTAGTGTTCACACATTTACTATTTTCTAAATGGTGAACGGCACAGTGCACTATATAGGGGATAGGGAACGATTAAGGCAGTGTAAAATGCTTTCCATTGAGGTGAATGAAGTCTGGTTTTACGTGAGTGTCACGCGAACCGCAGCTCTGCTCCAGTCCAGAGACACGATAGCACAGAGCGGATCATATGCGAGAGTTGGCGCAGAATAGGAGGATAACGGTTAGAGATTAGAAGGAAACTAAAGCTTTACCAAGCTTAACAGCTCAGGTCACGCTGTGATATAAACGAAACACTAATGGCCATTTCAAAACAGGTGAGGAGCTGTTCGATAAGTTCCGCCCCGTCTTCCTGTTTTAGTGGAAATTACGTCAACACATTGAATACTGCTGCACATTCCAAGACACTTCAGTGGGTCTGTAGAGAAGATATACCGGTTTAGCTTTCTTGTCACTTCCTGAAGTGTGTCCTGATATAAACACAGGGTGTCCTAGACAGCACAACCACAGTAAGATCCGTGCAACTCATAACCTGTTCTCACAGGTGCAGGCTGCACTATGTTGACACAGTATGCAAACATTAAGGCGACAACAAAAAGGTTGGAGTAGGGCGCTTTGCTGAAGATGAACAAAACGAAGCATTGTGTTCCAAAAAAAACACAAGTCCTTGATCTGTTGCATCTCTATGTATTCACAGGTGAAAGGAAACTAACGGTCAACTGGTTTTAAAATAACCCAAGGGAGTGTTATTGGTGGACTCTGCTTCAAAACAAACTGCTGATCACTTTATTTAAAGTAAACATGGATTCTTTTATACAACTTCCTGGTCTTATATTGTGCATAAATCATCAGTAAATGTTGTTGCAAAGACAAAAAATGTGTTAATTAACATAACATCGTAACTTCCTCTACATTGGCTTAATTTTTTGGCTAATATCACAAAGGCATGGAAAAATAATGTTAAGCACAACTAAACAGCTATTTGGGCATTATTTTAGGCGAATGTTGTAGGCAAAAATGCAACAGCCATAGAAATCCCTCTGATGCATAGGCCAATATTAAAAATCACGGATAAAATAAAGTCAATACTAAAACACTTGAGTAGTCAAACTCGAAATGAGCAAATTCACATCTGTAATGCAGTTATAGTTAGTAAATGCAATGCAACATAAACCAAAGAGACAAATAGTAACAGACTGCAGAAACACAAACAATTAAACTAATTTCAGAGTGAGAGGTCTGGAATGTTCGATAAATGTCATAAGTCTGGTTTATGCTTATTCTAATCCATGACAATCTGAGAGAGGAGAGGTTTTATTCTTCCAAAATAACAACATCTATCAATGCATACACTGCCTTTCCATTTCAAAAATGCTTTGAAATGTAGCTAAAGAGACAGGCGAATCAAAATAATATTCTGCAAACACGAAAACACAGATAAACATGCCATCCCCTTGGCAGAACAGCAGCTGGAGATTTAAGGCTGCTAGTGCCCAGCACTTCTTTCATTCGTCCTTCACATTAAAGCCGCCATTCCATTCCAATCCTTACCTTCTCCGGTTGTCATAGAGCAAGCGTCTCTTCAATTGACACAGACACTGCCAATACAACAAAGCTCTAGCTTCTTTTTTTTTTTTTTTTTAGTCTCTCTCTGGTCTCCGCCTCTCCCTCCCTTCCCTTCCTGCTGCTGTGGTCTTATGACTTCACCAAAAACAAAAGCCACCCAACTCTTTTAAATAAAAGGACTTAGAAAACTGAATGTAATAAACTGGGGCTGTTTGCTTGTCCTTTACGGATCCCCAGTCTTTTAGTTTGTGTTTGTTGGTCTTGAAACATCTTCCTTACACCAACAACTAAAATCTCAGCTCAGGAAAGACACTGCGAGTTCTGTGTGTGTGTGTGTGTGTGTGTGTGCATATATATTTCAATATATATGTGCACACACACACACAAAACACACACACACCTCTGATTAAGTTTCTTCTCCTCACAGTGTTTCTAGATCAGGAACACATGTATCAAGAGTCATCATTTGTAAAACTCTGAATTTCAACATGGTGGAAACAAGGTTCATGATAAACTGCTTTATATGGAGCAGCGTGAACTAAGGATCACATCAAAGCTTTTCAATTTCAAAATCAGTGTGACATTATTCCATTAAATAAATCAGAATTCAGAAAGGGATGACAAAGTGATTCCCTTTGAATATTTATAAAATTACCTTTGCCTGATTTCACTGACAGTTCGATAAGATTTACAAAGAAAAATAAGAGTCGAAAAGGCGATTATTTCAATAAACAGATATTTCAATTTAAGTGAAACCACAAAAAATCCTTATACTGCAGATGCAGTTTTCAACCACCCACTCAAATGCAAAACAAGTACAAATCCTGAAATATAATGTGCAATGGGCCGCAGGGGAGGAAAGAGGAGGAGGTGGAGGGGAGGGGGACTCAGACACTGATTCAGAGACACCGAGTCGCAAAGCCTGATCAAAAAAAAAAAAAACCTTTTGGGCTGTCAGTGTACGTGATCAGATCAAGATTAATAATTAAACAGTACTTATACTATTCTATTAATATAGTTCATATAGTTTGTATGGGTATTACATTGACCATACTGTATTAGTTTTTTGTTGTGATGCTTTATGGTTTTTCTTGCATTGAAAATATTTTGACGGCCACCAAAAGATTTGTCCCGCCAAAGTTTTATTTAATTATAAATCAGTCACTTATGTGGTTCCATTTCAGTTAGGATGATGTAAGGTGTAAAACTAGGTTTTGAAACACAGCCAGGGTAAACATTCCAGGAATGATGTTTAAAATCCTTTTTTGAACATTTGAATTCTTGGAATTTCCAAATATATAGCTCCTACCTGAACCTGATGAGAGGATCATGTTCCCAGATCTTTGGACTTCATCAAATCTGCTGAAAATTACATTCAACCTGTAAAAAAAGAAAGAAAAAAAAGAATAAATCCATTTAAGTTAAAGATTGCTCAGTTACAGAAAAACAATAACTACACCTTCAGAACGGTAACTCCCAGAAATGAGAGTTTTCCACTATGACCCTCAGCGTACACAACACAATCCTCAGAAACAGGTGTTGCAAATCTAACAGGAAACACTCTCAGAAAGAAGGGTAAATGTCTATGAAATGGAAATACCTTTCATTCAGTCACTCCCTTTATCCTAAAGCACCTCCTGACTACACTACAACTTAAACACTTAAAACTATTAGCTATGGACACAATGACCTGATGACCTAACTCATAAAATAAGGACATAACAAGACAGTAAAAGAGTTTGTTGCTTAACATGTCGGTCAGATGGTCTGTATTGGCGGTTCAAGGCCAGAACAAGTGACAATGAGGACCAGACTTTTTGCCGTTAGCCATAAGTCTGGCTGAGCGAGACTGGCTGTGATGTAATCGTTGAGCTGACATTTCAGCAAGGATGATTTTGTGATCGTGTCAGTGTAATGCAGGCTTTACACAAACTATATTTGACCCCTGAGCAAACCTGCAAGTCCAGAAGTAAGTGTGAATGTGCAAAGAGGTCAGCCAATCATAACTGAAGTAAATTACAAGTTTTAAAGGTATGATAGCAAGAGATGGTTCTGTATAAGAATACATTTACATTTAGTCATTTAGCAGACGCTTTTATCCAAAGCGACTTACAAGTGAGGAAAGCAAACAAGCGATTCTTCATGAATTGGCAAATAACACAGGAAGTGCTCACAATACAAGTTTCATACATTGCTCAGTACCATAAGCTAGAGTAGGAAGGGAAAAAGGGGGAAGGATAGGGTTTTTTTTTTTTTTTTTTTTACTTTTATTAGATGAAAGAAACTCAAGGATCTTGAAACTGAAAGAAACTCAAGGATCTTGGGAGAAACAAAAAGGATTTCAATTACGGTATGACCTCTTTAATGAAGGAACCATTTGGGAAACACATGAACCATGTAGCGCTGCTCCCTGAAACTCCTCCCACTGCGCATTCACAGAGCTGAGGATGTTTTCTTCCAGTAAAATCCTCTGAGAATCCTTCATCCTTTACATCCCTCTCTGAAGACTGTCTGTGCAAGTCAGAGTCAAATCCCCAGAGCCCTGAGCATGAAAGCCGATTCATCCTCATGTTCTCAGCTCCCTGCGAGGGGATTTTGCCATGCTGAATCTGGACAGGCTGCCACATCTCTGCCTTACAAAGGATCATTTTAGGTTAAAAATAGGGCTGGCCAATAAATTGAATATTGAAATTATGTATTATATGCTGTGACATTTGCTGGTGATAGCAAAAAGTAACATTGTGAATATTGTGATGATCTTAATGTTCAAAACTCAAACGGTCATTAAATTCTAACTAGGATAAGTAAGTAAAGCCTTGTAACATTAAATGTTTAAGAGGATGCTGTTCCCAACAATCATGCTGTTAGGATTTCATTTTAAATTAACGCATCCCTGCTGACAACGACTGAAAAAAAGTCCATCATTTCTGCTTTACCAAGTGTCCTACAACAGAATTTTGAATTGCAAATGAGATTGGATGCCTTGTACGCAATTTGAGAGAAGTGAAAGTGTTGCTTGCTAAACCCTTCTTCACTATAGTGTTCAAAAGAAATCTTCCTATATTCACTGCATCCATGCAAACTGACTGTGTGCCTCTAAATTAAGCTGAAAAGACATTCATGGCAGTCCATGAAAAAACAGCAGAAAAATATCAGGCTGTCAGTGTGCTTAAGACTCAAAATGGATGCTTGATTTATGCTAAATGTGGGCTTTAGCGAGAAAGCAACAAAGATTTGATTCTTTCATAGATCCCTTCAAGTGCCATTTTAATTGTGTGGTTATCATTTATAGTAACAGGATTTGGTCTATACCCAAAAATTTAGGCAAAGATGCGCATAAAGCCAGTTGAGAGGGCAGCAAGGACATGACATTAATCTAATAAATCAAATCTAATGGGCACAGCTCTCGGAAATAGAAAAGAATTAGCATTAGCTTAAAATATTTTTGTTTGACCCAAATGATTGTATTAATGAGATTTGGTGAACAAACTCAAAGATACTGGAGTTGAAGTGCACATAGGATGCTCACACGCTAGTTGCCTCTTTGACATGGTGTCCGAAGTCACAGCAAACTGTTTTCCCCAGGCATGTTCCAAATGAGCCTGCCCTTAAAGTCTTAAAACTATAACCACCACTGAGAAGATCACAGAAACAGATGCCTGCACGGTCCCTGGAGACATGCACAGATTTTAAGGGGGAGGAACACCTAACAGATGTTTCAACCAAATTCAGACCACAAGCAAATGCCTTTCTTGTCTCTGTGCACTCAACTTCAGTCAGTTCTTGCTGTGGAGTATTATGGGTGGACGCTTTCGCTTGTAGTCTCAAACCTATAGAGCAAAACATCTGACTGTGAGACTTTGAATGGCACACTGTTCTGAATGCTAGCTGTAAGGAAGTTTAAGCTGAATGACAGTGTGCTCTGAGCACATAATGTTAGTCGCTAAGAGCATATTAGTATCAAATTAGAGGGCAGGGCCAGACTCTGGGTCCAGAGGGAAATTAAGACCTAATGACCTGTATGAAGAGCCACTTTACCCCCTTAAGTGAATACAAATCATTACAGTACTAATACAGACATAAATGTTTAACATCAGTCTAGATTTATCAATGCCTGATAGAAGTAAACGAACAGACGCAGCACATACCTACAGGGGGAAAAATACATCTAAAACATACAGACAAGTCCAGAATTAGACAGAAATTGATTAGACAAAACTGATCCAAAACTGATGCAAATTGATACCAAAAATATGGGAAAAAAGGAAGAGTTTACCTTGATTGCGGCAGTCCTTTTTTGCTGAGGTCAATCCTAACCTTCTCTCCAACATGTCTGTATATTTCCACAAGGCAGTTCATGGCCGCATCCCGAACCTGAGCAGATAATTGGACAACAACTTCATAATTTCACTTATGTTAAAACGAGTCTCTAAACTGTGCAATTGAACTATTTTGGGACACTTTTTACAATGGAAGCTTACAATTGACTGCCTTTTAAAGCTACCTGTCTGCCACAATAATGTAATGTCTTTGAAATTTGGGTCTTTGAATATATATATATATATATATATATATATATATATATATATATATATATATATATATATATATATATAGTATATTAAATGGTTAAATGGAATTCAATTACATTACAATGTTACTTTCATGTTTATTCTACTATTTGAAATGATTTTCACTGTGCCTGTTAGCAACATTCTTATATGTATCTATGTACGCATGTATGACTATCATACATATTATTTAATAAATACAAATGTACATTATCATATTTCTTGCAACTGCATATCAGAAACCACCACCAGAGGTCACTATAGCTCTATGTAACGTTGTTACCATCATCCATTGTTCTGTAAAAAAGCCATGTCATGCAGGTATAATCTTAAAATGTATTCGATTACAACAAATGTGCATACCTGACTTGTAGGGTCTCCGAGTAGATTACATATATGTGGTACAATTTTGCTCAGAGTCAATCCTTGGGCACCGTATCTGAAAAACAGAAGCGATTGTGACAGAGAGGGCAGCATTAGAGCATCATGGGAGGTTGCGGTATCTTTGCCAAGTCCAGCTTTAATGGCTTATCCTAAAAGAATGTGCAGCTACATTTTAATATTAACAACTTAATATTTATATTAAGCAGGGGGGAAAAAGTCCAAAACTGCAATCACAAATGTCAACGTGAATTTCGTTTAAAATGAATGACAGCTACAATATCCAGACTAAGAGAACAATGCAACTTACGTGTTCAGAGTTGAAATGAGGCAGAGACAGACACCCTCTCTGGTCCGGTTGTTTTTGTGTTTGAAACCCCCCAACATTCTGTCCCATATGTACTGTAAAGACAATCCGAATGCAATACTTTCAATGTAATACAATTAAATGGCATCTAATCTTATTAAGAGACCTCCCATCAGGCTTTTCATGGAGCAAAGCATTCAATTCATTAACTAAATGAAATTACAACGCCACAAAGGTGTCTCGCAAGAGCACTTCTAAATGGAGCAGGTTGTTCAGACATTACATTACAGATATTGTTCAGGTTGTCATGATACTGTAACACAAAGACATAATACACAGATCTATGTTTGCCGCCATAATGCTCTTTATTCAGGAAAGCACAACAGGATTGCAGTGTCAGCTTGAGAATTAATATCCTGGAATTTATATTTTTTATTTTTTTCAAACACCACCACAATCTACCTGAGGTGAAGCTGACTGCTCCATGATCTTCAGCAGCAGGGTTTGATCTTGGTCTCGGACTTGATCTTTGGCATCACCTAACCGATCTATCAAGCTGGGTAAAACTGGAGATGGACAGAACAAAGAATAAAGATAATAGGGATGTGCAAAACTATTTTCTGATTAGTCAACTAGTTGGAAGCTTCAAATAATTAGATACTGTAGATTAATGGGAAATCTGAAGTTCGACAGTGATTGTCTTGAAATTCACTGATGAATGCAGTGAATTTGTTACAAAAGTGATGTTTGATGACTGCAGCAATGATACTTTACAGCAGATGAAGCAACTTCTGAGTTCCAGCACTTAAAGCACAACACTCTGTCAGCACACTAAAATCTTCTGCACCACTGCTTAAAAATAATGGCTAAAATAAATCTTAAAGAAGTTTTTCTTAACCATATAAACTAACGTGAAAACAAAGTGTAACACAATTATCCTTATTTATTGTGGTAATAAAATCGGACATAGAATTTGTATACACATTAGATTTTAGTAATCCTACCTGTGCCAACTTGGGGACGAAATCGGTCCTGTAATCTTGTCACTAAGGCAGATAGTAGGTCCATTCCCAACAAAGCTAACTGTAGATGAAAAAAAAAAAAACATTAGATCAAACAGAGACAAAACATTTGTACTTTAATTAGCTAAGTTACCTTACAATGTTATAATGTCATTGTCAATTCAAAGCATTACAAAGAAAAGAAAAAGGAAACAAGAATGTACTATTAATTAAATGACCCCTCCTCCCAACAGTCTGAATGAGTATAGAAAGGGATTATGGGCAACAAACTAGACATCTGAGTCTGAATGTGCGATGCAACAAACTATGTGTAATAGGCAAAACATCCTAAACTTCAGATGAATGCAAAATAATGCACTACACCATGCATAGCTACTAGTATTAGAATACACATTAGAATATTAAGCTAAAAGTTGTATGCAAATATGATACTTCAAACATATGCTGAATTATGCTGATTCAGAACAACACACTTTTTAGTAAAACATACTAATTTTACAATATATTTCTATGGCTGAAGTAATAAGAGCAGTATAATAAGCGTAGTATGCAGATCCGAATTCAGCAATAACGTCTGAATGAGTAGTGCAAAGGATTATGGTTAACAGTTTAGAAATCCCAGTTTGAATGAGCAGTGAAAAGATTATGGGTAAATCCCTAACATCTCATTTATTTTTTCCTTTCTCGGCCGCTTTTGACAATACAATCAATGTTCCTTTCCAGTAAAGTTCTATTTAATATGTTTCCTTGCAAGGTCAACAATTTGGTTTCATTTTTTTATTCCAACCATCATAGTAAAGATTGTCACCAAAACAACTGGATTGCATACGTCTTGCGCAAAAAACTTAACTTTCCTTGTCCTGGGGTTGAAGGCTGTTCAATGAACATATAATGAAAGCAGGCATGCTAACACCATATCAACACAATCTCATCCCCTGACTTCTTGAAGTCAGATGATGGTACAATTTTTAGAAACCCTCTACAATGTCAAATGATAATGTAAAACCTAAATCTGCAAACAAGACAAGTTTCAATATAGGGTGGGACTACTTGTTTGTCTAACCAATGAAAAAAAAAAAGGCGGTGTTTCTGAGAAACAAATTTGAAAACAGTCATTTAGCCACTTACTTCAGTAAACTATTTTAGCAATTTACTTCTGTATGTAATTTCACTTTTAACGTTTATCTCCTGCCATTTATTTAGTCTTGCCCTCTTGATTTATTTTATGTATTTAAGCAGCGGCTTAACTATTTACTATAACAAAGTCTTGATTCTTTGTTCTCACCCGAACAGAAAATGACTGTAATTATGCTGATGACACAGCATTGAATTAAAGGACTGAGACACAGATAAATCACATCAGCTGAGGAGAGTATTAAATGCCTTAGAGGAGGTGTAAAAAAGGCAAGTCGTATCATGAGGCTCAGGGTAGCGCACAGCTGATTTCTTTGTTGTTCTTTTTGCATATACTCATTCCCACAAATGTAAACAGGTTAGCCAGTTTCAACTTTGATAAATATATTTCAAAATTTGGGGTTAGTAAGTAGGACTGGACGATATGACCTTAAATCAAAATCTCGATTAATTGAACATTTTACCTTAGTTATGATTAATGAACGATTATTTATTTATTTATTTTTTTGGCCCTCATAGTTCACTGAGAAGGTTTGTACTGTAAATATGCTTGACTATTAAAGATGGAAAAAAATCATGACTATAATGTGGGATATACAGAAATTTGTACAGTACATTAAACTAGTACATTATATAATAATATTATTATAATTATTACAATAATAATATTTTTATTATATATAATAAATTATATAATAGTAATAATAATAATATATACACACACACATAAATTATATAATAATAATAATAATAATAATAAATAATAATAATAATAAATTATATTATATTATTATTTTAAATAATAATAATAATAATTATTATTTATTTTAAAAATAATAATAATAATAATAATAATTATTATTATTATTATATTTAATATTAATTATTATAGTACCTGCGTGACTCATCATAGACATAAACAGAGAAAAGTAGCTCCGGCTACAATGTTCTTCCACAAGACTCATGCAGTTTTGTTTATTAACCATTTAGAGCACCAAAAGTGACATTCTGCAGTTAACCTGCTAAAAGATATGCACAAAAGCACATTAACAAAACAACATCATCAGATCTGAATGCAAGCCAAGGGTTAGAGGGGAGCTGGGCTGCTTTCTGCCTGATGATAAGACTCTAGGCAGTTATGAAGATCTGACCACACCCACTATTTAACAAAGCACCTCCCATTACCCACAGAGAGACAGATGGATTGTAAGCCCGCCTCCTCCCAATGTGCAATACAAACCATCTTCTCACCAGAAACCTGCTTCAGACCGTCTCAGGCTGCCAAATTTAAACATACCCCATCCAGCTATTTATATCCCTCCTATCCACCACAGTCAAAGAAGGAGCCAAGGACTATTGTTCTCCTTGCTGAGCTTTTGTTTCATCTCTCTGTTCTTTATTTTGCTCCATTCCTTCCTCTGTTTCCTTCTTAACTGCTGATAGGAAATACACAGGCGCATGATCGATCATTCCAGTTTCTGCTCCAGGCTCAAATCAATACCAAAATAAAATATTACATAAGTCTACGCAGGGTCCGTCACACCTGGGGATACAAACAGTGAACAGCAGGAGAGAGGAGTCTGCATCTGTCAGAACACACTAACGAGACGGATCTGTTTCACAGAGATATGCTCATTCTCCCTGATTTTGCCGTCTCCAACAATTCACATTGCCTTACTAATCAGCCTAACACCACCTGAACATTCCTCACTATGTCTGGGGTGCCTAACCTTGTTTGGTACATGACCCATTTTTAAAGGGGTCGTGTAATGAGGAATTAGATTTTCCTTTATAGTTTGGAATTTTTTAGGTCATTGCAATAATAATAATAATAATAATAATAAAATTGTGCACTCACAGTGGCCCCAAAACTGAGCTTTTCAGTCAGACACAGTGGAGAATGACATTTTAAGGGTGCGTTCACATAAGTTTGGTTCGATTAAAACGAACCCTGGTGCGATTGCTCAGTTAGTGCGGTTCGTTTGAACATATGTGAACGCTGCCATCCAAACCCTGGTGCACACCAAACAAGCGGATCGAGACTGCCAAAAAGATGGGTCTCGGTCCGCTTCCAAACGAACTCTGGTGCAGTTCGATTGATATGCGAACACAACACGGACCAAAGACATGTAAACGAACCAAAAAGAGGACGTGATGTCACAAGATGCGACGCTACAAGTCAGCTGATTTGACGACGCCGAAAGATCGGTGTATCCAAAATGAGTCGAGGGCAAACGTGGAGCAACGAGGAGGTAAAGTGCCTCATCAATATTTGTTTCTGCATACGACGGAGGAAATCCTGGTGCCGTTTTGAATGTTTTGAACATTTTATGAACTCTTCGTGAGTTCTCAGCTGGTAAAAATAAAGCATATGTACACGCATAAAATGATGGCATTTAATCCAGCACACAGCATTGTTTTGAATGTTCGGTAAGCGAGCTCTGTCGCGAAATATACGTCATAAAAGCTGACCAATCAGGTTGTGACCGTATCCCTATGCCTTTGGTTCGGTAACTTTAGGTTCCCTGTTAAAACCAGGACCAGGACTATATGTTTTGTTTTTGTTTTTTAGTCCGGACCAAACGAACCAAACTACAACTGTGAATGCACCCTAAGATGTCATTTATTCCTGTGATGGCAAAGCTGAATTTTCAACAGTCATTATTCCAGTCTTCAGTGTCACACGGTCCTTCATAAATCACTCTAATATGCTGATTTGTTACTCAAGAAACATTTCTTATTATTATCAATGTTAAAAACAGTTCTGCTGATTTATATTTTTCATTTTTAAATCCATTTAATGCATCCTTTCTAAATAATAATAATAAAAAAACTATTAAAAAAAGATTACAGATTGATGTAGCTTGTAAAATAAGCTCATACAAGATGAGCTCTGGTTGAATTTGTTTCAATGCCAACTATACTATTGATCATTATGTCAACTTGAATCAAGTATCTAAATTTGCTTCAATGCAGGATTTGTTCGCTGGTGTTAGCTTTGTGAGCATTCTCTGTGGTTCTCATGAGTCAGGGAGAACAGCTGGGACGGAGTCAACAGGCCCAGACATAGACGCAAGAAATCAACAAACCTGCTCTCTATGTCATGGACCGTTATTATAATGATTATCATACCTGCAATCACACTACCACCAAGATAAAGTAATGGCCGTGCACCCTGCATTAGCTTTGTATTTTAGAGGGATTGTGAGATCAAAGGCTTTTTATTAGATGAGCTGGTCTCAGGTCAATGCTTGTAGGAGAGTCAAGGCCATCTGTAATATAAGACTAAAGTTGCACCACAGCTGTTCTCAAGCAGTAGAGTCACCGATTAAAAAGACCTGAGGGACATCAGGAGCCGTTAAGTGGAGTTAAGTTTTCCTGCTTATTTCTCTTGAGAAAGCCCTGAAATGAGAAGCTTGGCTCATCCTACGCAATATGAATGCCTCCCACTGACTGCACTTTTGTTATTTCTGTTTATGACTGTTATTGGCTCTGGCCCTGCTATCACTGCGCTGTCATGTTCTCCGAGATGAGAGCATGTTTCGCTGCTCACAAGAGTTCTTACAAGTGCTGCAGAACTCCAAATACGTCCAAAATAAACACACAATAACCATAAAAGTAGTCCATACAGCATGTGTGCAATATTTCAAAGCCATAACATAGCTTTATGTGAGATAAAAACCTGATATGTCATTAATGTCACTATCCCCAAAAACTAAAATTAGATCATTAGCTAAATCAAGACAGGGTTTTCCAAACAGGGGGTTTGAGGGGGAACGGTAAGGGTTCTTGAGTTGATGAAGTGTTCTTTTACACACAAGCAGCTTATAATCTGGCGTTTCAGTGTCTCGGAGTGGCTAGGTCACAGTAAATGCTGCTCCATTTGTGCAGCAGTATCACTTTATTGAGTTCAGCATTGTAACAAGAACAGTTAAAGGTCATTGTACAGTCTTCCACCGAAACGAAAGCTTGAAAATTGGAAAGTGAAGAATTGCATCCAACACTACCATCTCTAATAGACGATATTGGCTAGGTAAAGGAGTGCAAGTGTTCAGAATACATCAGTGAACTGAAAACACATCAGGGGAGCTGTTAAGATCTTCAGAGAGCTCATGGGACCGATTACTGCAGGCATGCTCTCTATCAAAACAACATGCACAAGCCACGAGCTAAACCTAAGCTGGCCTATAGCAAAACACAAATCACTGCAACGTAACATGACCCGTTTGCTCTTTGACAATAAGGCTGAAAAGTTAGAAAACACAACCAACAAGCTACTGAACAATAATAGTGTAAGTAAACTAACTACAATTTCAAATGTGAGCAAGGCATTGCTCAATGCACCAAAAAATTGCTGGTTTTTTTGTGACCTACCTGTGTGACCACTATTAAACAGCACCCATATTTAAACATGCATGAATTAGAGAGAGCTTATCACTGCTGCCCTGATCTCAACCCCATCACCTTGCTTTTTATGTAAGAGAGAGAGAGAGAGAACACACAGCACTGTCCACAGACACACTGTCCTCTCAGAGATCACTGCGGTTCACTGAGCTTCAGAACTCTCTACAGGCTGTTTAAAACCTGCTTCCAGATTGCACTCATTTGCACAGCATTGAGCACATTTTTCTCTGTGCAATGAAAAAAAAAAAACCTTACATTTGAAATCTCATTACATGTTAGTACATTAAACATTGCTGTGTTAAGAAAGCTTTTTTTACACACTAAACAGATTGTGTATCTTGATAATGGCATCAGTAAGAAACTGTCCTCAGCTCATAAAACAGAACATTTTCATAGAAAACAAAAACAACTCCTGCAAAAACACCCCAAAGGGAAAGAAGAAACTTAATTTTCTAAACATTAACCCCTTACAAAGAAAGTACTATGGTGGTACCATGGGACAGTGACTGTATCTGATAGCATGGTACTAAATAATTACCATATTCATTTCACATGATTTTTACACGGTGCTCTAAGGCATTTAAAAAGAAAAGAAAAGAAGACATTGGTACTACCCTGTTACTTTTTTGTTACTTTATGAACAGACATTCATAATTTCACAGAACACAGAAAAGTGAAGATTAATTTACATTCAATAATATTTTTGGTAATTTATAGGGTGAATATCGGTATTTATAAATGACCTTTATTAGTGCATGTCCTTATTTTTAAATGTAAATTTACCATCTAAATTATATTTAACATCATCTAACACTGACAGAACATAAACCTTAAACAACATTAATATTTTAATAATATAAGTGTTAAATGCTATCTTAAGCAATGTCTTAGGCATGTTGTGGTGCCTATTCACTTTAGTAGCATTTAAAAAGATAAATATTTTGTTCATTTATTTATTTTTACAAAATAGTGTAGCATTTTATCATTGGCCATATCATGCAACTAAATGATCAGTTTATCAGTATCATGTAGAAATTTAATATCAGTGCAGTCCTATAAATCAGTCAGTTGCTGTGCAAGTAGACTAACAAAGGCCATCAAAAGTCAAGCAGTATCGACAAAGTCAAAGATGTTTCCTTTTTCCTCACAATAACATGCCACACAAGTCTACACTTAGTGGTCAGAGGAAACTTTCCAACTACTCAGAATATCCACTCAAGAATGTCCTTGGGGCGAAGCGGGGGCCGTCCTGACACAGCGAGAGAGGAATGTGGACAATCCTTGCCAACAAAACGGAAACCTGACGGAGGCAGAACAACTACAGCTGATATCTAGGAAAGAGCATTTCCTCTTATCAAACATACACATGCGGCTTTCATGACAGCAGGTGCTGACCAATGCAGGAAATCTGAAATCGGCTGAGTGTGCGTCAGTGTAGCGTGTGTCAAAAGCAACTTTCTCTAATCCATCAAATAGCTGGGATGTCCAAAGCCAGCGTGAGGCTCGTTACAGTATTGGTAAAAAGGCAAGAAACGTAAGCAAGAGTGATTCCATTTTTAGAGTCACTCTCTAAGTAACACAAATTTTAAGACTCCAGCAGTGAGAGAGGGGGGGTGGATCAGTGAAGGACTGTGCAATAATGGAAACAAGCAGCATAAGTAAATGTCAATTATACATGATATTAAAACATCTGTCTTCTAGACCTTCTCACACTTGCAAGTAATGAAGCAAGGAGCGAGTGAAACTAGACTAATGCAATGTAAAGACTATATAAAAAAAAAGCTATATTCTGAAAACTATAATTTTACAATGCAGTTTACAGTGTTATTCAGAATTGAATTAAGCATGCCTTTTAAATTTATTATAAACGGGATGCAGAATAGTACTAATTAGAGTTAAAGGAAATACATTTACTTGAATGCATTAGTGAGAGCGACTGTGTGTGAATTAATCCTACTTGTGCAGCTATCTGTATCAACTAATAGTGAAGCTGTGGGTTTTAGGTACTTCAAAAAAAAATTCAATTTTTAAGCTATTTTATGGATAAAACAGGACAGTGCATGTGCGTGTGATCTGCACGTGATGTGTGAGCTACTGTCTGTACGTGTGTGCTTTACAATGTAGCAGTGCATTAGTTTAGAACGGCGATTAACTTACCTCTACAATACTGTTTAAAACCTGCATTCACCCAATCAATACTATACTAGTATCCAGATGGTATAAACAAACAACTTGTGGAGCGCACACCGAGTATGCATTTATTTGTCATTTTAACTGCTGAAAATGGAGCGTAAAAGTGGATTTCAAAGATTTCTTATCCTGTTGGCCGCCTCTATCTTTTCCTATGACATTAGTATTACAGCCAATGTAAATCTATGGGATATTTTGGAGTTTTGATTGTAATTTATGCAAAAACCGCAAGTCCAATCAGTTAGATATAGCACAGTAAGTCAGAACTGTCTGAAGGAATTCTACCTGTTGCCTTCTGCAAGGCAACCATGTTATTAGTGTCAAAATCACATGATCATTAACTACTCAACATCAAGCTTAAAGCGTCATGGCAGAGGATTAATGTCGACTAGACTGTGCAACCCCTAATATATAATGAACATACAAAATATTTCACCCAGCCCTGCTTCTAATCAAAGCCTAGCTAGAATCAAAACAATATCACTTTCAAATATCCTGCCACTAAAAAAAAAAAGGAGAGAAAGAGAAAGAAGAATAGGTGAGATGCCATTCATGGATTTCAATTGAAGAGAGGTCCATGGCCTGGATTACTGTATGTCGTCTAAGGCAGAGGTCCCCAACCCCCGGGCCGCAGACCGGTACCGGTCCGTGGGTCATTTGGTACTGGGCCGCACAGAAAGAATAAATAACTTATTTAAAAAAATAAATAAATTAAAAAAAAACCTGACTTATGTAATTAGTATGAAATGTGCATGTGTGTATGAAATGTGCATTTCTCTCTGGCGCGTTCACTACTGCGAAGATCGCGAGTCAGCATCTCAACTTCAAATTCTCTCCGTTACATCCGTCTATGACTCACTCTTGGCGCATAGCAACGCTCGTTTAGGTCACGTGATACGTTACCGCTAAAAATAAACACACAAGCTAGCAAAATGAGTAAAAAGACAAACGTCTCTGGAAAGCTTCTTTGCGAAGGGGAAACGGCCCAGTGAGGAGACAGAAGAAGAGCCTGCGATTTCCAAGAAAAAGAAAGCTGCATTTACCAGACAATACCAGGAGTCCTTGAAATATGGATTTATCGCAACAGGTGATTTACACGCACCAAGCCCGCCAGAGAGCGTTAGGGGGCAGAGAGGATGTTACTCATGTTATGTTGTTGGCGCGATGTTACGAGGACACTGCTAATAAAGTTGCGAGTAAGCCTACACATTGGATTCACGTTTATTATAATATTTAAAAAATACCCCAGTTTTTATGCTGGTTGTATCATTTTATTTTGTTGTTTTTATCCACCACACCTTAAAGGCCGGTCCGTGAAAATATTGTCTGATATTAAACCGGTCCGTGGCGCAAAAAAGGTTGGGGACCGCTGGTCTAAGGCAACCATAGGAAAACACAAAGATGATCAGGTGATCATATGATCAGGTATGGGCCAATACACTAAAACAAAAGTAAAACTAAACAAGGGAGAATTACTAATAACAAAAACAAAACTGTGTGTTCATCACTGAGTGGCAGTGAAAGTGTTTTGGTGATTTGTGCTGTTGAAGAGCAGCTGAATTAACAGCTCTTGACACTCCCTCCCCTCTCGTCCATCAGCACCTCTGCCATCCTTTCCCATCTCGCTGCTGAAGTAAGACTGACAGGGAAATGTCTGCATGAACAACAAAGACGTGCGTTATGCTCAGCGATCAGATCGGCTGTGCGGAAGGCTAAACTCTCTGTATGGGCGTGAAGTTCAGCTCTATTTCCTTCATAAGCCTGGATGAGCTGATATGGCTTATTGTCTTGTAATGCGGGCTGCTTGCGATCCTCTAGTACTGAAGGTGCCGTTTCAAAGTAACTGAATAAGCAATGGTAGATATAAAATGTAAAACTTTTAACATTTTTAACGTCTACACACAGAAGGCTAAATACAACAACCTGGTTTTGAAGCATCTCTAAACCACTGAACTTCGGACTCATTTCACTCATCCTGTTGCCCGAACAGAAATAACATGAACAATAAACAAAGAACGCTTAACTTTGTTTTTCAACACAAACAGACTATTGTTTTCAGTGAAGTGCAAAACACGGAAAAATGTATAAAATTTGACAGACTCCAATTTTGTGCATGACACCAACAATGTAATACACAGTTAAAAGATTCTCTGATCTGCTAAAGCACAAGTCAACTGAATAAAACACTAACTGCACAGAAAAATGGATGCTTTAGGGTGAACTCACAATAGATAATCTGAACCGTGCCCGAGCACATTTGACCCCCAAATCCAGTTTGCTCCGTACCATTTGTTTACCATACCATGCGCTGAATGCACGAAAAGCTGAATCATACCCTGGCCCTCTTCAAGAGGTGGCTTCAGGCACAGACCGATTGGACTCGCGCACTGCATGCATGTAGTGTGATTTCTAACTGCGTCAGCAAAACTACACGGCTACTACTTGTATATGTGCTACTGTCATTACAACAACAAACATCTTCTGTTACTACTTGGATAATACACATGATTCATTTGAGTATATTTAGGTTTATAAACGGGTCTAGTTCTCATTTTATTGATGAACAGGAATTGTAATTTACGAGTAAAGCTGCAAATTCCTCCCTCAATGTCAGCTGTTTCTGTAATAAGCTTTTGATACATGCAGCATGAGCATGATTAAGTGAAAAATCACTGTGCTACGCAAGTGATTAGCCTATCTATAAGCAAGAGTGCGTTTCTGTTTCCTTCAAAACAAAAAGTTGCATCGTAATGTGAGTGAGGCCAGAGGGAAAGCGGGCAGAGTGGGCAATCGTGCTCAGGCTCAGTACAAGGCAACTGTGCCTAGTGTGAGTAGCCCTTAATGTTCTGTTTAACAAGTAGGCCTTGATGGTTCAACATAAGTTTTAGTTTCTGAAAGCAAACCATTGGAGGTCTGTGAGTAGGTTTAGTGTGGCTATTCAGCACCAACAGACTTCATTAGACTTCATAAAGGGAAGCATTGATAGAGCACAATGGCAGAAAGGAGACAGAGACACAGAGTAGAGATATAGAAAAAAAGAGATAGAAACAAAGAAAAGGCAAAAAATTCGATAGAGATCCAGCTCAAACAAACTGGTAGAATTTCAAAAGGCCAAATAATCTTTATCAACATAACATTTGCTGAAAAAGAATATAAAAAGGAACAATTGGTTTCTGCTGAAGCATCCCAATTCTGCACAGAGCTTTCTGTGTGCACAAATTCTGTGTGGGCCTGCCAATAATAGTATATTTGTTATTGACAAATTTGAATCTCTGGCCCTGGCAAGTGAATTCCAGACTACAGGATGACACTTGATACAACTCCACCACCGCTTAAAAAAAAAAAAAAAAAAAAGACAGCATGCTGTATTTTTAGATGGTTAGGTAAAATATGCTTTTAAAAGTAAATGCCACTGTGATATCAAAAAATCCCATTTAAGAAGACTAAGCAAATAATGTTTGCATGTGTCATAAGAGAAGAAATCCACCCAAACCTTGTGCTTATATAACCACCATGAAAAAACGTGACAATTTGCACAATTAGGCCATACATAAAGCTAGGTGGTTATACATCAGTCGGAAGAACGTGTTTTTGAACAATGATGATCACGTCTTAACATGATCTGCAGCTCATAACTATATTTTTTTCAATTTTCCGACACAAAAACAAACAATGGCACATGATGAGTTATTATTATAATCACATACAAGCACATAGGCCTATTCAGAGGACAGAAACCACTCATTCAATAAGACTGACAAAAGCACAAGGCCAAAGAGATGGGTTACATAAAAAGAAAGCGCTATTTCCCCCACAATTTAGTTAGGCAATACATCCGTACACAAAACCACAGGCTGCTTTGTTCATGCTCAAGCAGTGGAACAGCACATCTAATACAGTGGCATTGAAAAGAATCAAGCATGGGAAAAACTGCACCTTTGTGGGATGTTGAGTATTTGTTAATGTGAAATATACAATAAATTAAAAAAAGAACTATAAATCAAATTATTTTTAAAACATATGTTTGTTTATGATTTAACACCATGCGAGCTACCTTGGCTATATTCATGCCGATTTAAAACATGTATTTTTTTTTTATAAAATTACTGGTGAATTCAGAGCCCCTTTGTAGGATGTTGCTCATTTGTTCATGTGAAGTATACAATAAAAATCTGAATAAAATTCATAAAATATAAATAATATAAAATATTAAAATACATGCAATTTTTTTTTACAAATAAATAAATACACAATGGGTTCACACACAATTAAAAAAATGCAAAATACAGTTTCATGAATCCTAAGAAATATATATGGTCATTAAATTTGATAAATTCTCTATTTGCAATTATGGAAAATAGTTAATTTAGACCACGACAATAATGCACATTTTAGAAGATGTGCATTATTGCTAGCAAAGGCCAGTCAGATGTACTAAACTCTCTGATGATTTTAGCAATAAATATTTGAGAGGTTAAAAGCTGCGGGAGTCTAAGGAGAGAGGAGAAGAGAGGGCAACAGCTGGGCAGAGAGTCAGAGGTGGAACATTGCCAACTAAATCAGAGTCTCGTCTTCCGGAAGCTTTAATAGCTTAAGAGATGGGCTACAGCAGCCGCTCGCAGCATGGAATCATTCCCCCACACTGTACGCCTGTATCCCATCACCCTGTGCGTCAACACCATCATGGCGCTCTCCTGCCGCCAGCCTGGCTGTGTCCTCATCACACACAGTTCAGCTACAGGCAAGCGGTGCACAGTACACGTACAAGCCATCGCACTGCAGTAAGGGAGGGGGCTCACGCAACATGCAGAAACAACACAGCAGAAGACTGAAGATCCGTCAATGCTGGGGTGTTAAAAAAGAGAGGATGGAGCGATGCGGTAAGGTGAGGAGACAGAAAGGCAGAGACTATGAGAGCTTGAATAATGCATTCTGACAGAACAGAAAAAGCATGAAAAAAAGAGGGAAAGACCCATGAGAACAGGTGAAAGAGATGATCAGCTGATGAATGTACTGCTATTTAATTAAACTGAAATGTAATTGATTGGGGTTTGACGAGATCACGTGTCATGAGATCTCGTGCGATTAAAATGTGACAAGATTTCTCGTCGAGGTGAAAAGCTGGGGATATTGCCATGTCAGAGAGTGAGGGTGAAATTAGGATAGAATATGGCACTGCTACATTTACATTACACCTCCACTGTTGTTTTGCTTTTTATAGAAATAAAAAACATTTAATTTAGTTTGATGTGGGTCGCTTCAATTCCATGCTGCTCGTGTTGGATGAGCTGGAGAGTTGTACGTAGTGCAGCAGGAATCAGAGTTCACCGATCCCGCGACGAGAGGAAGCGACTGACAAGACCATGGCAGAGGATTCGTTGTGCAACAGAGTCTAAAAGTGTCTGATAAATGTCTGATCTTACAGAATGCGTGCTCAGCACTGGCTATATCTTTCACAACAATTAATCAAAATTCATTAACAATACCGATAATCTCAAAAATGGTCAAATATTATTGGCCACGCCATGTATCAATCGCTATTTAGGAGCAATAAAAATGTTACTAATAATCCAAATGTTCCAAGTAGAAAAAAAACAAAAGATGAAAAATAAAATAACTTTCATAATCGCATGCAAAAACATTTTAACACCACTTAATAGTTGTTTAACATCAGATTTTTCCTGAATTCATTCTTGCACATGCTGAAGCATGATGACATAACTTGCATTGTCCAGCTACCAGTACCCAATATAGGATGACTTCACTAACTCGACATTCCAGCGCACGCTGACTAAACAAACGTTACGAGAGGTTATGCGGCCTACTAAACTTTGAGACTTGCTGAAATGACAACAGCAACATTCTCTACTACAGCGCTTCAAAACAAGGCATGTTGCCGATAAATGTTTAACTAACATGAACATTGTGAACAAAAAGAAATATTAATAAGTTTCTCTTATGTTTACTGTGCAGACTACTGTGCAACTGTAAGTAACACAGTGGCTTTCCCAGAAAGCTTAAACACTGTGATAATTTCAAAACTATTAGATTTGAGGTTTTGTTTGGTGTTGCTAGAGGCACAAAAGTTACTTACAACCTATTCTGTTTCCATAATGTTTCAATGAAACAGAATGAAAGGGGATATTGAATTAGAAAGAAAGTAGGGTGGGACTGAGACTTCATTTTATCAGTTGGGAATTGCTTAGATCGGGAAAAGTACTTTCTATAGTTTTCCTTTGGAATAATGTGCATCGTTCACAATAAGATCAGGGCTGCATTTCCCAAAAGCATAATAAGTCTAAGTCGCTCATAGAAACTATTGGCACCAATGGTCTCTGATCAACTCAGGCTCATGATGCTTCTGGGAAACAGGTCGTTGCTTCACGGGCATTTGTATGAAGTAAACCTCAATTTCCTAGCGATTGGTCTAATTTTATACCACAAAATTGTTTTATCCAACTTAAAGCAAAACATAACACTTAACAATGGTTAAAGGGAGGTGTCGTACACAGCAGTTGCTTTCAATGAAAGTCATATCTACCCCCACTATTATGAAGTCCAGAGTGGTTGAAAGGACTTACAGCAACAGCGTGACAAAAAAATGCCTTTCGATTTACCTGAATGCCTGAATTTGAATTTAAGTATGAAGTATATAGATGCAGATACGAAATTCGAATTTAAATAGAATTAAAATAAGAAATTCAAAGTTTAGAAAGAAATTCAAGAAACTAACTGTAGTTTATCACAACTTTCATTTTTCAGTATTGCAGTATTACATCATTATTCAGTATTTCAGATTCAGATTTACTCAAACATGTCATATACACATTTATTTTTGTTTATTTTCCTAATGGGTTCCAATAATTCTGAATTGCGTTACATATCACTAACAGTACAGAAAAACCAGCAGAGAATTAAGGAATTATGCAATTGTTTTTGCAAAAATTAATTGTACTTTTACACTTTATTAAGTGTACAAAAAGTGTACTTGTATGGATTTAGCTCATTATATCATATAGGGTAAATGAACATTCAAATTTTAATCTGAAAACATTTTGTGTTGCTTTATGGCAAAATCATAATCTGTTTTGATTAACCTGTAATCTTTAATCTGTTTCTGTTACGGAATGAATAGGCATAATTAGTCAATATTTATGATTAAACTTGTTCTAGACTAATATATCCCTCTTTTAGTTGCATTAGAATAAATTCCTGTGTGGCAAATTCACCATGAACTGAAAGTGAATTATTAAATGCTGAACTGAAAGTGAATTATTAAATGCTGAATTTTGCCCAGCCCCTGGTCCCCTGGTCCAGAATGGCTTTCACTACACCTCAGTAAATAACTGACTCACTAATTTAATAAAAAACAAACAAACAAACAAAAAAAACCTGGGCAGAGGCAGGAAGCTTGGGTTTCGATAAGGACAATGAATAGATGATTTATAGGCAATATCTAGAGGCTTAGTGCTACATTTTGCCAAAACTAGATCATGCATGGTAAGAAAGTGTTGAGTCGACAGTGTTTTGTCCTTTACTGGCTAAACAGGTCTTTTGGATTGAAAGTCTAGACTACATTCACATTCATATATCAGCATTGTGGTGCAAACATGTCAGCACATGATTTGCCCTTTGATAAAGCACTAAAGCTTTTATTAATCAGCTTTAAGCTGTACAAAAACACCATTAGAATAGAGATAACCACAAAAGCTTTTAATTCTGGTTAACCAGGAAGGGGTTATCAGAAGGAATGACTAACCAACAGGACAAAACCTTTTCCATTACAGTGTACAAACCACAAAATCATGAACTAAACAAACTTTAACACTCAACTTTTGGATGAGTCAGGTAATGAACTCCATTTTACCACAACAAGATGAAGTCAAAGCTGTCAAGCACTGTAAACCTTGTAAAGTAAGCGAGTCAGCATTACTTGAAAGAACAAACTATTTTTTGATACGGACACATCTCATATGAAGAGCCAACCTCACCCAAACCCTGCCCGAATACTTTCCACATTACTCCCAACATCAATTGCTGTCTCCGTCAAGGCTGGTGCTTGTGAATAAAATGCAACGTGAGCTAAATCATTTGTTCTCAGGCAGTTGCAGTTACTGACATCCCACAAAATCTGACATTGATTGCATTACTAAGAAATCTATTAGGGCTGGGCGATATACATCAAACGCTCACAAAATACTCACAATGATTTTGCTGACACATAATATAAAACGACGGAACATTGTGAATATTGCAATGATTCTTATTAGGCATTTAAGTTACTATAAAGCTAGCTCTGCAATCCTTCTTTGTTGAGAAGACATGAAAGACATGTTTTAATAGCATCTCTGATTTAAATCTGACTAGCAAAATGGAGTTTGATATGCTTCATTCATTACTAATCAGTTCAAACAGCTTCAATGAATCCATTCAAAATGGATTCAGCAATTAATTTGCATCACCACTGACCACTCGAAAGCTTAGTGTATCAGATTTTTTTAAATATATTCAAATAAATACAGCTGTTTTGTTATGTTGATGTATAAATAAAATACTTATAGCATCGATTTAGTGAAAAAAATTGCCTTGATTAATTGTAACTGGGTTTTTCTTTTAATTCACACACTACATTTTGAAACTCATTTGAATAATTTTGAATCTACTCCGTTACAGTATCTGTGTAATGATGGTTTCTCAGTTTGGGTGGGAAAATATTAAGAAAATAAATGACTGAGATAAACATTGAATTACATCAACAGGCTGATAAACTATAATTTTAACTATCATCAGTTCTAATGGCTGTTATGAAATATTAACCATTCATAGTATCACACAGAAACTGGCTGAGCTCAAGAAGAAGAGAGTTCAAATGAGGTTGTTCATGAGAAATGTGCTCCCAGTATCCCTCAATCTAATGCTCAAATCATGTGACTGCAAAACCCTGAGCCTCAGAATTCACACTACATGCATGATGTCACTGCATTGAAATGAATACAAAAAGTAGCAGAGCTGCGCTTCATGACGCTAACTGCTTGACAAAATTGCTACTCCATGTTTGCCAGTTGCTCGAGCAAGTGACACCAAAGATAAACAGCCTCTGAACACTATCAAAATAATATAACACATTCAACAAAACCTATGCAAAACAAAAAACAGACGAGCGGCTCCAACTCAGCGCTGCAATGATATAAGGTCAAGGCGAAAGATTTTAAATACAAATCTCTTGTAGTTGCTTCTTAAGAGGATTTTTGGCATAATTCCCACGAAACACTTTATCTCTATTAATTGCCTTTAAGAGTTTGATATTCTTGAACATGAAATCAGTAACTGAATATAAGCCATCAGCCTTCTTCTGTACACAGCATTCAATATAAGACACCTATTGCATAAATAATCGTGTACAAAAATAATAACAGCAACATTAATGCCAGCCTGAGTTCTGGTAACAAAAAATACCATAACAAAACTGAAAAAGCCTACCATCTACACCTTTAAAGGGCTAGTTTACCCAAAAATTTAATTTCCTTACCGACATTCACAAAAAGGGCTTCCTTTCTTCTATTAAGAACTCTTTTTTTTGCATTAGCTGTAGTTACATGGAAAACATTTCCCCAAATTTATTCGGGGTTCAACAACAGAAAGTCACACAACATGAGGGTGAGCAAATGATGACCGAATTTTCATTTCTGGTTGAACGAATGCTTTAATCATCATCCAAGGACGTGGACACAAAGTGAAGTCTCTCATTGTGTCTGATCTTGGAATATGTCAACATGAAGGCCTGTAAATGTTCCAGTGACCTCAAAAGCCTGCTCTGTTTTGCTCAAGGGATCGATTCAACCCCTCAATTCTATGCCAGACAACTGCCTGAAGGAGAATTCCAAAAGAAAAGCCCTTGTTTTATAACCCTTAATGTCCAGTCCAGTTGAAACGCCACCCTTCACCATTTACAGTCTCAAAAAGTCAATAAAACTTGAAGAAAATTACCATCTAAACTGTATAAAAAGCCTCTTACCTTGAAGTTGCTGGAGTTAACCCAAGATGTGGCGATACCGTCCACCATCTTATCCAGCGCAGTCTGGTCACTCTCCAGGTCGTGACACTTGTCTGAATCCGTGATGTAGTCGATGAGCTCCGGACCCATCTGCAACCTGCGGGCCACATCCTTCTGTAGCACCTGGGTCAGACAGTACTCCATATTGGATTCCATGGTCTACGATGTCCTGCCACCACCCGTGTGGCAGTGGAGAGGAAAAACTAAAAAAAATGGCCTTTAGTGCGTGCAATCAAGGCAAAACAAGAGCACACGCTTATTAATATCCCGTGTTGATGAATCCTATGTGTGCCACAGGCTGGCAAGAAGCTGAGTGGTAGGGATGTCGACTCGGGAATGCAAGCGATGCACCATATGTGACTAGACAACAGCTGATGAGGACAGCGAATTCTCCTTTTTGTCCTTTTAGGAGGCAGCCAAACCACTAGCAGAGGCAAAAGCGATCTCGGTTGCGGTGACAGCAGCAGGAGTTCTGGTAACTAGAACAGGAGAGAGAGGGTCCGGCAGAGCATTGCTTCATAATTCAGAGGTCCTCCCTGCTCAGGATGAGAAAAGAGAGCTGTTAGTCAAGTACCACCTCTGGATATCAAATGCCAGTGCGGCAAGACCTGCATTTTTGTCAGCTCAGGGCAGCAGCCACTTACGAGAAAAGCAGAAAAGCCCTTTGATGGTGGTGACATAACTCAAAAGAACGGATTGCATTCTCTTAACTATTTATTTGCTGACCACGCATTAGCTACACAGCTTTGTGGGATACGGCAAGAGAGGAATTCCACTTGGACAAAAGGATAGTTCGCCCCAAAATTAAAACTGTCATTAATTCATCCTTATGCCATTTCAAATCTATATTTACTTAAACAAAAAGGATACCATAAAGCACCACAACAGTAATCCATACAATTTGAGTACTATATTCAAACCCGTACAATAACTTATGCGAGTAAAGGTGCGGACACATTAGCAAAATGTAGGCAAATTTTTGTGTGCACATTTTGTGGGCGTAGCAATTAGAGCTGCATGATTAAACATTAAAAGATTGTGATCTTATTCCTAAATGACAGCGATTAAACCTTTGAAAAGTACGATCACAGCGGAACAGAGAAAGCCTTTATCACGTATAGGTATGAAACAGCTTCACAAACAGTCTTTTCAACCACACAGTGTCATTATTTTTGTGTTACAAATATTCATATAATCACAGAAGTACTGAGGTAAAAAGTTTATAGTTCAGATATAAACACTGACGTCTACGGAAGCAAACAATATAAATCACCACTTGAAAGTAACACGGCACTTCAAATAACGATTGTATCGTTAACATCGTTACGCCACTAGGTGGCTACAAGTGACTGTTAAAAATGTCATTGAATCGTTCAAGAGATTTGTCAAAAAACGCCAATTCACCCAGTAATGGAACAAGACAAGTATATATGAGTGAGTCATTGAATCATTAATTCAACCCGATTATTTAAATAAATCATCAAAATTAATTAAACATTTTTAAAATGACTGAAGCAATTAACATTTTGTCAGAACCTCTAGTAAATTACATGTTATTTTGTTTAGTTGTCTGTTCAGAATTGTGGAGGAATAGTATCTCTATTTGAAGAAAAAAAAAATTGTGATTCTGAATTTATTCAGAATTGTGCAGCTCAACCTATAAAGCTCAACTCACACCAAAGTCACTTTCAAGTTGAGCTCCTTTTTGTTTGTCAGCTTGAACGAGTGAAATCTCTATAGGGACTTTTTCCCACTCATGCAGATTCCTATTAAAAAGACTGGATTTTGCCTGCAAAATTTCACAAAGCATCAGTAAACGTGACTGAATTTTAAAAGAGTTTCATTAAGACTCTTCAAAATATCCTCTTTTGTCTTTGGATGAAAGCATAATGACAACAGAAATTAGAAATTACTACATTAAGCAAGAAACTATGCAGAAATTACTAGATTAAGCAAACTACTAGGTAACGTAAAGCTTTAACAAGCTTTAACAACAACAGAAATAATGTCATCACTACGATACTGCATTGAGACAAAAATCTGCCAAGGCATCATGGGAATAATCTCGCTGCAATCACAATTGGTCCCAGCAAAGTGCATTACTCTGATAAGTAGATTACCTGATGCTCGCAGGACTCTTTTTTCGGAAAGACTTCATGAAATGAGCAAAAAATGTACTGTCCATTGATCAGGGCAGAACACTGAATATTAGGTATCGGTCACTGATACACACTGATAAGTGTGCATGCACAGTGCAGTCCAAAATGAAAAGCTGAGACTTAAAATTCCAGTTTCATATTTCAAATAAAGAAAATAATAATATTATTAAAAAAGAGAGAAAAAAAAACACATATAGCTTTGCACAAACTAGTTTCTTCAGCTCAACAAAACAAATATAAACAAATTTAACCAAAACTAATTTTAAAAATCAACTTTTTCACTCAAATTATTATGCAGACTAAAAACAGAAAAATACAAAACATTTCTTAATGTTGATTTTTGTAATATTGATTCACTGGTGGTCTCAGACATTTGGTCCTCACTGTATGTGTGTGCTTTCTATCTTCACTGTCACAAGCTAATTTGTTTTTGATTTGTTTTTGCTTAGTTTACATTACAGGTCCGTGCCTGTACTTCATGTATCTAAGCTACACAAAGGTGGGAGGAGATTTTGCTATGTCTCCTAATTCTCCATAGATCAAAATCAGCACACCGGCGTTCACCTTTGAGTCATCAGTGATGTCACTTTAATGTAAAACACAGGATAATTCAATGATGTCAAGCATGATTTACCCAGGCCTCCCTCAAACATACATTGCAGGCAATTGATTACAGCTTAATCATTTCTTTAGTCTTATAGTAACATGTCAGTCTGTTTTAAAACTGGATGACTAGTAAATTTACTAACCCTGCTGGACACAAGCTGAATTTTTTATACAATTACAATTACATCAATACTCACCAGCATTTGTTAGAAACGTGACAATAATTCAAAGCAAAATCACCTTGTATAAACAACAGAACTGATATACAACATAAAACAAATCTAAATCAAATAGAGTGAATGACAGATCATACATGAGCAACAATGCAAATACACTAACGCTCATGTGGTATCTGTCATTCACCCTAAATGAGATGCTTTACTCCCAAGCCCAGGCTTTAAAAGATCTTATTGTATTTTATATACGTTAACAATTCAAACATCAACACCCTTTTTATGAAATCTGAATGAGTATTTAATCATGAAGTGTTTTCAGATCATATCTGGATGAATTTGTTTCTTTTTCATTGATCATCTAGCCGGTTATGCTAGCTCTCACTAGCCGACCGAATAACCTGTGAAAACTCAGGCGATCTATACCAAACCGGCACATGTAAACGACAAGCTTGGTTGAAATAATAGGTTATATACTCACTCTGCCGAATCTAGAGGTGGTTTCTGTGTGAAATGACACGGGTTGGTTTACTAAAGGTAAACGAGGCTTGTCTCTCTGGTGCTGCTCCTGTAGACACAATGATGGAGCCGGAATGCGCATGCGCCAGACACCTCTGTTCTATTATCGATTGAATGTACAATCAGCTTACAGCTTTGATACAAACGTTGTACCTTGACAAACATATTTCTTTTTATGCCATTATGATTGCTAGCAATTGTTTAAAAATGCAGGCTGTGCCCCTTTATTATGTATGTATACAGTATGGGAGTCATTTCTTTATAAGCACCTTTGCAATTATCGATTTTGGTCTTATTTTTGAGTGTTTATCTACACATTGACCAACAGATATTAACATTGTTTACATCTGCATAATAGAAATCCTCTGGCTTCCTTGTGTCTCGGAGCCACATGGCCATTTTCCTTGTGTAGCTAAAACAATGAACCTTTATGGCAAGCCAATTTAACATTAATTTCTCTAGCTTCACGTTTGTTATTGGTAGCCTGTATTTTTTAATTGCTAGCAAGTATTCTTAAAGCAACAAGCACTTTTCCCCCCTAAATATTGAACAATATGCATTAGAAATCAAGATGTTGTGGAATACTTTAAATTTTTCTAATAAGACTTTTATTGTATCTGTAGCGCTATTTATCTACATATTCAGCCTACTTCAGATAGATGCAAACAGTTCGACTTGAAATATATCAGTTATGTACTAATAACAAGCACATTGGGAATAATGTCTAAACGACTTGCCACATTAAACCAAACACAATGGAAGAGACTCCTGGTTCCATCTAGTGGTTATTTAGAGAAATACGTTTTTATTTATCCGTTTTCTCCATGACACCACTTAAGTTACAAGTAAGCATATTCACAGCGACAATTTACACAAAACAATTGGTTAGTCAAAATTGCTTTAAAGAAATGAACTTGATCCACCTTTAACTGTTAAAGCATATTTTAACAATGTTGAAAAGCTATACTTTGAATATAGTACTGGACAGAACACATACCAAAATGTGTCAGAAATACCAATGATATCCATCCTGCCATTTCATTTTCCAAGTAACACCACACATCTTCTGTGTGTATTGCACAGTCTATCTGATTTTAGAAACTTCTGGGAGACCACATTGTACCCATAAAGGTTACTGGTGCAACATCTGCATTAGACGCCTCAAGTCAATAGATTGTTGATTATGTGTGTGGTCCTCTTCTCCAGCCATAGGAGACGACTGACCAGTGTCCCTTCTAAACACAGAGATTGAAGTTTTTTTATTAAGCCGTTTGCTGCTCCTCACTTTCAGCCACTTTAACAGACTCTTCCTTCCTTTCTTCCTCGCCTTCTTCCACAGTGTCTTCCTCGGTGTCTTCTGGGACTGTTATGGCTTTGATGACTATTTCATCATCAGAATCATCCTCAACTTCGATCAACTTCCTCTTCTCCAAAACTGATGGGGTGCACACTGGAGTGACATCCTAAATGCAAATAAATGGTCTTTAAAACAATAATAGTTTAACATTACATATCTTAGTCATTTTTCTTCAGTAACTGTTGGCACATGGGTTTCATTGTGAGTCACAATGACTGACAATAAGCTTAAAATGTACCATTTTCTGTTGGCACAGTTATCTCACTGCAGTCAATGGATATAACTGAGGTAATTTTCAGTCTGTGCCCAGATTATGCACACAAAATCAATGGAGAAAATGTAAAAAAATAAAACACTAGCTTACCTCACTGCATACTTCTGATTGACGCTGCTTTGCAGGAATCTGAGCTGCCTGAAAAAGAGGAAGAGACGAAAAAAAAAAAAAGATTAACACAAAACAAAATAGAATAAAGTATCTTAAAAGTTCTGATTAAAAAAATGGAAATTGTACTTACAAATCCAGGAAAATCATAGTCAATGCCTTTTTCTGCCAGTCTTTTCCGTAGCTTAGACTCTTTACTTAAAAGCTTTGCGTTAAGTTTCTTCAGACCATCTTCATCATGTTTTTTGTTATACCGGATAACTGCTGGCTGAATTGGCTTCTTGAAGACTCTCTTGGAACCAATAAAGAGCTTTTCATGGACCTTCTCAGGTGGTATCAGTTCACCTGAACAGGATAAAACACAGTAATGTTTACACAACACGCTACGTAAGAATATATCCATGCAAAATCTTTCAAAATCACTCTCAACTCACACTTTATGAGCCGTTCGGCCATAAGGTAGTTGTTCATGGTCTCAGCCACAATCTTAGCCACCTCGTCACACTCAAACTCCACAAATCCATAGCCTTTGCTTGCTCCGGTCTGTGAAAGATGATGGTTTAATAATCATCATATTAAAGTCTTAAAAGCAAAGCATTATTTACCAGTTCGACTATATAGTGTTGGCACATGGGTTTCATTGCACAATGACTGAACAACATGGAGTTGGCAATAAGCTAAATGCACCAAGATTACTGTCGGCACAATTATCTCACCCAGGGCAACAAATGCCAAAGGTAATTTTCAGATTGTGCCATTATTTATCAGTTTTGTTAAACAGGTTAATTAAAATAGATAAAATGTAAAGACAAGATCTTGATTAAAAAAAAAAAATCCATTAGGAATCCAAATGGAATTTTATGACCATTTGAAAGCAGACGTTTAAAACCATTCCATGTAAATAAATTGAGTGTTATAAATATAACAATCGAAGTCTAACCAAATGGATTGGAAAACACGTGCACTCAAATTGCAAGCACGTCATACCTTATTACTCCTGGAAAGTCTTAATCGCAAAACTTTCCCAAACTGCTGAAAGTAAGCTTTCAACTGAGGCTCAAACAATCCTCGAGGAAGATGACCAACATACACTACTCCTGGAGAAAGTGACTGCCCCTGAGGGGAAAGGATCAGAATTCATATTACATTCAATGCACAATATTAAAATGGGAAAGTCAACTAAACAAAAGTACGTCAAACAAAATTGTAGCTTAAAGACTTCAGTCAACTAGCCTCTAAAAACAACTTAACTGATTGTCAGGCTAAACTCAAGCCACATGGCCACGCATCATACCGTTCGACGACGTTTCTTCACTTGCTGGACCTTCTTCTGAAACTCTGCGTCTTCACTTGGACTCAGAGCCAGCAGGCTTTTCGCGGGCTCCTTTGAGGATGTGCCCTCTGTCATGATTAAATATAAGATTGGTGAAAAATATTCGTTTGGGAGTTAATGTCGCACCACCTTTCCTAAAACCACGCTGCGCTTCTTTCAGGAAACTGCTTCGTTCTTCTTCTTCTTCTTCTTCTTCTGGTGTATTACCGTCACCAACTGGACTGGAGTGTCAAATGCCTCGCTCTTTCAGGAAACTTCAAAATAAAAGCCAACTA
>CM076081.1:27351942-27659442 GCA_038088235.1 Zacco platypus | reverse complement strand
GACAAGCCTTGGACTGCGACAGTGTCCCTGAGGTGTGCCAGCATTCAGAGTCTTTTGCCAAAATGCTCATACATTTTCATTATATTTTTTGATCACAATAGAAGAATAATTCATAGTTGAAGGACTATGTAAAATAGTTCATTTTATATAATAGCTACACTTGGTGCATATGGAATATTAGATGTATATATATATTTTTTTAAGTTTTGATAAATGTTCTTGTGTGAAAAGACGGAGGTGTGAATTGTTAGAAGGCATAATTGCAATCCTGACAGTAACAGGGGATACAGAATATAATGAGGGGAATTTAAGCTTTCAAGAAATCGGGCTCATCCAAAATGCACTATTCAAAGTCTATACTTTATACATTGCATATCATTAGGTATATTTCCCAAGACATGATTAATAGTTGCTTTTAAGGAAATCAAGTACAGAAATTGTTAGTTTAATGCATTTCTTCGCTCTCAATGCCTTTATTCTGATGGTGTAGTACTATTATGTGGAAATTTGAAGTCAAAAATAATCCATCTCCATTCAAATTGGCTCTTTTGCCTCTCTCGCTCATAAAACACACTCAACCAATCCAGCTGAGGAAACCAATGCAGAAACTAAAAAAAAAAAAAAAAAAGGATTTGACTTGTGTTGTTCTTTTTCTTTGTAATCTAATGAGTATTAGACATGAAAAAGTAGGTCTTGCCCCTGATGTGCAGGAGACAACCAGAGCTTTGTGCTGATGCACTAATTCTTCAATCTAATTACTTTAATTCACTCAAAATACAACGCTATTGATTGTGGGATTCAGTTCAATACGTGTAACACTGCAGTGTTAGAGCTGTTACTTCACTTCTGGAAAAGTAATTTCCATATCTAGGATAACTTAATTATTTAATTGACTGTTTTTCAATATCAGATTTCCTGTAAACATCCATATATATATATGTGATGTACAGTATATTTTTGATCAATTGGAGTCTTGTTTGTCTGTACTTTCAGATCAAACAAAAGAACAGGAAAACTGATGCTTGTTATGTGGCGTAATTATGTAGGCTATATGATTATAGACATTCCATTGAGTTTCAACAATAAGTGCCGAGCTGAAATTACGGCCCAGCAAAATGAAGGTAATCATACTGTGGAAGCAGCAAATAAACTCAATAATTACAGAATATGAGTGTACAACCAACCCTGCTATGTGCTGATAATTTTGCCCTATAAAACTGAATCAGAATCTCTGTGTTGTCTGAAAAAAGCACCTATATTGACACATAAATGCTTCCTGTGCCATTAACTCCCATTAGCATTTTGAAGGTATGACATTTGCAAATTCTCAACTCTGTTTTCAAAAGTCTGGTCAGTTCACCGCAATCATTTCAAAACCTTTGTGTTTTTACTGGTCTTCTCTTTGTTCTGTGTGCTGTATACTATAAAATAAACAACAAGCACATGTTGGAACTGAAGTTTTGATCTATTTTATGTTTTTTGGTTTGAAGAATGATAGTATGACACTGCAAAAGTGCCACACAGATTGTAAACTTAAGTGATTGACAATCATTTTCCACAGAATCATACGGTATATATGCGTTTTCCCCACAAGAAAAGCAGTCAAGGAAATAGTATAAGTGCTTTCTCATTATTTTGCATTATCGCACACACGAACTTGATTTAGATGTCTGGTGCTTTTCTGATTTAAAATGTTTGAGGAAAATAAATTAAAATGACATTGTTTCATGGCCAAGGATAATGTGTAGGCCTATAGAAAGCATAACCACTTGGGAATGATACAAAAGACTCTTTTTCAAACTTTGTCGTTGTTCTTTGTTTGTTCCCTTGTTTTCGTCCAAAGATTGTGTATGTTTTTATTTAGTTATGATCACCAGACATATGTTTATATTCCTAAGTTGCACAAACAAACTGTTCCAAGGACAGAAGCTCTGATTGTAGGTCATTTGCTCTAATGGGGATTGATGATTTTTGTCTGAAAATATACACTGAAGACCACTAAAATGTCCTATAGATAACAACACAAGAGATAACAGCCCACATATCGTTGGAGATAAGAGCGTCTGATTGCCCTGGAAGATAATTACTGTGCTTTCACCCTGCATTTCAAGTCGTACTCTCAGCTATGCATAAATATTAGCTCCTTGATGGCAGTGAACATGAGAGGGTCTAGATGTAAAATATTGCCTCAAAAACAGACAAATGAAGGATAAAAAGACATTAAACTAGCGTTAGAAGGTTAAAAGATCGCTTCACTGTTTAGAATAGAAGCGCAATATGAAAGGTATGAGTAATGTGCTGACATTGAAACCTAAAACATGGAGGACAAAAGTTGGATTTAATTAGTAAGTAAACTTTTATTTATGTAGCGCCTTTTAAAAAAAGACTTTACAGAGTGCTTTATGGAAGAGAAATTCAGAGAAAAAAAGAAACGCATAAATAAGATGATAAAATGAAATACAATAAAAATAATAAAATATGCATGAGCACATTCATAGAAAAGAACAACGTACGCCTTCTTTAACTAATAACTAAAGTATAATACATGGAAGAGTTTGAGAGACTCGGTTTGTGCTTTAGGCTAGTAGCAACCCCTGACTTCCTAGTGTCTTTTCACCCGTAATGGCGTGAAGTAACCAAAAATACATGTTTTCAGGCTCTTTTCACCCCTACTGGAATGAAGGAGCTATACGCTTCTTACACTGGTGTATTTTACAGCAGTCCACCACAGCGACCCTGTTGTCTTTACACTCAGGTCTGAGTGTGCATCCTCATCATCACTCCCCTGTTCCCAAACTAAACACACATAATACTAAATTCTGAGACACCCCAATCTGCATGGAAGAGTTTGAGAAGCCCTAGTTAGTGTTTTACACTAGCAGCAATCTTTGGCTTCCTAGTGTCTTTCCACCCCTAATGAAGTGAAGTATCCAATAATGCACAGACTCTGGCATCATTCCCCCCCACTGGAGTGAGGTAACCAAAAATACACGTCTCCAGCGTATTTTCACCCCTACTGGAGTGAAGGAGCTCTGCAGCTATTCACAGGTGTATTTTACACCAATCCATTGCAGAGACCTTGTTGTCTTTTCGCTCATGTCTGAGTGCACATCCTTATCATCACTCTCTTAACTGTCTTCCACCAGACAGCCCCAACGAAACACAACGAAAATAATAAAATATATAAAAATCATACACATTATAGAAATAAGATAATAAAATGAACTAGAATGTACATTTCCTGAAGAAAATGTGAATGGTGCTTGCAGTGGCAAAATTGGGCACTCGGTCGCTAGGGTGTTTCTAGGCAGTTTCTAAGGTGTTCTGGGTGGTTGCTAGGCGGTTGCTATGGTAACCTGGGTGGTTGCTAGGCGGTTGCTAAGGTACTAGGGGTGGTTGCTGAGATGTTGCTAGGCGGTTGCTAGGGTGGTTCTAGGTGGTTGCTAAGCGGTTGCTATGGTAACCTGTGTGGTTTCTACGGTGTTGCTAGGCAGCTTCTAAGGTACTTGTGGTGGTTGCTAAGATGTTGTTAGGCGGTTGCTATGGTAACCTGGGTGGTTGCTATGGTAACCTGGGTGGTTTCTAGGCAGTTGCTAAGGTACTTGGGGCGGTTGCTAAGGTGTTGCTAGGCAATTACTAAGGTGTTCTAGGTGGTTGCAAACCAAAAAGTTTGGAGTTGCTGGAGTACATTTATTGAACATATTAAAAAGGTATATCAAGCGTAGAGTTCTTTCTGGCAGGTCACATCAGTCAAGCTTGCATCAGCTGACTCTCAGTCCTGTAACATTTTCAGACGAGTCGTATAGATATCATGGTGACCCGTAAGCTTCCATTGCCTTTCTGCTCTCCTGGAGTCTCTTCTTAAATTTACGACGGATGTATTATTTCTCCATGGAGCTTTGATGGTCCCAGAGACAGTTTTTGTTTTTAAGGTGCAACAGTTAATGCATTCAGATAGTCTGAGACTAAAACTCTCAGCATAAGTGTCTATGGATAGGGAATTGAGACGGAGAGATGACAGAGACAATCAGCAGTGAGATAGAGCTTAGTGACAGTTTTCTTATCACTTTACGTTTTGGAACATACTGAAATTTAAAAAAGACAGTGGTCAGAAATGGCAACATTTACAATCTGTGAAAGGCTGATTGTTAAAGGGTTAGTTCACCTAAAAAAAATTTGCTGGTGTTTTTTCTATTTGCATGCATTTTCTTCAGATGCAGCGGATTGAGATCCCTCAGCCACAGTAGAGAAGATCCTGGTGTGCAGTACTTGGTGAGCTTGGTTAGAAGGCCATGCATATCATTAATTTCTACAGCCATATTTTTTAGTGTAGCGACAGCTGGGAGGAGGGGTGATTGTGACAGTGGGGTCAGCTGCTTGATGTTGCTGCCGATCATCCTGTTGTTGTTGAAAGCTGTCGATGAGAGTTGAGAAGGTGGATGAGAGCTGCTGTAAGGAAAGTTGATGACATAGAAGAATCATTTTGGCTCCCCAAGAAAGTCCCAGAGATGTTTGGATGAAACCTCTTCACTTTTAAAAGAGATCTTCGCTCCCAAAACAAGTTGTGCGTGAAGTGCATCCCATGAGCAGCGCATGTGGAGACTAGCCAAGTGTTTAGTCCCAACAGCCTATACGCAGCAGCATCCCCATCCGATTGTGAGAATGAGGCCTGATATATTTACTTTAACTGATATAGTTGAAACAGTCCAGAAGGTGAAGAAAATCCTGTTTAACTTCAGATTGCTGTTTAGGCATGTCATTTGAGCCTGCCTGAACAATGATTTTATCAATTGTGGGGTTTTCCCTTAGGATCTGGGGCATTGATTCCAGAAAATTGCTATAAAATTGCCAGTGTGCCTTTTGTGTAAACGCAAACACGTCCCAGGATTGATTCCAGGATTGATCTCAGGAAGGGGACTTAGTAACATTGCTGGAATCAGTCATGGAATGTGCCCTGTGTGAACAGGCAGGACCAATGCTGAAAAGGTAGCATTCAAGTAAAAATCTACCATCATCATATAGTTTTTTTTATTGTTAAAAAAAATGGTGTAGGATTTACTTTGAAACAATTTTCACTCATAAATTGTTAGAAAATTTCACAGCAAGTAACACATTAAATTAAATGTACACAATATACGTTTCTGGTGTCCCAAGAATTTATCGCTGAAGTTATACCTCATAGATCATTTATTATAGCTTGTCAAATTTGCCCCTATTTGGGTGTGTGTCCCTTTAAATGCAAATGAGCTGCTGCTACCAGCCCCCTTTCCAGAAGAGGGTGAAGCTGTAACAGCTCACGCTTCGGTTACTCAACAACAACAAAGCTGGAGAATCTCACGCAGCCAAAATGAGGATTGTCAGTAATGCTGTTCAGCCTTACATTGTTCAAACCGAGTTAGACACTGATAGAGAGTCTCAGGAAGAAGTTACAACTATTAGAATGCATCTGGTGGTTTCTGAACGGTTAGTGGACAAATTTATGCAGTTGCTGTGGAGCTGATTCAACTCATCGACTAGCATGTGTCATCATGTTAATCTTGTGTGCAAATCCAGCGTTAAATTGACCCTCATTTGTGAAGCAGTCCGGCGTAAACTGACAGCATGGTAACAACACTCTACTAAGCTACAACAACTCTTCCTCTTCTCTAAAGCAGCCTCCCCCCCTTTGTTGCATGTTCTCGGGGGCAGGGTTTATGTAAAGGTTGGGGTTTGTGATGTCACCAACCCGGGAAGAAGCTCGTTGTAGTCCTTACCAGCCATTTGTTGTAGTCCTTAAAAAAGGATTACCTTAAAAGAAAATATCTCCCTTTGAATTAAACTTCCGTGCGTTGTAACTTCACAGATGTTGTTTATGCTCAAACAGCAACATTACACACTAACTAAAGTTAAAAAAGTGAAGGAGCCCTTTAAGTAGAACAACTAACATAGTATTTACTTGTAAAACAAATAATCTTTGTTTTATTTACAACTTCGAAAATTTTTTATAGCAAAACATATGGTGATTATTGTCATGTCAGTTTAGCAAACAGACCATCTTGTCCAATTAGCTGATATAAAAATCACAATAGCGAAAACAAGCATTTGTGCAATTGTACTTTTGACTCAAAATAGTTTCTTAGATACAGTCCTTATGTCAACTATAGCCACAATGTCCCCTGCATTACTTCTAAATCAATATTGAAGTTCCCACCCACATTTTTCTACTTGCCAACTAAAGTGCTGGGTGTAAAAGACAGCAAACACGGGCTATTAATCCATGTGTGCAATCTTGCTATCACTTACAACCAACACCTTTGGCAGTGACAGTAAATCAAAGACTGCAACACTTCACTGCTGAACAGTACACAAACAGTAAGATGGATCCAGTGTGTCTGTTGGGGGAACCTCAGCGTTCGGCCAGCTTGTTATTGCTGATGAGCAGAGTCTGAGCCTGCTGTGTTTTGATTAAAGAAGTTCAATTGTCAACAGCCAAATGGGCAAGGTAATTATGGATGTTAGCTGATTTTCTCGCTCAGGCTCTTGACAGAAGTGTTTCTCCCAGAGCACCAGGCCCTGATTGTGACACAGATAATAGGTACATGTGCTGGGAGCTCTGACTCAAATCTCACTGCATGTATAAAATAGATGGATGTACCGAGTACTGCAGCGCTCAGATGTGCAGCCTCGGAGATTATCAGCGCTTATTGAAATACTTTGTGTATTTTACATTCTGTGTAATTGCATTCCTATCTGCCTTTGAGCCAAATGTCAGATCTTGGTGAAAATGTAATGATCAGAGTAAATACCTAGAATAGAGAACCTGATATACATTAACATGTGGTGGCAATAATGTCTACTTTATGTGACATCTAGATTAAACCAGCTTTTGCTATTTGCAGTAAAACCACAAAACTATGTTCAACAAAACATATATTTAAATGATTTATATCCACTCACACTCTCCAAAGATGAAATCGACCCTCTCGAACTCACATTAAATCGTGTGGTTTTGATTAATTCATCAGGAAACAGATGAACTGAAGCGTTTCCCTTCCAATGGATCATGTCTGCATAATTCTGAGTACACTCTTAAAAATGAAGGTTCTTTGTTGGCATTGATGGTTCCGTGAAGAGCCTTTCCATTTGACAAAAAGTTCTTTATAGTGGAAAAGATTTTTCAAATTCTTAAAAATGATCTTCACATGAAGATAAAAAAAGGCTCTTTAAAAGGATTAGTTCACTTTAAAATGAAAATTGCCCCATGATTTACTCACCCTCAAGCCATCCTAGCTGTATATGACATTCTTTTTTCTGATTGAACACAATCAGAGTTATATTAATAAATATCCTGATGCATCCAAGCTTCATAATGGCAGTGAACGGGAACAACGACGATGAAGATCAAGAAAGTACATCGGCTGTATCCATCCATCATAAACGTACTCCACGCGGCTCCGGGAAGTTAATAAAGGCCTTCTGAAGCGGAGAAATGTGTTTGCGTAACAAAATATCCATATTTAATATGTAACAAAGTAGCTTCTGCCAGACCGCCTTCCATATTCCTATTTACAAAGACAGTGTAATGTCTCTTGCAGTTCAAAACACTTACGCTAATGCTTCTGCTAACTTACGTGACGTCAGTTACGCTTTTTTCCGTTGAATACGGAAGGTAGTCTGGCGGAAGCTAGATATTTTACTTTATAAGCCATTAAATATGGATATTTGCCTTGTACAAACGCATTGCTTTGTTTCAGAAGGCTGTGTACGTGTATTTTTTTTTCTGCACAACAATAATTTAATCTTTTATGATGGAATAAGTGCAATTGACCTTTATTCCACCAGGTGGCAATGCCTGATACAGATTGATGAAGTGTCGTTTCATTCAAACAAAACAAAAGAATAGGAAGTATCATCAGCAAAACTTGAAATGGCTCAGTGATTTACTCCAGAGTAAGTACGAACGCAGTCAAATATGTGACATACTTGATGATGGATCTGGTGAAGTTGTGATCAAAATATTGATTTTGAAGATGTTGAAAATGATAGTTTTGAGAATGTGTAGAATAACGTCGTGAATATTTGCCATCTCATATTCTCAAAACTATAATTTCCTGAATGTACTGGAAAATTGTGAAGTGATGATGACAGAAAACGTCTTCTCAAACAGAACCCTTCTGAGTTTCAAAAGGTAACAAAATATGCTTTGTTTTATTCTTCTGTAATTGTTACTCTACTCTAATATCAGCGGAGTTTTAAATTATCGCGACTCGTGTTCGATATAGATCCGGGTCACTAAAGACCGGAATATGTAAGAATGATTGGCGAAACATTCATGCATTTAAGGGTTAATGTGAACTAATCCTTTAAGAACTGTTCACTGAAAGGTTCTCTTGGGAAGCCAAAATGAATCTTCTATGTCATCACTATGAAAACCCCTGTGACAAGCAGGGCGGGGCCAGTGGAGTGATTGACACCTGTGAGTCACACCAATCTCCAGTCCCACTGAGGAGCTCTGGAAGGATTTAAGGAGGAAGACCGGACAGTGGAAGATGAGAGAAGACCAGGCACATTTAAGTTGTTGATTTCTTTATGTGATGTGGCAGTCAGTCGTGAGGTGGATTGCCCATTGCCCATGTGAAATGGCTCGTTTCCACCGAGCGGTACGGTTCAACAGAGCTCCGGAGGTTGACGTCACGCAATCTAAACTCCGCCATTTTGGTAGGCCATCAGGAGAGAGCTCTAGCGGCTGTAGCATTGGTATCAATAGTGGTCCGAACAATACCTTACTATTTCAACATGGTGGACAGCTGCTGTGCGTCAGGATGCCAGAACAGGCGGGGGAAAGCAAAGAGGAAATCATTTTATTGCTTTCCTAAGGATCCCGACAGATGACTGAAATGGTTCACTGCAAAAAAACGGGCTAAACAAAACAACAGATGGTTGTATTTTTTTATTAATTTTGTCTTTTATCTAAGTATTGCTATATGTTTAATTACCCTAAAATGACATGAAAGAGTTTAAAATGTGTTAATAAGTGGGCAGATATAAGCTATATAAGAATTTTCAGTATACTCATTATACCACCATTCACAATTGTGAACGAACATAAAACATTTTTTCACACACTTTTCCATAACAATGTCAAAAAATAAATAAATTGATTATTTCAGGGATCTAATGACACCTCATTTGGATATTTTCATGTCGGGAAAAATTCGGATTAAACAGGTTAAGATTTCATGTCTGCTGTACTCACATGCTGGCTACGTTACCTACAAACAAGGACCGCTGGGCTCGATTACGTTACCCAACGACACAGCTGACTTACCCTTCCAATGACGACGAAGCATGTTTTAGCCGGAAGACTACAAAGTTTAATATTCATCACAAAATTAGATTGCGTCCATTTGTACCCCTCCAGGCTTTTGTAGGCTTTTAAGTGTCCGGAGCAGGACGAGGGAAAGTTGGTGAGGTAGTTGCAGATATCAGGATACCGCCGGTCAGAAAGCTATCCGTTCCTTTTATTGATACACATTAAAAGTACTCCGTGTGCAATATAGGGATCTGTTATGTTTAATCTATTAAGTTTTGCCATGTACAGGTCTATGTACTCTGTTGTCTTGAAACAGAGGCGCCATTCATTTCATTTTCACTCCCGGCTGTCTCTGCCTGCTAGCATGGAGGCGTTAATAGAATGTGTTGATATGCAGTGTTTGTCGTTTAAATTGTTGTGAATGGTACCCTAATCCCAACTGTACCATACCACTTTTTTGGGACCCTTCCATTGGGATAATAGGCACAAAAGGGTGGAGAATGTTGATTAATTGACAGAGAATTCTTCTACTGGTCGCATGCCTTCACGTGATGTGAATTTTCAGCTCAAGAGTTCACCAAACTTGAACTTTGGAACGCAGTGAAATGTGAAATTTTCCGCTTGAGCTTGTGTTTCCGGTCTGACGCATTCACATGGAAGTCAATGGAACGAAAAGTGCAGTGTGACCGCCCATAAGAGTACTGTTGGCGGTGGAAACGCAAGCCAGATCAGGGTTTGCCATCCCCAATCGTACTGTACTGCACTGAACAGTAGAGCCATTATATCCAGAATATAGCGTACAGTGGTTACACTCTGACACATCTTACCCCACTCACTCCCTAATGTAATTCCTACAATGCGAATACATTTTCCACAAATGACGGTGTTATCCTCCCGGGCCCACCTTGTAACTCTAAGCCTCCTTTGTGTGTAATAATAATAATAAAAAATCCTCCTCCTTCAAAGAACCTATCATTAAAGCACTAATCCTGTTAATTCATCCATGTTTGTACAGCTTGAATACGCTGCAGCTGGTTTATGCCGAACACGAAGAGAAAGGGTGAGAAAGTGTTCAGTCCTACATCATCAAATGCTGATGATGTAGGACAGTTGGCTACAACGTGCATATCAAACATTTAAAGAAACGGGCATGTTTACACACAGCTATCATCACCAGTCAAAATATGTGTAGCTGTTTACAGCACCTTTATGAACCTGTGAAAAAATCCTCTTGGAAACGATGTGATCAGTGACAGATGGTCGGAGTCCGTGGCATCTCTCAGATTGTAGCGCCGAGCTCACAGTACGGTATTATTTGTAACAGGTGAGGAAACAAATGACATGAAGCGCTGATTACACAAGTATATTATTTGCATGTTGTTGTGAGTCAGGCCGCTGGAGTGTGAAGAGATGATGCCCCTCCAGCTGCAGTCTGTCAGATGGAAGCGATCTGTTAACTGACTGTGAATCCCATACTAGCTGCTGTTGAATAAACATGGTATCACCCAAGACACAACTGGTCACATGTGTAATTGAGTAAACCTGCTTGGCTTTTACTGTTATGTTAAGGCTGTCATCCAATATGAAGCACAGAAATATAAAATCTTATATAAATGCCAATGCACATTTCCTTATATTAAATGTAAAATTATAATTAAAATAATATATATATATCCAATGATATTTTAAAAATGAACAAAGACATTTGCTTTGCTGCTTCAGTCCCCTCTCTCATGCTACAAGGGCCATTTGGGAAGACACTAAAGTGCTGATAGTGATCAAGGCCTGTGCATCAGGGGTCTATGAATTGTCACACCTTCAGTACAGTGGGAGAAGTTTTACTTCTGATTGGTCAGTTTGAAAGTCTCACATTTGGGTTTCAGTCACATGGTCAAGGAAGGGATAAAAGAAGATTGTTACTATTGCTCTGGTCTCTTCTTTTTACGCTCTTTCTCTTACTTGGGCACTCTCTGTCTCTCTCGCTCTATCTCTCTTTGTCTTTCTCTTTCACTCTCTCTATCTCTCAGGTAACTTTTTACATACATGCTGGGTGTGATTAAGGGTATAAGTTTTTTTTTATCATCTCATACATCTATTTTGTAAACATTTTAAGTATAACCATAAACCAATATATTGTCATTAAACTCTTTCCCTACAAATAATGTGCTAACTAGTTTGATTTGGTATTAACTTTGATAAGTTACCTATTGCAATATAATATTCTCACATTATAACAACGCTCTCCCACATATTTAGCTATTATAACTGCGCTTATTTCCGTCGTTGGTAGCAGTGGGTGGAAATAGACAAGAAATGTACAGTTTTCTACCATCTTGCTGATAATATTTCTTAAGTCATTCGGCAACCCTGCAGCCTGAACACCTGTAGGTGAACCACCCTTACATACATACATATATATATTAGTATTAGTATTATATTGAGGGGATTATTTTGTTTAAAAATTTTATATGAGGTGGTGATGGGGCCTTTTACCCTACACATGGGGTAAAAGGCTCCCCAGCATGTGGTAAAGGGCACAAGTACTACATGGGGTAAAAGATATACTTTAGCTAAAATAATATGTTTTTAATAATGTCTAGTTTAATACTTGTTCAAAAGAATCACTTTAGCAAAGTTTGTATTTTCTCTATATTTTTATAAATGAAATAATTAATTTTTGTTCAATAAATATACTGCCATTTAAAATGTTAATATAAAAATATATTTAAAAAATACAGAGTTATTTCAAAAAGTAAAGATTCTGAAAACACCAAAGGACATCCCATAATAATTAATATAGATTTACAGTAGTAAGTGATTTTATTATGATACGATTGATATCATATTTTTAAATGGGATTGATTCGTTATAAATATGGTTCTCTCTAAGGTGGATACACAATTTGATATATGATGTTCACCATGTGAATCTAACCATGTGAAGTAATGCTGTAAACTATACAGGAGCAACAGTTGGTTCATCATTATAATATTAAAGGTTCAAATTAATTGATTTATAAGCTCTATAAAGATCATAAATGAGTTTTAAAAATAACGTTAGGCTAATACATTTTTAATTACTTAGTTTTTAGCCTATAAACATTTAAATGGTGGCTGTCATAAAACAGATTTATTCAAACATGCATTCAATATTGAAGCACATGTTGAGTACAAATAGCCTACAAGGGACGTGCAATAGCCATACAGCATATTTAGCTCCTCTCATTTTTGATAAAAAAGTTCATTTTTGTAGCAGAGTAACGGGTTTTTGGACACTGTGCGGCTTTTCTGAGGTAAATGCGACGGTAAATGTAAATTTTTGACGTCTTTCCACAGTTGAAACACACGTTAAGTTCTACTGTATCGTTCAGCACACCTTCAGAGGTTCATTCATGTTGTAATAGTAAAGTGGAAGAGATGATCGGGTCATGCGCTCTGCTTGAACTGATATCATGGCGCTGACACACAGAACGCCAGGAAATATCGTCGCAATAGAGACATTATTCCAGTTTATGAGAAAGTAGTTTGATTCTTGAGAGGTTTATTGTGATGCTTGCTTTGATTCAACTTCCCACCTCGACCGTGCAGATATCAACAGCGCAACTGGTTGGTAAGTTGTCGGGTTGAGGTCACAGATGGGTTTGAATTTGTCTGATGTTTTGATTGCGCGAGTAGAATGCGTTTCATACAAGATCTGGCAACCAGCCAACCTTGGAATAATATCTTTATGTGAATATTCTTATAAGGAGGTTTGGGCATACAAATTACGGGAGTTTTCCGGGAGAAATAGCAAAACTAGAGGGGGGCGGGAGATGCGTGCGAAATACGGGAGAGTTGACGGGTATGCACTAGGCGTGGCACAGTACATGAAAAACCGTTCGAACCGCTCGGTTCGCTTGTCTCGGTTCGACGCATGCGCAATGTAGCCCCGTATTCAGACAGTTTCGCGCGAACATACATATAGACAGTAAAAGTGGAGTAAGGGGCCGTTCACATATCGCGTCTTTTGCGCGCGCATATTAATTATTTCCTATATAGGCGCGCGGCAAGCCCGCTCAAAATGGAAGCAACGCGGCCGCGCTTTCCTAGGCGCGATATGTGAACGGCCCCTAATGAAGGCTGCCCGGAGTTGGCGAATGCGCCCGTGTCGTTCAAATCCGGTGTGTGGAAACATTTTGGATTTCATGTTACTTACGATGACAACGGAAATAAAACAGCAGATAGAACTGTGACTGTGTGCAAGCATTGTGCAAAATGCATTCAATATGCTAATGGAAACACTTCTAATACGACAGTTCATTTGAGAAAACATCACGCCAATGTGTCGATAAGCACAAACAGGAGGAAGGAAATTTCTGGAGTGTTAAAGATTAAAAGAAAAAATAACAACAAGAACCGTACAGAACCGTGATACGAAGCGAACCGTGGGTTTTGTGAACCATGCATAGTATGCACGCCACACATCACGTTCGGACAAAATGGCGGATTCGCGGTTATGATTGGTTAGATAGCCTCTCAATCAAAGTGCCGGCGAAGGGTCAATTACTTAATAATGCATTACACCTGACACTGGTTACTATCTATGCATATAAATTTATATAATATAATGTTATTCTAGCTGGTTTACACAAAAAGTGTCATTTTTTTTTCTTTGTTCTAATCCAAACATCAACTTCGGTGTTCACCCTGTTTGTTTGATCATTTTAACAGGGTCTAATTGCTCTCTTCTAAACCCACGGTGGTGTCCCATTATCTTGACGAAGAACATTCACTCATTGTCAGAAGAGAATAGCAGTCTGAGCCCCCTCCAGGCTTTTGCTGTTCTTTCTTTCTTTTATTTTTTTCACCTGGAAACAGCCATTTCACCTTGACAAGGATGAGTTGAGTCAGATGAGCAGGGAAAGCTGCTGTTCTACACGGTTAGCATTTTTCCTCAGTGTTCTCAGGTCTCTGCTGATGGGAGCTCAAATCACTCATCCTCAGCTTGAACTTGGAAACCAGCAGGATTCCTTTGAATCTACCTCCCTTTCATGTTTTCTTCCTCCTTTTCTCCTTTTCTGTTGTCATACTGTGAGCTGGATAATGACAGTCTTTTCTGTTAGCTGGCAAGCTGTAATTTGTCATTAGTGAAGGTTTTTGCTCGTAATTCAAGAAATTCGTGAATTGCTCTACAATTATTCATGTGGCTGTTTGGGTTCATTGTCATTTTTCATGAATAAATTATGAATTCTTCTGCATGATTCCCTGTCTTCTCTCCTTTGAGCAAATAGAAATTGTTTGAAACTGTTCCGAAGATTCAGAGGCAAATTAAGATTTCAAGTCAATGATATTTGCTAATTGTCATATTGGCAAATAAATCACACATTTGTGAAATATAATTACTGAAATCAGCTTCGACTTTGCAATGCAATACAAATATAAACAGATTTGTTTTAATGAGGTTTCAAGATAATTTTTCGCTCCATCTCCTTTTGCTAAGGAGTAATTCAGACATTTCAGTCAGAATGCCCATCACTTCAAGTGTTCGAAGTAAAGCCCTCGGTTTGCTTTTTAAAGATTTATTTGAAAGAAGACTACCTTTGTGTCTAAGGTGACTGTTTCCACCTCTCCCATCTGGGCCTCATGCTGATACCTGCTCCACCGGACTGCTGGGAAAGAGGAAGATCCATCAAATTCAGTGGGAGGTGAAGCCACAGACAGGAAAAAGACAGATGAGTGTGCTAATCAGTGACACAGGCACATATAGTGTGTCCACTATTCCCTAAGATTAATGATGGTTCCCCTTAAAGTCACTGCTGTCTTACTGTATAAGTGAAAGAAAGAAATGGCCAATAAAACTCAATTTTAAATCCAATTTTACTCAGAAAGCGAGGATTGTAATTCTGATATCGGAGCGTGCAATGTTATATTGGAAGACTCAAATGGGCGTTAGATTTGGGTTGTCAGTAATGGATACCGACGGCAGTAAAATACCACAGCAATTTTCAATAAGCAACTAAAGCACTCTTTTACTGAACGAGTAAACTTTAATATTAATGTAAATATTAATAAGTTAAATCAAAACAATGGCATAAAGCATTCAAATATTTATCAAGTAAACAGTGTTTTTCAAGTAATTATTCCAGTAAGCTGACAGCATTGAAGAACAAACAAATTAAGATGAATTATTTCTTGTCAGTTTGATATTAATGACATTATGAAAAGTGGCAGGTCAATTAAGCTTCAGCTATCAAACGTTTAAGAATAGGGTTTTATTAATCTATCCTTTCCTTTTTCCCTTCCTACTCTAGCTTATGTTACTGAGCAATGTATGAAACTTGTATTGTGTGCACTTCTTGTGTCTATTTACCAATTCATGAAGAATCGCTTGTTTGTTTTCCTCACTTGTAAGTCGCTTTGGATAAAAGCATCTGCTAAATGACTAAATGTAATTTGTATATAGCAAGAAAATTACAGTAATAATACAGTTTTTAACTGCTTTTTTCCCCATTGGTGTTTGGAAGTTATTTAGAAAAGGCTATTTTTGAAGGATAGCCTACAACAAACCCTAATTCAATCCTTGTGCCGATCACATGGAAAGATGATATCTTTTGGAAGTGTGCATGTATGGAGTCGAGTCTAAATCTCCTTTGGAAATGGAAGAGGAAATGACTGTCAGTTGTAAAAAAGGTCTTGTTATATTTATTGATACAGAGGAAGGTGAAATGTTTCATTCTATTCTGTCTGCAGGCATCAATGGCAGAGAAAATAGCCTGTGCATCAATTTCCAGGGAGTGTTACAAAGATCTGTTTTACAATGAAGTGTGGTTCAATAGTTTTACACTATTTCAAATAAATCTCCTAAAGGTTTTTGAAGACAACAGCTTATTTTAAGAAGTTGTTGAAAGCCTTTCGAAGGATATTGAATTTTAGAAGGCAGGCGTTTGACTCGGCGAATGGCGAATGGGAACATGGTTTGTGTAGCATTAGCAACACATTATTAGCTCTTTGATAACATAGTCAAGCAAAAGGCTAATCATTTTAATTACCGTTACCTGTCCGATGTTGTAAAGAGCGATACTATTGTGCAGGGTTTACCTCAGTAAGTTGACAGTGGATGTCTGAGCGCATGCGAGTGAGTTCAGGCGGGGCTAGTTAGCATATTCATAGATCCGCGCATACTTAATGAAGCAAGGGTGTCGAGTTACATTCAAGCTATTTTAAGGCATGACGAATTTTTTTCACTGGATAAAACGTTTATTTTGGTGATCAAAGATGAGTTTTAAGGGATACAATTATTGACTACAGGAAGACTTTAAGAGCAAACATGTTGAAGATTAGCTAATGGGAATGATAAGGTACTTCTTCACAAAAGCAGTTTATTCAACATAGCGAAGCTTCTCCTCCATTGACATTCATTCAAAAAACCGAACAAAAAAAATGGCTTCTTGTCTCCTTCCTTGCGTAAAGAAGCGTTAGCACGTGTTATGCGTTTCAGTTAAGATTGCAGGTCTCTGATGTGACTAAGTTCGTTGACGGAGGAGGATCATTTTCAGATTTCACCCTGTTCTTCATATAAAGATATCGCATGGCTTCAGAACTTGGAATGCTTCACAAGTTGTGTTTTTGGTCAGTTTTTGCACTAATAAATATCTTTGACTGCACTTTGTGTGTTATGTGTTTTATATTGTGGAGAAGAGGGTAGGGGTGGGGTTAGGTGTATTCAAAATATCTATGAGAGTATGAATATACTTATAAAATCATTTCAAATATCACAAATGCAAATAACTCATATTGATCTGAAGCATGAAAACAGTGAGTACCCTGCACATTGAAAAATGACATTAAAGGTACCCTGGCCTAAAAAGTGACGCAGAGGGGTCCTGACCAAGACGACTTGGGAGTGAGAACGGGTTGGTTTTTCTAGTGAGCTTATGTTGCAACGTACACTGTTAACAATTTTCCTGTATTTTTACAGTACAGTACTGGCAGCACGGTTGCCAGCAAGTTACTGTATTTTCATATACAGTAAACGTACTGTAATTTAATTTACAGTACACAAGAAGAGTGCTGTAATTCTACAAAACAGTATTTTACTGTATTTTTACAACATTTTCTAATTTTAGTCTGCTTTTGCTGTAATTAATAATACAGTATTGTACAGCGACATTTAACAGTGTACCATTTTATGAACTCCTATACACTGAGCATAAGTAGCTCAATTTAGCAAATAACCTTTAAAACGTAAATCTATACTTGTGGCTTGTTTAATGACTTCAGTTCAGTCTGTTCTGCACAGAAGGCTATTGTAACATTTTAGAAAAAATAACAGGTTTTGAATGACACAAGGGTTATAAGATGACGTAGTTTTCGCTCAGAGCGAGATTTTGTCTAAAAAGACCACAAAATCCTTAAAAATGTCACAAACATTGAGGTTTCATGTAAAGCTGGTCCTGAATTTTAAGTCAGCCTTTGAAGTGCTGATGTTCAGAATAGAGATGTTTGACTGTCTCTTGCCTATCATCTCCCCTGCTGTTTTATCTTACATCCTGGAGTGAGGGAGATGACACAGCTCCTTACAGGAAGTCCCTTTCACACTTGCACACTATGTGGCATAGAATCATCACAACACTTCCCACTACTGCCAATAAGCTATGGCTCTGTCATATGTGTTACATGCTGTGTTGAAAAGAATAATTTGCAGATCCAAATAAATGTTTACAGTCATGAAAGCTAACTACATTTAAATCCGATGTGTGCTTTAACAGCCAGATAAAGCCTACATATTTTAAATGCTAGGGTGGTTTGGCTAGTAAGTGCTATTGATATCCTTTTCGGTTTCCCATCATGTTCGATTGTAGGGTTGGCGTTCATTTAGCTTATGGCAAACTGCACCTCTCAGTTCCATTCGGACATGGGATTGCTTTATAACACATCTCCCACAGAGACTGCACGCTTTCTTTAATTTCAGCCGAAGTGTTCCGACAACACTGAAGGTCAGCTCTTTAGCGTCCATGAGAAAAGATTTGACCCGATCAGCTGTGAGACATCACAAAGTGAACTTGTTGTGCAACCAAAGGTGGCTTTGAAATGAACTAAAATAGGTATTGTGACAGTAGATGCTCAACTGTAAAATGGCCTTGAGGGACTTTTAAGGAATATTATACTGTATACAGTGAGCATGAAAAGAAAAGAGCTTTTATTCAGTAAGGATTAAATTGATTAACAGTGACATTTGTTAGGAAACACATTCCAGTGCTGCTCTTTTGAGCGTTTCATTCATCAGAGAATCATGAAAAAAAAAAAAAAAAAGTTTCATGGTTCTTGAATAAAATATTTAGCAGCAGTTTTCAGTTGATAATAATAAGAATTGAATCTCGAGCACCAAATCAGCACATTAGAACGATCGCTGAAGGATCATTTGACACTGAAGACTGGAGAAAATTCTTCTTTTTCATCACTATTCTTGATTAAATAAATGCAGCCTTGGTGAGCATAAGAGACTTCTTTCATTAAATATCTTACCAAACCCAAACTTTTGAACAGTAGCGCATACATTTACCTCAGACGTAGACATTTTTCATTGTTTTTGAGGAAACTTATTCACACCTATATTCATGTCTTATAATGAAATATTCTCTTTGGCATAGGTTCCTGCTGTCAAAAACTTATGAAAGAGACATGGAAACCTTAAAACTTTGAAGTACCTGTCCTGTACAGTGAAATGTATGTCAAATCTCTCTTCTGAAGTATGTCTTACTATCATTAAAGCTCCTGTATATCTGTCATTTGTATCTGTATGAAATAAAGAACGCACAATGAAACTGAATATGGCAGACTATTATTGTGAATGTTCCTGATCCTTCTCTCCGTTTCCCAAGATAACTCTCCGGCGTTAACTGAATAATTCATGCAAAAGCATGCATGTCACAAAGATATTAACTAGTGCCAATAAACAAGACATATTTCAGTCACCGTCTCTAAAACATTTTCATCACACATGCAATGCAATTCAATCTTGTCTTGGGTATTGTTTAACTCAAGAATAACAATCCATGAAGTTGTCATGTGATTTACCTATTTCATTGTCTAAGACAATGAAAACGGAAATATCTATTTCCACTTTTCCTCTATCCAGATGAATTGTGTCTCAGTTATTCAGATAAGCACAATTGATGGATCCACCTGAATATAGCAGAGTTGTTAAATGAGAAACATAAATCTGTGTGCCACTGTGCAGAATGCTGTTCATTGTTACCATGTCTTTTCCTCCCATTATTGATTGCTATAATGAATACTTGGATTCCGGCTTACTTTTATTATACCAATGGTGAATTTTGTCCTATGAATAAAACTAGCCAGCTCCATTAAGAAATCGATGGCAGGCTTCATTTGATATCGTCATTAGTAAGCTTTTATCATAACAGCGAGGAGATAAAGTATGACACCATGATTCTCTTTCATCAAGTTGAAAAACATAAGAAACATTTCTTAGAAAATCATGAAATGGACTACTATGTGAAATGTATTATCCTTCATACAGTCCATTCAAAGATGATAAAGCATACCCATCAGAGATATGATAAAGATGCTTTAAAAAAAAAAAAAATCAACATATATTTCTAGCAACCGTTTGGACAGGGCATTTTCTGCTTCAGCATTTCAATCAATATCCGTAAAGATTTACTGAGTCAAACTTGACTGGCCTTGACAAACACCAGACCTGAACACCTTTGGGATGAACTGGAACAGCGACTCTGAGCAAAACCCCATCGGCCAACATTAACATCTGACTTCACTTAAATGAGAGCAAATTTCTATAGCCATGTTCCAACATTTAGTGGAAAACCAGCTCTTGGGGAGGCCTGACTCCCCATTATTGTCCTTCATTAAGATTAAATGTAGCACAAGCAAATTGTGTACACTGGAAAGGGTGACCAAGAAATTTTCATTTTGAAATGCTGAAAAATAGTTCAACTGATTTAATTTCAGCTATAGTCCTTTATGTAATATGCAATATGTTACACATAGAGTAGTCAGTAGAGTAATCAATACTGCCATTTTTTAAAATTTCATATCTTTCGATGAATATTTCGGTTCTGAGTTATAACCACCAAAAGATGTGACTATATGTATTCAGGGGAAGTACATTAAATCCATGGAAATGATCAAGAATGATCTCTGTTAATTCCAGAAATGCACACATGGGAAATAGGAAATGTGGGAGCTTTGCACTCAGCATGGAATCGTGCCTTCATTTGGAATTGGCTTTGTTACCTCATTAAAAGGATTTAAAGGATTTTACCCCGATAATGTCACCCTAGTTTAAGACTTATTGTCTTTAAACACAATCCCGTACAAAAAGGAATTATTTACAGCACCAATGCCACATGCTTGTCGGAATAAATTAGGCATGGGAAGGTTTTGTAATGGCCACCCAGAAACGGCATTGGTACATGTATTCAGTTTTTTTTTTCCACGGTAGCAAAAGTGAATTTTATCCTGGCTGACTTCACTGCTACTGACAATGTGACTTGAACCACCCAATTTCAAGTTACTGATTCACATCTGAGACTTTCCAGCTTCTGACACTCCTGTCCAAGTACAACACACAATATGTCACTCAAACCAAAAGCTAGATTTTAATGAAGCGAGGTACAGAGTGAAACAGAATCCTGTTTGAAATGGAAATAAAATGTCTTTATTTTATATTGATTTGCTTTTTATATAAAAAGTACTTACATTTAATACATTTTTTCTCCAAAATACAAGCAGCCAAACAACATATAAATCAAATACAAAATTATAAAATCTGTTGTTTCTTAGTAGCTTCCCTTTCTGAAAGTAACCGGCCACGTGATTTAATTCATAATCTCTAAAATTTCCATGGAACAGTAACTTTGATTCTCTCCGTCATCCATGACATGTCAAGAACGACCCGTGACCTATACATGATATCTTGTCCTAGGTCTTTTGTCTAACAGTGATGAAGTCAGCTTTAATTTGCTCGATGAAGCCAGTGTAGCTGTATTGCTGAGCTCAAATGTAGCTTTAAGCAGGCAAAGTAGCAGAAAAGTAGCATGTCTTACACACAACTTCCAGAGTGTAGTTTAATGAGCGTCAAACAGATATCAGCTTTGTAAAGATGTCGTCAAACCGTAGACAGGACGGCACTTGGTCAATATTTCCATTCGGTGCTGAGCTATCTCAGCATGCCACATGGTTGGGTTTCACACACATGGTTCATAATTGCAGCATTTCTCTGGGTGGTGGAAACGAAAAATCACTTCATGAAGCAAAAGTAAACAACACTGGATAGATATAAACTCATTTCTTCAATAAGAACTGACTAAAGTCAAGTGGTTGACTTATGTAGCCCTATTTTGTGGAAGAAAGCAGTAGGGGGGAAATAAAGAAAATCTTACATGAATATAACAAAAACCCTTTAAATGGCACAAATATGGTATTTCTAGCATAACTAAAAATGATAAACGAGGTTAATACTATACGGAAATGAAAACTTTCACAGTGTAATGTGAAGTAAACACTAGAAACAAAAAAAAGGCAATGATGCCCCAAGGCAACGTACTTAAAATTTAGGAAGAAATAAACACAGATTAAAAGAAAACGATTTTGCTGTAGTAATTTCGTTAACTGTCCACGATGTGCAAATGAGCAGTTGTGTGTCACATGTGCAGTACAAGAAAACAGTTAAAAAAAATAAAATGGACAAGTATGACTCCAAATATCGTAACGGACATAAAGGCGCAATGCTGATGTTGCCAAGAAACCAAATATAAACAAGATATCTGAACCTGATAGGAAATAGAAAATTTTTTGTTTTCCTTGTGTTTTATACATTTTGTACATTTAAGTAAAAAAAGAGTACAAAGTGTAGTCAGGCTATGCGGCGGTTTCTCGAATCGTCCCCTCAAGTTTCTTTGGGAGTAGCTCTCTCCTTTCGTCAATGTTGAGGACTGGTTTACGACAGTTCTGACCATCGAGGTACATCTTCGCGTACATCGGATTGGAGTAGTTCATTGGCTGTTTGGAGAGATAATTGATGAAAACTGACATCAGTTGACTTTCACACTCCCAGAGTTCGTTTTAAAGAAAAACTATGAATAATAATAATAGTAATAATAATAAAAAATGAATGACAATTCATTAAATGAATCATGTTAAACATACTACAAAAATGAAATAAATTGAAAACAAGTTGTGCAGGTCTAAAGTTGGTTCAAGGAGTTGCTTCCACTGCAGCCGGAGTAAAAAAAGTGGTTTCAGTAGCATCATTCGGATTGGTGCTTTGAAAAGCATATTCAATCATGCTTATGGTGACATGCTGATGTCAGCAAAGGATGATAAAAATATTATAAGTGTCACTCACAACCCCATCAACCTCACCTCCCGCATAAATGAACCGCTAAAAACGAGAAACATGAAAAACACAGCAGAAGTTGAGCCATAAAGCCATGCACTTTCACGTGTCACACCACATGCATGCAAAAATGTCATTTAGAATGACTGTGATTCGCTACATAATTGAGACAAAGGAGCCCAAGGTGTTCACCTGTCCAGGTATTATTTCCTTAGGGACAGAATGAATATTCAGCGTGCAAGGGTCACTGGATTTTACACACCAGCCCTGGAACACACACAGTTGCCCCAGCATGCAGTCGACATTTAGAACGTCATTGTCACTAAACAACATCAATGTAACGCTGCTATTTAGACAGAAACATTTTCATAGAACGAAACAAACGGTCAGTACGAAGCAAGAAAGATCGCGTATTGTTACTGCCATTTCAGCATTGCTTTTAAAAGGCATGAGTTTTTATAAACAGAAGTCAGTGTTATTTCTTTCCAAGGGGAAAAATATAATGTTTGCAGCTTTAATGAGACAAATTTGCAAGGTAGTGAAATTAGTGAATATTTTTCACTGGTATTCTGGGTGAGAGGATGCAGGCAAAGGATAAAAGGCCTGGTGTAAAGCAGCAGTTAATATTACATATTTACACCTGCCATTTATTCAACAGATATTTTACGGGAGAGAACAAAAAACACGTTCTTTCTGAATCTCCCACATTGTTTTGTATGGATATACTTCATCAACCTCTGAGATTTCTTGTGTTAGGGGTGTAAAATATTCCAACACAAACCTTGTGGGGATCAAGTGTGAAATTTGGTTTGAGAAGGCTTCCAGCATCTGCGTGGTTGTCATGGTCCACCTCATACATGTTGTAGGACGGATTGCCTATCTCCACATTAATGCCTCCATTAGTTATGGGCTGCCGTTGTACACGTTTCCCCCTGCGACAGAGAAGCACTTGAAATAGCTGCAGACGGCTGAAGACCACATTGTTTATATGTTCATTTTTGAACATGTATTCAAAACACAAAGTGACTTTTACTAGGGCTGTGGAATTAACGCGATACAACAATACTCAAGGCATGTCAGGCTAAAAAACAGCAAGGCACAACGCAGCGATCTATTTGTATATTTAATATTTTTCTCTTCCACAATAATATAATTTCTGCAATGTTTTTGACTATGAACCAACAATTCCTTGTTAAAGAAAAAATAAAATGACAAAACAGAAATGTAGTCTTCAAGTAGTCAAAATGTTACAAAAAATACATTTTTGTCATCAACAAATTCTAGTATCATTTAAGGCTGATATATATATATATATATATATATATATATATATATATATATATATATACACACACACACCAATTTGGAGCAGTCGTAACAGTTACGTCACCTGTACTTGTCACTGCACAAACATAGTAGTGGCAGAAAAAATGCAGTAACAAGTGGACGGAAATGGGCAAAATCCACAGAATAAGAGAAAAATATTTTTGTTGTGCCTTTTGTTGTGACTGTACCAAAAAATACAGTCTTCATTTTTATAGAATACCATCGCTGAAGATGCCCTTTGAAGCCAAACACAGACGTTTATGTTGCAAGCCTCAGACTGGACTGATGTAACCGGCAATGATTAGTCTACTATTAAAGCGTGAATTTGATGTGAACAGTAAGACTACATAATATTCACATATGCAGTTCATAGTTGACACACTTAGATAGCAGTTACAGCATGAAATATTATTTAAAGCTATAACATTTTCCATGGATAACTTTATCTCCCAGTTCAGACTTTACAACTCACAATTGTGAGTTTATATCTCAATTCACAGGGGAAAAAAGTCAGAATTGTGGGATATAAACTCACAATCCTGAGGAAAAAAGACAGAATAACAAGTATATCTCACAATTCTAAGAAGGAAAAAAAATGAAAATTGTGAGATATACTTGTTATTCTGTCTCTATAAACTCGAAATTAACTTTTTTAATTCTTTTTTTTCCCCCGGGTCCACAGACTGCTACAGCAGAACTGTCATTTTCTGCCACCAGGCAGGCTTCGCCCACAAAAAACGTCATCGTTCTTTGCAAACACAAAATAGGTCTATATGCGTGTGTGCAAGTACTATAATATATTTTAGATTTTTTTTAACAGGGTTATTATGATTAAAAAACTAACACATGACAGCCCTACAATTACATTTAAAATTGTTCCAAGAAGTACCTTTGTCGTCTTCTGCAGATGAAGACACCTGTAACCACTGTAGTAATCAGAATGACCAGCAGGACCAACGGCACAATGATAGCTATACTTCCTGTTTCACACGAGAAAAAATCCAGAAGCAAAAGTAACTATTAAGCCTATTTCCCCCAGGTGTCTATGCAGGTGGAACAGGAAATTATTAGATACTCCATCACAGCAAAATTAAATAAACACTACTGCAGCTGAAAAGATATTGAACCAATATTTAACAAGAAGCTCAGATGTATATTCAGATGTGTCATTTGACTGATGAAATAACGATTCTTTTCATTTTAATAATTCAAGGACTGAATCCTTATTGAATTAGTAGAGGAGAGCTCTTTATAAAGCGTGAAAGCTCTCTGCATCGCTCACCTCCAGCTGTGTTATCGGAGCGGCTGCTCTTAGGTGCCGGCCTCTCACACTGCGTCCCCGACCAATTAGCTGAGCATCTGATTTAAAACAACAGAGTCGAAACAAACAGAAGGCAAGTCAGAAAAGAGAAGAAACAGCTGACAGCTTTGAAATAAAAAAAAAAGCTGTTTTTCAGGCACAGCAGAGTGAATTTTAACAGACAATGGCCTAAAACCAACTAAAAAGGAATAGTTCACCCAAAGACACAATTTGTTATCATTTACTCACAGAAAGCCTTAAACTAAACTAAACCAATATACATTATACATATTCTACATACAAGATTCTTATGCTCACCAAGGCTGCATTTATTTGATGAAGATTACGGTAAAAAAAACAGTAATACTTATATCATTACAATGTAAAATATCTGTTTTCTAAAATGTAATTTATTCCTGTAATGGAAAAGCTGAATTTTCAGCAGCCATTACTTCAGTCTTCAGTGTCACATGATCCTTCAGAAACCATTCTAATTTACTGATTTGGTGCTCAATTATTTATCAGTTATTATTGATGCTCAATTATTAATATTGGTTCTTATTATTATCAATGTTGAAAACCGGTTTTATTGCTTAATATTTTTGTGGAAACCATAGTAAATTTTTTCAGGATTCTTTGAAGAATAGAAAAGTATTTATTTGAAATAGAATTTTGTAACATTATAAATGTCTTTACTGTCACTTTTGAATAATTCGTTCTTGTTGAATAAAAGTATTAATTTCCTTTTTTAAAACCACACTTAACCAAAACCTTTGAATAGTAGTATATCACGGTTTCCACAAAAATATGAAGCATTTTCAATACTGATAACAATACGAAATGGTTCTTGAGTGCCAAATCAGCATATTAGAATCATTTCAGTTCTTTTAAATTGTAATAATATTTCACAATATTAGTTTTTAAATGTTTTTTTTTTAAACAAATACAGCCTTGATGAGCATAAGAGCCTTCTTTAATATATATGCACACACATACATATATATAATTTAATTACTAAATATATATAGTAATTTTCGGGACTATCACTTTAAGAGGCAAATGTGCAGTGCAAACAAACCAAAAACACTCATTAAATGTTGAGCAGTAAAGCGGAAAGAAAATCATGAATCATGTTATTTGTAAATGTAAGCAGTCCAGTGGGGGTCATGTGTATGATTAAACAGATGTTTGATGTTTGTTTATCAGAGGATGATATGAGGGTGAAGACTGGATCTTGCACATTAAAACTGTTTACTAACTGAGTGTGGTCATATTTTTTTTAATTGTCTGACTATTTTAATTCTTCCCCAAGCAGACACTGTACAGGATGTTAGAAAAATAAAACAGGCAAACAGCACACTGAGAGAATCCTGAAGGTGGAGAGCTGCACAGAATGGGATGTGTGTTCTTGAGTAGGATCATGGGAAGTGGTGGGGGGTAAATCAACTGGATGGATGGAACCTGGTGGAGATGAAATGTCTATATCAGGTAAACAGCTGGACCTACTTGCATCGAGGTTTGTTAAGGGCAGTTATTGTGCATATCCCTTCATTCTGACAGTAGTAATCACAGGGATTGGCCAGTTCATCGCAACGCTGGTTCTTGAACCCTGCCGTGCAGCTGCAAGACATCGCAGTCAGGTGAGGACGGTAAGAAGTAAAAAGTGTGCAGAACTGAAAAAAGTGTATGATCTGTACAGTAGCAGCAAGTGACTGGTCATGTCTTTCTTATAGTTTCAGGATCCTTGATGTTTTATATGCTTCTCACTGCAGGGCTTCTAGAATTCAGTGTTCCCAGACTTTTCACCCACGTATTTCCATGACTTTTCAATGATTTTACAGAGATTTCTGTGTGAATATGTCTGAAAGACTCTCAATAGTGATGTTTTAGAAGTCATATGCTCTCACAATGAGCATTGTGAAGCCATTTAAATATTTCAGAGAAGGGCAAACAAATGCATATTCATTGAAGAAATTTCCATAACTGTAAAATGACACAAAATCTCCTGATCCCTCCAGATTTTCAATGACCATAGAACCTCTAATGAGTTGTAACATTGAAACAATAAAGCATTTTCTGTAAAGCTGCTTAGAAACTATACAAATATACATGAATCGAAATGATTTAGGAGTTTCAGACCGTGAGGCTGTTGAAATCTTTTTTTTTCCCCCTCAGAGTATGTTTATCACATTCAGTTGTATTTTATTTTGTGATTTTACTGGAGAGCGATGAGTAGTAGAGAGGTAAAGCCAATGGCTGAGCCAGTCTCAGGTTTTGATGCTGACAGATGAGTTAATCGCAGATATCTAGGGGGGACAGCGATGAAATTCTAAATGTGTTGTGATTTTCCAAGTTGGCAGCTACAATATCTTGTAAAAGAAAGAAATAATACATCTAAGTCAAAGTAGTCTCTCCAAGGCCACTATATATATAAATATATATATGGGATATATATAAAAAATTTGAATTAGGAAACATGCTTTAGGTTTCCTTCTCGTCAGGTTGTCTGAGGATCATGAAGGTAAATAACTGTGCTTTGAAGTAAAAAAAAACTTTGCCTTCCCAAATATATGACTCTTAGGCTTTGATAAGGAATTCATTTAAATTATATTCATTTCAGGTCAACTATCATAACTTCTTGGCAGATACAGATCCATCATTCCATACATTTCCTGTGACTCAGAGCCAGTGAATGAAAATACATTATCGGGACCTCACAATAAAAAAAGAGAGGGATCATTTGCATAGAAATTGATTCCATTCTCGCGATTATTCCAGTCATTGCCACAAATCCCATATAAACTGCACAGAGCATTTGATGATTTTCTAAACAACCATTTACAACCTGTTTAAGTTTGGAGACTGAATAAAACTGGTGATAATTTAATGCTTGCTAACCACCACGCTTCAAGGAGCATCCGTTATACATGCCTTCTGTCACAATCTGTGTTTGCAGTTAATAAAATCTGATGGGAACAAAAGGAATGAGAAGTGTAAATATCTTGTATAGGAAAAGATGTAATGTGCGACGTAGTATGGGAAATAATTAACTCTAGAGTATTTAACTCTAACCATTATTGTGCAATGCTCTAGGGCACCTCAACTGTGTGTAATGAGAGTGAAAGAGAGCGCTGTTCATTCACACAGCCGGTACTGAGACTCGAACCCACGACCTTCTAACCACTGCCCAATTAAAAAGTATGAATAAATCCATAAGTGTGCATGATATTGGACACTAAATTTACATATAGTTTGCAAGAATTGCACTGTTTCCAAAGTATGTAATCATATACGCTAGATGCATTTAACACTGAATTGTTGTATTTCCAAAAATTAAATTATTCATATAAATCAAATTATTTATATACATTAAAGTTGTCAGATTATCAGAAATGATTTTCTAAATTCAGCTTTTACCTTGTATTGTGATGTTACAGTCTAAATAAATAAATAAAGTTAACTTAAAATATTAGATACAATTTTTTAAATAATTTAATTTAAAATAAACTAAAATAAAATAAAATGTACATGTGGAGCCCTGCAAACCAAGGTGTTGAAATACTTTTCATTCCCTGAAAACTTGCAGCACAAAAGTGAAATTCTTCAAATCAAAGTGTGAGGGACAAATATTTTTCACTGGTCACAGCCGAAAGCTTTGTGGCCTTTACTACCTCTATTATCAACATCCTAAACAGATGGTGCTCTGCAAGCAGCCACTGCCTTAAACAGCTCCTGATCTCGCAATAGAAAAGCGAATTTATTCTCGACAAAACAAATTGTCAGGCTTTCTAAATGTATCCATTCCTGCCCGCCAAACCAAACAGAACAGGACTCCAGCTGTTCTCAGGATGCTGTCCCAATATACACAAGTCCACAGGGTAGACATCCTGTCAGCTGCTCCTGCGCTGTGTGAGCCTAACCTCATCTTTATCAATGCAAAGCAAAAAAACCAAACAAACAAACAAAAAAAAAACTGTTGCACCTGGTAACAAAACATCATGCCAAGTGATAAAAGCTCAAAAGCCATACATGATGTTACACTAATAATTAAACAGGGCTGTTTTATAAAAAGTGAGATTTCCCACACACAAGGGACCTTTCACATGATTTTTGTGAATGTTCTCTCTCTTTGTGCTGAAGCTCTGACACGAATCAAATCAAAGGGACTTTATGTATTCAACCTTTTCAGCTATATATTTAATAGTACAGATGATTTAATCAGAAAACATTATACAGATATCTAGACATCAAAAGTTTGGGGTCAGTGAGATTAAAAATAAATGAATTACTTTCATTCAGAAAGGATTAAATGGATCAAAAGTGGCAGTTAAGACATTTATAATGTTTCATTTAAAAAACTTTTATTTTAGATTAATGCTGTTCTTTTCAACGCTGACAATAATAAGACATGTTTTTTGAGCACCAAATCAGCATGTTAGAATGATTTTTGAAGAATCATGTGACACTGAATACAAGAGAAATGTTTCCATCACAGGAATAAATTACATTTTAAAATGTATTAAATATATGATTAAATTGCAATAATATACACTATTCAAACTATTTCTGTTATTTTTGATCAAATAAATGCAGTCTTGGTGATCATAGGAGACTTACCATCAAAAACATTAAAAAGTCTTACCGACCCCAAACTTTTAAACAGTACTACGTGTATATGGCAGTTCTGATTATTTATTCTCAGGGTTGCTATAATTTGATTTTTAACCATATGTAGGCTTTTAGGCATATAAAAGCTTGGCCTAATTATTCCTTTGTTCTTTTTAAGTCTGTCAAACTAAGTATCAGTGTAGAGCCCCCCACTGAGGTAATTTTGGGTACCATTGATGGGAAACTCTCTGAGATCTGTAGAAATTTTCTAAATGAATGGTAAGGGTTCCAAGGCTATGCACCGTGTGGGTCTAATAGCTGGGAATTGGAATCTGGACAAATGGAGGCACTTAGTCATTCTTACTGGCAGAAGGGTAGGCTGGTGTCGGGGTCCAGATGACAGGTGCCTCCGTTATAGCAGTAGCCATCGCACAACTGGCAGCTGGAGGCGATTCGACCGCTGGTACAGCTGGCAGAACGAGAACAATTTGAGCTAAAAATGTGATTGTTACATAGACCGAAGAGTCATTTCGGTGGAAACTTACAGGTGTCCAATCCAGCGTCCTGCAGAGTTTAGCTCCAATCTGAACAGCTAATCAAGTGCTGTGTCGCCCCCTATACCCTTAAATAGGGCACTATTTGCAGGGACAGCCATTTGTAGTGGAGTCCGAAACCATGGTGGAGATTATCGAGTGCACTGATTCAATTCCACAATGCACCGCAATAACGAGTGTACAACCGAGGTGCATTCCATTCGAAGTTCCTCCATCTTAAGGGAAATTCCAATCCGAAGGGAGCAAACAATTTTAGTTCAAAGGGCACAGCGAACGGCACAGGGAATAATGGAACATCGATACATCACTTCACAGGAAGTAGAGGGAAAATCACCCAACTGTCATTGTGCACCGCGTCACCAGTCAGAACTAACGATGGAGCAGAGCCGTTGAAAGGGTTTTTAAATGGCTCTGGGATGGAGGAATTTACGTATGCATTTTGAGTATTCAAACATTTTGTTATTATTATACAAACAAGAATAGTTATGAATGGTTATGGCGATGGTTATGAACACCTGAGGTTTTGTCATTTTTTATTTTACTCTATTTACCTCAGGAGTGTTTACTATGCAGCTGCGAGTATGTGTAAAAGTAAGAGCACGAGATGAGACCTAGACCATGGATTAAGAACAACATGGATTATACAGTTAACAAAATCAGAATTTATGTTCATATGGCATGACAGTTAGTACATCTTAAAATCTGTTAATAATCAATTAATAGTCATATAAGCATTTAATAAACATAAATTTGGATTATCTTGCATTAAATCCATGTGTGTTCTTTATATGCATTTTTTTTTGTATATGTATAATATATTTAAATTCAAAACTAAAATAAATTATAATAACTATAACTAATGACGTTTGCAGGTTGTTCCAAATGAGCGATTATTGTCAGCAAAGTCCACTTCAACTGATATACTATGCTCAGGGTGTAGGGTGCAGTGAAGCCTGCGTAGGGACCTGTCGAATGGAATGCAGCTCCGATGTTTGCTCAACGTCTAGAGAATACCGCTAATACACCGTGAGAGTCATGCGCTGAATGAATTCCCACGTCTGACCAGAAGATGGCGCCCGCAGCTGAATCATCCATCCATCCATTTTCCAAACCGCTGGTCCAAAGTGGGTATAGCGTAATATCATACAGGTATGAATTACTTTTTAATTGGTTATTAAATTGTTTAATTAGGGTTTATAGATAGTTTCCATGGCAGAGTTCAAGATAAATATTTAATTTTACAACTGGAGCTGCCAGTTTGCTAAGTTCCAAATATTTATTAAACAGCAAACTCAAACTGCAAAAGTGACAGTCCTTCCAGCACAATCGGTATCTGAATTTGCTCACTCGTTTTCATTCACTCTCTCAAATGAACTATATTTGTGGACTCATGTAAGGAATAGTGCATGAGGGTATAGGGGGAATTTCGCACACAGCCAAGGTCTTACTAGGCAGACTAAAAACTTCCAGGCAGGTGTGTTGAGGCAAGTTGGAGCTGAACTCTGCAGGCCATTGGCCCTCCGGGACTGAGTTTGGACACCCCTGGGCTATAAATAAATTACATAAATTAGGCTTTGTATTATTATGAGCTATATTAATGTTCATCACTGTTGCTGGAAATGTATTACCCTGGATAAAATTATATTTTGATACCATCACCAAACGGAACTGTAAAAAATTACTGTTTTAAAACAGGTTTGAAATCTCCCTTTTGATATGTCTACAAGTAGTCTTGCCTAAAAAACATACATACAATTTTATAGCAATATCAAAAAATGGCCAACTAACTTGCAAGCCACATCTCCTGTATCTCCATTAATGATACATGGGGCTCCGTGGCAACGCAGGCACTTGTCGACATCACACTTGATCCCTTCAAAGCGAGCCGGGCAAACACATTCAACGTGCCCTGATCCGGACAGCGTACACGCCTTGGAATTGACGCAGTGGTGATGACAGATATCTGTCATCGAAAAGAAACAGAAAAAAAAAGATATGCCCCTAATTAAGATACAAGTGCACATTTCTTTCATATTATGCTCAAGTTTAATTAGAATTTTACAAAGCTTTAATGAGACTTAATTATCCGCATCAAATGTCTACTGGTACTAAGATGAAAATGCGTCACCCCTTGGGTGCAGTGCACTAAAAATGCATTACGGGTGCACAGATTAAATTGTTTTGCAACAAATTATAATAACAAAGACTTTATAACAGCAAATATTTTATCAGCAAAACACAGAAACACCTCAAGGTTGTTACAGCAGCATTTAGAAAACCTCTTTGGGCACATATCGTTCAAATGCTGGCAAATGCCCTTTTGAGTCAAAGCCCTTTTTGGAGGGGGTTTGTTGTTGTTGCCAGTTGTGAAGAGAAAATTTTACAATTGTTCCATTGGCCACAATTTAGTGACTGGTCTTCTATGTTAAAATACAACAACTCAAAAGATCATATCATTTTCTCCACAGTTCTTTCTTTTTGTTTCATGTGGGATTCAAATAAGCAAATATGGATTATGATGACGCTGAATTAAAAGGGCACAACTGTGGGTGTAATTAGCTGCCATGAGAATCACTGACCTATTGAATTAAAATGTAGTTGCTGACCATTTGTGCAAGGTACAAGAAATCTCTTACAATACTTACGATACAGACAGCGGTCACCCGTGTACTCTGCCAAGCAGCGGCACACTGGCTGGTTTCCATGGCTTACGTCACATGTGCCTCCATTCAGACAGTGATTATCACAGACCCGCATCTCGCAGTTAGGACCGGTGAAGCCTGTCATGCAGCGGCAAGTAGGTTTCCCTATGATCGGAGTATACAGATGAGTCCACATTGAGAAGAAACACCCATAAATTACTTTTACTACCAAAACTTGCAGAGAATGTGAGCTTTTTACTGAAGGCAATTTCAGCAGAGAGGCCATGATAAAGGTATATTTTTTTCAATAGGCAATTTATTCTTCAAACTGTACTTGAGTACAGAACCATACATTGACTCCTGATGTGTAGCTGTCTAAAAGCAACTTTAACTGCAACCAATTGAACAAAGATCTGCTGTGAAACTAACTTGCCTCAAAAGCTTTAGTGTCAAAGTGCCCGGAATAAAAAACAATGTAAATTAATGCGGTCATATAATTACTGTGACTGGGAAGCGACTTGTTTGGTTTACTTAGTCTTGTTGTGGCCACAACATATTACTCGTGGGAACGGAATAATATCTCTAACATGTTTTTTTGTGGCCACGAGATTGTAGTGACTGAGACAGATCAGACACACAATTATTTATTATATTTAACAAATAATCCACAATACCCCTCATCCAACAAGCAAACCATGAGGTAGAGTTCAAGGTACTGCCCCTGAAGAGCAACTAACAAACATCGCAAATGCAGAACCAGGCACTGGTTACCATAGCAACAAAGGCAAATCATCAAGATAAGTTTACAACTCAAAGCAATGCACTCTACATTCACTTTGGAAAAAGACAAATGTACCATTTTTCTATACAGTCCATCCTAATCCTATATCCTCTATAATAACTTAAGATATGTACAATCATATATCTAATTTTCCTATGTAATCATATGTTCTTTTATAGTATTTTGCCTATGTATTAATCCAAACTCTTTGAATGAATGCTTTAGTCTGATGTGATGTTTAGATGTCTTTAGCCTGGTTTCACAGACAGGGCTTAGATTAAGCCTGGATTAGGCCTTAGTTCAGTTAGGAAATTTGAGTAGTTTTTACAATCCTGCCTTATAAAAAACATTACTGTGCATCTTGAGACAAAACAACGGCAGTGACATATTTTAAGATATGTCAGTGCAAGTTGCTTTCAGCTAAGACAGCTCAAACATGCATTTTAGTCTGGGACCAGGCTTAAGCCTTGTCTGTGAAACCAGACATATGAGTATCGATTTCAATTTTCGAATGATCATTTATATTATAGGTTGATACAAACTGTATGCAGGACATTAATATTGTAAGAATGTTCAATAATTTCTCCATTAACACCCAGTCATATTACACACGCAACACATCATGCTCGAAGACAAAGTATCATAAATTTTTGCTCCGAAAGTTATCACTGGCTCAGTGACCCCCTGGAGGTGTGGCATCCTAATGGTTTAAAAGATCATCATCACAAGATCACGCTGATTTTGAGAAATTCTGACATCAAGATGATGCTGAGCTAGAAGTCTTCTAGAGAGCCCTAAGTTTGTACCAGGCACACTGAATTGACACTGAGTGTTCACTGTACGTGTTCTTTAGAAGAATAGGTTAGTATAGGTTGTGGAACTGTAGAATTCTGCTACATCAAGTTAATTCTTATAGCTGATCTAAATAGTTATAATTAACTATAACTAGTTATTAATTTTTCATATTTTCTTTTGGGCAAATTTGCTACAAAGTTTAATGTGTAAGCAAACCCATGTGATTGTAGCAACCTGAGATTTTCAGACATTTTATATTGAATATTCTATTCTATTCTATTCTATTCTAATGAAATGTGAACTCCAGGTTTGTTGTCAGGTCCTGTATATTTTTTTATCCATCTATCCTGTAACAGGCTCAAAAAACAATCTGTAATAAAATGTGTCTAAACTGTTAAGATCAAACTAAACTGACCAGGGACCTGGTTAAAAATAAACTGCGTTGAGAAACTTTAGAAGGACATGCAAAGCGACAGTTACCCGTACATGGTAGTGCATGTGTTCAAGTGTTTTCACAATTGATCAGAAAGATGGGGTGGAATGAGATGTTTTTCTGTTTAGATTCAATAAATGGTGTTGCATTTTGAGCTCAGATGACCTCAACAAAATATACATCTGTATTCATAGTTTTGAGCAAAGCAATCACTCATTAATTGTATTCTTTTTAATAATAAAACTGCATCTCACTCAGCCATTAACAATCACCAGAGAAAATTATGAAATGTGTCAAATTTCAGAGGATTCTGATGTTGAGAGTAATTGCTTTCTTGCATGCTTCATCAGTCATTTGATTGATTATGATAGATGAAGCTGTAATGTGACACTCTTGACTAATTTTAATTGAGGTGCAGACACCAACACTCAGCAGATTTTGTCTTCTGCAATCTTTTATATGTTTATACTTTTGGGACCAAAGTGCTTGATTTTTTTTAAATGAAAAGTTTATTAAAATAGATCAATGGAACATTAGCATACAAACCAGAGTCCTTAATGCTACCTTGAATACTTTTAGATTATAACCATTATTGCTAGCACACACACTGCCACACATTTTTCTGACAGATGTCTTCCTTTAAAAAAATGAATTTAGATAGACTCTCAGTAGAAAACTGCCATGCACAGTAGTTGCATTTAGTATGAATACAAGTAATGATTATAAGACCATTTAAATACTTCATATTTAAAATAGAGGGAAATAATTCAGTCATTTATTGAAATCACAAAGCTAAGACAGTTTCTTACCGAGAGGTGAGCCAGTGCACGTGCCTCCATTTAAGCAGTAATCTGTACAGTGGTTGACTTCACAGCGCTCCCCAGAGAAACTGGGCCAGCAGTAACAACGCCAGTCTCCTTTTTCATTGGCCATGCAACGTCCTCCATTCTCACAGGCAGGTCGGCACAGCTCACCTTTATCATATTGAAATAAATTTTAAATTATATATATATATATATATATATCATTCAATGTCCATGTTCTTTTGGACCCTCAAAAATATAAAAAACAAACAAACAGCAGGCTTAAGAAAGAACAAAGGCAGTAAAGTGAGGCTTCTGACCTGAGACAATGGGGTCAATACAAGAGCCATTGACCAAGGCCTTCCCCTCTGGACAGGTGCAGCTGGCCCCGGTTGGATTGAGCAAGCACATAAATTCACAGGTCATCCGTAGACAGGGATTGGCCACTGAATACAAAAAAGATAAAGCATACATTTACCTTGGAAGGTACAATAACATTTAGATAAATCAATGCTGAACTTCAGTTTAAAAATCATCATAATTAAATAATAAAAATAATTAGTTTTGTCATACATATTGCACTCAACCCCATTACTGCATCAATTTCTAATTATTACAAAAAAAGTAACATTCCTAGTACAAACCAAGATTTTTTCCCCAAAGTAGCTAGCCTCTGTTTAGTAACTAAATTTAGATATTTTTTAACCCATTCTGGCCTCTTTTTTTTTTTTTTTTTTTTTAAATAAATTTTGTCAAGTTTGATTATTTAAGTGATTTCATTGCAAGGAAATTATATAATAATATAAAAATGTAAACAAAATTTAAAAAATACTTTAATGTTGATGTTAATGTTCAATGTATTCTAAAGGTTATTTTGTTCCCTCTTTGTGGAAAGTGCCACAAACGCCAAAGTAACTCATCGTATTGGCGGCTCAAAGGTTGCAGATTTGAAAGCCGTTGCTCAAAGATGCCGGCAAAATATAAGGGAACATCTGTATCAATCTTTAGTGTTTTGCTGAGGACATCAAACCTATACTTTTAGGTTTTGCTGCCAGTGCAGAAGTCTCGCCAGCAAGCTAGATCTCTGACTTTAATGAGTCAGTGGGGACTGGTTCAGCTGCCCCTCACTACAAACCCACCAGAACAGAAAGATCTTTTTGAGGTTGTGAGGCCATTAAAACAACCAGATAACAAAGAGCAACCAAAGCCGACGGCAGAGGAGGTCCCCTTCTGAAAAGACAGCACAGTAGAAAGCCGACCCATGTGGCAGTCACAAATGCAATGCAGAGGGAAGTCAAATTAAATGGGTGTTACATTACAGCAGTGACCTGTACTAATTTTTGTACAGTGTTATTTATCTCAATGAGGTGCACAGAATACTAATGAGGAAACCATGTGTTTGCCTCAGAAAAAACAAAACAAAACCAAAAACAAAAAAAAAAAACAAAATCATGCATTTCTTTGTTTCAAGCTTTGTAAACAACAACTCTGACAATTTACAGGACACTATAACGGTCTCAAAATACTTTGCATGCAACGGTTGAGAGATATCACTCTGACCTTCAAAACACTGCAAAAGAATTTTCTTTCAAAAACCTGGTAAAAGCGGCAAGTCTGAATCTATAAAAATTCTCTTAGGATCCACAAAAATAACTCTTAAAACAGAACAATTTCATCATTCTCCAAGGTAAAAAGGAAAAAGCACTAAATAGAAAACGTTTAGAGAAAATGTGTTCTCTTACCATCCTGCTGCTTGAAACGATGAGAGATCAGGACATTTGTTGTTTTTTCAATACCCAGATTGAGAGGTTCAATGTTCTTTTTCCCATATTTGTGTATTCTGAAAACTTCATTTTTCAGTCCTATTCCATAAATGTAATCCTCAAAAATATCTATTCTATACGGTTGTGATATTCCTGTGCAAAGCATGAAGTGAAGTAATGAGATTAGACGAATCAAATCTTTTGAAAACATTTCAATGCTACAAATTCAGGCATATAAGATACATGAACAAAGCAAAATATGATCAGATTCCCTTTCAACTGTTCTTCTCACCTTGCTTGCCATCAATTACCACCAATGGGTCTGAGCCATCGAAACGGACACTGCCAATGACAGAGAGCTCCGCATCGGCCCAGTACACACGCTGGCTGAAGTAATCAATCGCTAACCCTACAGATAAAAGACAGGAAGAGTTATGTTACAGAATTTTAAGAAATCATAGACACGTTACAAAAGCAACAGCTCTTGTAATAATAAGAGAACAGGTTACGACTAACCAATAAATAAATATCGACATATAACAATAGTTGCATTCATGTAGTTATGAGACTGTAGAAGGAATAATCAATAGTATCAAATTACATATTGGTGTAAACTGAACCCTGCTGTTTGGGTCAATATGGTGCTAAATTGAACTTTTTATGTAATTAAATAACCTTTAAGAAACCCTTGCTTCAATGAGGACATATTCAGCACAAAAGCTTCAGATCCGTGTCCTTTTGCTCTTCTTGAAATAAACTCAGCAAAAGTTTGTCCCATATTTCTCTGAGTTTGCGTTGCTTGACTCATTATATTTCCTCTTTTGATTAAAGACTCGGATGTTGCATTTTTGTTCCTTTTCTAGAGATGATGGATTCCTAAAGCTGCACTGGAGGCGTAATATTGGCCCCTATAAAGGAGGCCATGGTTAAATGTAGCGGTACTTAGTGTTTCCCTGAGGAACACGCCTGCAGGTTTACCTAGAGGCATTGCATCTAAAACATTCCCTCAAACTCGGAAATGAGGAAAGTGCTGTGATGTACCGAAACAGGATGTGAGACCAACACGCTTCTACACAAATGCATTCAGACCTTGACCTCATCCCTTTAGAAAGAACCAAAACAACAAGCTCTCATTTATCAAACTCACAGAAAAACAGCTGAGGACTCAAAGGATGGAGTTAGGGTTGAAATGCTCGTCACATTGAGAATTATAGAAACATACCTGTGGGTCTCCGAAGGTTCTTGTCCAAAAGTACTCTACGCATGGAGCCATCCATCGCACTCTCCTCTATGTGTGAGTGGTCACCAATTACTGACCAATACATCATCCTGAAACAGGTAAAATCTTTATTTTACTTTTTATTTCATTTTTTGTAAAAATATTTAAAAATATATAATATTAATATAATAAAAAATTACTACATTAATATACAACAATACTAATATCCTTGTTTCATACAACTAAGCAACTGTAGAAGGTCATTTTACTTCTCATACATTATTTTTTAACTTTACAGTTTTTTTTTCAGTATTCCAGTTTATATACAGCATGTCAGTGTAACAAATTTGCTTTTTTGATAAATGACCTAGAAGTAATTCTAAGCACATATTACAGAAAGATCCAAACTATAGAACGCTATCTTATCTTTTTGGTAACTATTGCAATTTCAGTTAGAACCTCATTTAGGACAAAAGCTATTACAGAATGATATTTCTTAAGTGCATTATCTTATCTTAACTACAGATAGGAAATGGGTATTACAGAAGCATCCTAACTCAACAACAACAACAAAAAAAAAAATCACATAACAATAGCCACCTTAGAATGGCATCACATTAATTAATGATTCGAAGACCAGCGACGTTTGACGTGCTGCACTTTGACAACAAAACACTGATAACTACAGACTGCCATGAAATATAGCCTTTTGCCTTTTCTACCAAGCTTAACAAAACTTCTCTTTCTGCAGAATTTAATTAAAAGTACACCTATTTAGTTTTTCCATTTTAATCTCTAGTGTTCACTTCACAGCAGCTGCTTGGGCGTTGTTGGTTGCTTGGTAACAACAGAGTGATTTAAGATAGGATGAGATTTTGTAAGATAGATTAAGAATCCTAAATTACGTTAGGATTTGCTCCTGTAATACGAATTTGTGAAAAATCTTAAATTAACTTGTCAGATCTTAACTTAAGACTTAAGATAGAAAGTCTATTTGAAATATTTGTAAATAATAACATTTCTTAATTTTCACATTATTTAAATTCTAAAACTTTATTTCCAATGTGCCTTTTGAAACCCAATGCATATATTTTAAAAATAAATAAACTGCATAAAATGGAGCCCAAATAGTATTGAAACATGCTCCTACCCTTTGACTGGATTGACAGTAATGGCATAAGGCTCTCCTGCAATGTCAGTTATCAGACGGGTGCAGTTGGGTCCCTTGAGTTGCCCCACATTAATAGAGTATCTAAGCTTGGTCCAGTGAGCTGTGTAATAACTGAACCAGTGCATCCTAGAGTGGTCTGTCCAGTAGATATTTCCAGTCACCCAGTCAGCTGACACATCTCTGGGTCTGCGGAAGTCTGGGCACTGCAAAAGTCACCCAGATAACAAGGTGATTCCCAAGTGGGCCAAGACATCACAGAATATTTAAGATTATGAGTATGATAAGGTATGTTTAGGAAAATGTTATTCATAAATAAACATGGTCAAAATTTCAGAAAGTACTTCTGATATTGGGATAGGATAAATTCATACTAGGTTTGGACTAAAAATACAATATGAGTTTGTTTTAATATATCATATAAACAAACTAACTAATCACAGGGAAGATCAAAATATAATATACATCTTGTCTGAAATCTATATATTTATAAAATAGTGGTAAAATACCTAAATTATGAAGTAGTGTTGAGTAATTCAATGAAAAGTACATAAACCAATATAGCAGTTGATAGAATGTTTGCTCTATGTCTGCAGTCATTTTATTAATTAGTATAAGAAAATTAAATTTATAACTGGATGGAAACATCCAGATTTCCTGAGAAAATATGACGTATGCTTCACACATGATACTTACTATGATGCCAACATTTGTTTTAGTTTGACTCCTGTTTAGGATATCTTTGTAAAAAAGTCCACCGGGATTAAACTGAGTAGCCCAGATAAACTTTTGTTGGTGATACAGAGCATCCATCCCAATGATGCGGGCATTTTCCTCGATGCGAGCATGTACTTTGTGTCCATGGCTCTGGTTAAATGGATACACAAAACTTCGGATTTCAGTGTCATTAGCTATGTAGAGCACTCGATCTTCTGGTCCTGCCCGTTGAGTTATTAATATGCAAAAAAAATGAAAAGTGGCTAAATTCCATTTAGGGTTTAAGACAACAGTTTGACAATTGCAAATGCAGATAAATCATTCTAACACAGCAATATGCATTTTGATTAATCAATCAATCAATCAATCAATAATCAGTAATTCACACTCAATACTTTACAGGAAGAAGACAATATATACTTATACTGTAAATATGACAATATATATATTATATATGTATCACAGAAATAATACTTATGCTTTGAATATTTTAAAATGTATATCTAGGTCCTGCGTACTGAGCTAATGTATGAAAAGATCGTATAAGTTATTCAAAGCCTAAATAAAATGTCACAGTGAAGGCAAAGGTCAAGTCAATAGAAAATATAGATCCTTACCTTTTGCTATGCAGCTACCATTCATATCCTTATAATTTTTGTCACATGTACATTTGTATGATCCTTTTGTGTTTGTGCAATAGTGGGAGCAAGTGCCAAAGTTAAGGCACTCATTAATTTCTGCAAAAAAAGAACAAAAGTCAGTTATCGAGCAACATCACACAGCGCAAAATGTGTGATGTTCATCATAAGGATTATTATTTTTTTTTTCCCCACATGCTTGGAAATAAAACATCAGAAGTGGTCTGCTCACTGCATCTCATTGATCTTTAGCAAAAACACTATATGTGAGTTCAGAATTCTTGTACTGGAAATGTTCTTTTAAGCTTTTTCCGTAGGGTTAGCATTTTCAGGAGCTTAAGCTTAACTTTGGTCTCTGGTTTAGTTTTACCACACAGAGAGGAAAACACTGATCCTTAAAAAATTTTAAATCTCAAAAAATGTGCCAGAATGATAAAGTGATTGACAAGACAGATTCACCTAAACATGTGGAATTTCTGCACCACTAGCCAACAAAGCTGTCACAGAAATGACTAGTGTCAAGCATTTCCTATCTACCATCTTTGGACTAATAGGTCCAAAATTGGGCATTGGTTTAGCCCAGTGTCAGAGATTTGTTATATCTGCCCCCTGGATTGATTTTTAGAGGGCATATTTAAAAAAGATTTTCTGCAGTGAGTAATATCAGTTAAATTAATTGATACATTTAAATAAAAATCAATAAATTAAAATAAATCCTCAGTATAATTAATTAGACTGTTAACACTAAATTTAAACATCATATAATTTTTTATGTGATAAAGTGCATAAGTAGGTCTAACACAAAATGTTAGGAAATATATCACGTTGATATATCTGATATATCAAAAATAGAGGAATTTGTCATTACAGGGATTTTCCGATTTTATTTTCTAGGGCATTATAAACCTATTAATTTCCGACACTGGTTCAGCTAATGTTGTTAAGCACAGAATCGCTCAAACAAACAGATTGCAATTCTGTTTGGTGCTGCTGGTGTCACAGAAATTGCACACTACACTTTTACATTGAAAGTATAAATCCACATTCTCCCCTCAGATAAAGCAGTGAATCATTTTTCAGAACGCTAACAGAATCAGGGAAGATTGTCTAACAGTACCTTCACACTTTCTGCTTCTGAGATTTCTCTGAAAGCCAGGTTTGCAGTGGCAAATTGCATTTGTGTTTGTATGATTGCACACTGCATCCTCCCCACAAGGATTCATCCTCTTTCCACATATGTCTCCATTTGAAGCTGGAATGAGAAAGAGCTTTGAAGTGACATACTTTATACATGCACCCCACTGTCCCAGTGCATGATGGGATTTTTTGTGTTTTGATGCTTGGTTATTGTCGAAAAAAATAAAAAACCTCATCTGGAAGATAAGCCTGAATGATTTTCAAATGACAATTCCAGATGTACAGCATGCGTCCATGTAATCCACAAAGAATGCCTAAAATCTGAAAATATTGCTTGTTTTCCGACAGATGCATCTGAGAGATTTGGTAAACACATACAGGCCTTGCAATCCTGTTCATCTGATCCTCCATCTCCACAGTCGTCAAAGAGGTCACACTGTAGCTGTGCGGGTATACATTTACGATTACTACAAGTAAACTCTGCCTTCCCACATGGCTTGGGCCTAGTTGACACAGTCTCTGGTTCGGGCCCCATGGGAAAGAAGGAAAAGAAAAACATCCATTTCAATCCAAACTTCAGCTGACACGTCTTATTCAGCACCACCCAAAGAGTCTTCCATCAAATTTACTTACTAAGATCATTTGAGTGATTAATGAGTACTACTGTATGTATCCGAAAGACCTCAGGAACTGCTAGCAAAATAATAAAATCAGTAAATTCTAGACTAGGTCCTTTATTTGTAAATTTAAAAAAAAGTAAGGGACGAAAGATGGATTTCCCATTGTGCTGGTGAGGATAAAGGCATCATCAGAGACTTGTGAATGAGCCTACCACATTCATCTTCATCTGAGTTGTCCCCACAGTTATCCACATTGTTACAGATTTGATCAAGCCGTAGACACACTCTGTCATTTCTGCAGCGATATGGCCTTGTTGGAGGACAAGGTAGTTTGGCTATACAAATAAGAACAAAATGTTACAGTGTGTGCCATCTTTTCTTCATTTTAATGCTACTGACTATTTTATATGATTGATAAAATAGTATTTTATACTAGTATTTTAACAATAGCTATGTTTCCATCCACCTGTTGTTATGCACATTTTGGGATATCGCATAAAATATGTTTGATGGGAATGCCAAGATGTGCATAAATTCTAAAAATATGCATAAAAAACTCAATTGAGTCGGATAAACTTTCTAAAGGGAATAAATTCCTCGATGTGCATCAAAAAAGTCATGTGGCTTTGCGGTGGAATGGCATAACTGGACAAACCAGCGGACCGATCTTGTTGCACAGCATCTGAAATGCTGTTTTGGTCATTCTGAAATGACTGAGTAAAGTCTGTCGTCAAAGTGATTCAGAATACAGAACTGTCTTACACGACAGCATGGGTTAGCATCCGCTTCCGAAAGCAAGATAACTTTATTGCGTTTCACCTGAATCTCTGAGGTGCAAGTCATTTATTATTTACAGTGGCTTCTCCTACAGCAGAAACTTCCATTTTTCTCAGTGATATTTAGTGCCAGTTTATCAGGAAGTGACGATTTTTTTCTCTTCAGCTCAGTGGATGGAAATGGTGCTTTATTCAATGTTTTATGCGATGTAACAATTTTGTGCTAAATTAAAGTTAAATTCGCAACTTTGGATGGAAACATAACTACTGACCCATATGTTGCAATCTGGAATCAATAGTATCAGTGATACACTTTTGCTCATGTATTGCTAATTGTATTAAGTTTAACATCAGAAAACTCAAATGAATGTTCAGCAGGTGAGAAGCACTGCCGCAGGTCATATAATTCCACTGCGAGAGTTGAATATCCTACCACACATCTCTGGGTCTTCATCAGAGTTGTCTCCGCAGTCATCCTCACCATCGCACACCCACACATGCAGCTTACACAAGGTGTTGTTGCAGATGAATTCATCGGGGCGACAGAAGAAAGCATCTGAATAAACAACATTAAACTGGTTTTTAAACTGTAACAAGAGGATATTTTGCAGAAAAACAACCTGAACAAGCACATACATAAACACTTTGGTCATGTCCAAAACAATTTAATTATTTAATTTATCAGAAAAGATGATATTTTAATTCACTAATATTAGTAAATGTATTATAAATATGGTAACACTTTAGTTTAGGGTCAAATTCTCACTATTAACTAGATGGTAATTATCTTGCATACTAACAGCATATTGACTGTTTATTAGTACTTATAAAGCACATATTAATGCCTTATCCTGGATGAACACATTCTACATCCCTTGATCCTACCCCACACCTAAACTTAAGCCCTCCAACAACTACTTCACTAACTATTAATAAGCAGTAAATTAGGAGTTCATCAAGGCAAAAGTCTTAATTAATAGTGAATATGTGTTCCCCCGAGCTAAAGTGTGACCATAAATATGTACATATTCATACCATGACCACAGTTTTCCTCATCGCTGTGGTCGACGCAATCAAACACATCGTCGCAGCGCCATCGTTTGGGGATGCAGTGAGCATGGTTTTTGCACAGAAACTCATCTTCTCTGCACTCCTTGACACAGTCCATCTGGTGTGAGCAGAACAACGAAAGCCCAAAACACACACTTTCAAGAGGAAGAGTTTGCTATACTTGTGAAAGTGCAGAAAGTCTCTGTTTCCATGGAGATGAACATGAGTCTAATATACAAGATGATCAAACAAATATATGTTTCCAATATGGTGCACAATTTGCAAGTTTATCTCACAGTTAATTAAAACAATGTGCCATCATGTTATTAACTGCTTTTATGATGCACAATCAAATATGAGCTTCTGAACTAATACATATAGTGCTAGTGTTCTATATGTCTTTGGTTTTGCACCTTTGATTACTGATATATCTGATTAAACTAATAGTTTCACTGTGGAGTGTCACATCAATTACATTGTCAATGTTTCATCTGTTCTACACTGATGAAAAATCCAGCTGAAATCTGGAGTAGTAGCTAGTTTAAGTGATTAATTAATTGGAAGGGCTGAGGTCAGTTTGTGAAACCATCGCTGTCAAACTGGTTAAGGCTGGTAGGTAGAGAACCTATGAAATCAAAATTGATCCTATTTACTTTCTTAAAGGGGTCATATGATGCTTTTTAATGTTTTTCTTTTCCTTTAGTGTGTAATGTATCTGTTTATGCATGGATACGATCTGCAAAGTTACAAAGCGTATAGTGTCCCACAAAGTGATTCATTCTCAGAGAACACTGATCCAGATCTGCCTAAAACACCTTGATCGAAGTCTAGATATTACTTACTAAAACATCCAATTCATAGTATGAAATATTAGCATAATGCTCGCCCAAAGGCATAAACAACGAAAGAAGGCGAGGTTATTGTGAATTGAAATGTTGTCATTATGTTACAGAGACGCGTGTTTGAATGCAGAAACAAAACCACTTTTGCTTTCAGAGGTTAAGATTTATTTATAAAGCGGTTCCTGAGCAGTGCAACCCAAAGGCTTGCTTGTGCACAGTCATTTTACAGAGGACAGCTTCCTGAACTTGGGAGACTGCAATACAGGCTATATACAAAAGACTACTTTCCACTGTGAAACGGTTTGAACATCCACATTTTCAGAATCCGATTTGAACTCGAACTGATCGGGTAAAACGACGACATTACAATTAACTGTGTGTTTACAAATGCTTTAGAAGCCTTGGAAGCTGAAGCTCGCGATTATGTTAGGGGATTATTAACGAGGTTTATTATTATTAGTATTAGGTTATATATGTATTTTTTATTCTCAACCAATAGTCAAAATGATGAATGTTTAAAATAGCATCATATGATCCCTTTAATAAATTTTTCTGGTTTTATTGTGCACAGTTCATTTGTGCATGATATGCCAAAACAAAGGATCCTTGTCATAATCCTTCAATGAAATTTAATAACTTGCCTTGCTTCTGAATGTACTTTCCTATTCAGCTGAATCCCTCTTGTTTTTCAACCATGTTTCACTCAGAGATTAAGAAAATAGAATGGATTTTAAAAGTTTTGTGTTGATTTTTTAGCTTGAACTGATTGACCTGCTTGAGCACTTTAACCTACTGTGATTTTTTTTTTTTTTTCAGATAGGTTTTTTAGGGGATAGTAGTATCATCCTTTAATGTGTATCCAAAATATATGCTTGTACATCCCTTTGTTTTTGCTTCACTATTGCACAGTTTCTGAGAGAGGTACGCTTTATGTAAGGTGAGAGGGTCTTGCTAGGGGACTGACCTCATCAGAGCTGTCCAGACAGTTGTCATGTCCATCACACCTCAGGCTGGCAGACACACAACCTCCACTGGCGCACACATACTCATTTAAAGAGCAGGAGGGAAGCACTGCAAAACAGAGTATGGGTTAAAAAACAAAACAAAAAAAACACAGATACATTCACAACTGACATGTACAGGAAGAGTGGGGACAGTGTGTAATCTGTCTCCCATTGACCCATTGTTTTTGTCATGTGACCATATAAAGTTTCTTTATGTTATTGAAACTAAAATCAGTAACATGGTTTTAGTGAGCTTTACTTAAAAAATAGAAATACTATTATAATGTTGAAAACATTTTTTAATAAATTCAAATACTCCGATTAATGTGCAGAAAATATAAGATTTTGGAGCTGGAATGGGACACTTCACAGTTCATTCAGTAATTCATTCAGTTTATTTGTATAGCACTTTCAAAGCAGCTTTCCAGAAAATATGCACATAATAAAATATTGAGGCTTCTAAATAAGTTCTTAGGTTGAATTAAAATTTAACCAAGGAGTAAACACACTACAGAGTTGACTAAGTCACTCGTGTTTATTATCCACAAACTTTTGAAAGACAAAAGTAAGCTACAGCATTTGAATTTATCAGACAATGTAATCATAAAACATTTAAATCTGAAATGTTTAATGTTCGCAATGTTTACTGCCTCCCATCCCAGGTTAATGTGCATAGACAACTATAAGCAAATCATCTGTAGGTTTATTCAGATGAAAAGCAGAATTACAAGTATGGTGCTGTACAGCTACATGACAATATTACTGTCTGTTTGAGCATCTCAAGCATTTGCTCAACCAATGGTGGGAGTATGTGTGTGACAGGGGGAATATTTAGGGAAATAATTGTGTTTGGAACTGTTTGGTAATGCTAGTGGTGAGAAATTATACATCTCAGCATTAAAGACCCCAAGATGTGATAAAGTTACCTGTTCCGAGGCAATTTCTCTCGTCTTCCCCCGTCTTACAGTCTTCCTGGCCATCGCACAACCATTTACGTGAGATGCAGAGATTGTTGTGGCATTGAAACTGATCCTCTGCACAATGAGTCTCGCAATCCTTCTGAAAAAGCAGAAAGCAAGGATGAATTCAATTCGGTGTCATTTCCTACTTCAGTGTATCTTTTTATTATTATTATTTAACTGTTTATAGATAATAATCCGGGAAAAAGTCAGGACAAAATTTAAAGTTTTGTAAATCAAATTTAAAAAATAGGATGAAAAGCCATAAGAGTACGAGGACAAATGCTGTATGAAAACCAAGATTAAACAGCTTTGAAATGAATGGCTAGAAGGGAATGTCTGGTAATATAAGACAACTGCTGTGCTGTCCTCGAATGACATCTAGCATTCACTGACCTCATCTGAATTATCAGCGCAGTCATAGTCACCATCGCAACGGAAGCGTGCTGAGATACAGTCCCCATTGGTGCAGGCAAAATCCTTATGATTACAGGTCACCGGCTCTGCAGAGATGAAAGCACAATAAGACAGCTAAAGATGCACAGCTACTCTGACCGTGCCCTCGCCACCCGCACCGAAAAAAAACTGAAGTAAACCTTACAGAGGACAGCAGAGAGACAGCAGAGAGACAGCAAGAGCAAATCAAACCTGCCAAAGTGGCCTTGCACTTGGACATGAATTGGCATTGTACCATCTGTTTCTGAGGTTCTTGCAAGTTTGCCAAGAACCTAAAAGGAGCTATTTGCAGACTAATCAGCAATTAGAACGTATAAAAGAGCTGTTCTTGAAGAGAGTCCACAGGCTGTAATGGTAGAAAAAACATGTTGGGTGGTTAGAAAAACCTGTTAATATAAACTGTTTGAATAAATGGGTTGGTGATTTAACAACAAAGAACAAAAAAGGGCAATAAAAGCGAAGGCGTCTTGGACATTATACATGCTAATTATTTGTTCAAACTCATATTCTTTTAACCCCATGTGCATGCATTTCTTAATAGTTATTTTAAAAGTCTGAAAAAAACTGCATCTACAAATTTTTATTCTAATTATAATAATTTTGGTAACACTTTACCTTAAATCATTTATGTATAACATATTGTTCATAATGTACGTTATAATGCATTACATCTTTTTCACATATAATTGTAACCAAAGTTAAAATGCATTACATTTTCAGATTCCTTGTTACATATGAAAATGGTTGTTTGTCATGCTTTTTTAACGCATTAAAGGTGTGTTCAATAAATAGATACGTATACATGAGACCATACAGAGCATTAAGGTGCATTACAAGACATAAATAATAGATTACGATGCATGATATATAAAGGCTTTAAGTAAAGTGTTACCATAATTTTAAACTTTTCATTTAAAAAAACAAAACAAAACAAAAACGTTTTTTTAGAAAACATTTTCATACTGTAGATCTCATCCACACACAGTTTCTAGTTATCATGGGCTGTCAAGTTACATAGGGAGTTTTTTGTCCTTTTTGAAATTTGACAGCCCGTGATAACTATAAACAGTTGTATGGAAAGAACATATGGGTTTGAAACAAGAAAAAATAAATAAATAAAAAAACATGGCATAAAACATAATAGCTGATCTTTCCTTTGTGGCAATGTGGGCAAGATCAGAACCGAACACACAAAAGGTAAACAAAGACAGAAAGCAAGAAATCTTCAAATAGTCTGTGAAACTGGCCTCTGAAGATCCCACACAACGTTTCATGACAGTTAAAACAATTTAGTACAAACACGAGTGTGGAAAAAGCTTTATTGTGCTCAGAGAGATGAGAGCGACTCACTGCAGTGCTCCTCATCGGAGTTGTCTCCACAGTCATTCTGGCTGTCACATCTCCAGTGGTCCGGGATGCAGTTGTTATTCTCACAGCGAAATTCATGAGGTCCGCAGGTCTTTTCATCTTTTTCATCAGACACAAACAAACACACAGATGAAAATGGCTTCAAAAGTGCATGAATATTAATGCAGTGCTACCACATTTCGACACGTAATCATCATTTCCTCAGGGTCCCTGGGCCCGGATCTGACACTAAGTTCAAAACATGCCCACACTCAAGAGGCTAATGCACCATAAGATGAGATACCTGACTGTGGTGCCGATATCTTCCATCCCTGAACAGCCTGAACACTTGACACGTAACATCAAACAGTTTGTCACCTGTGCATAATCTGCGACGAACATTTCTGAAAGAGCTCATTCCACCTTTTTCCAGAGTATTGTGTAGTGTTTATGTTATATAACCTAAGAACTTTCTGAGATGCTAGAACCAAGAAGAACTGTTAAAGTCGGCATAACAGACGCTGCGATAATCTTTTCTTCCCTGCTGTGAAGTATATCTGAGTGAATGGGTTCCCAAACTAGAAAAAATGCTGGGTGGGACTTGATTGTGTCCAATGCTAATGGATTGGATCGTTGTGGTTTGCTATGAATAAAAAAAAAATTATGTGCCCAATTAATCATTTATAATAAATATCACAATATTCCACAAAAAATAAGAATTGTGAATTTTGATTTGATGGTGACTTTAATGAACACACTGGAGGATCACATCATCAGATCAAAACGTTGGCTACAGTAGATCGAGCTACATGTTTTTTTTCTAAGAACACAGGCAAAGAGAAGCAAACTGCAATACACGCCAGTTTTCATTAGTGTGAAATAATAAAGAAGTATACTAGAATATCTCCCTTGACAGATCCTTCTGTTTAAATATTCTCTAATGTGGCGCAGACATGTTGCTTTTTACTATAATAATAGAAAGCTTCTAAAGGAATATCAAGAGATACTGGCATCTGAGAAAAAATCCTGCTAATAGCTTGTTTGCAATCACGTGGTTCTGATGATGTGCGAAATTTGGAGGGGAGGATGTAAAGAAACAGCAGACAGAGGAAAGTCTGTACTGCAGCGGTTTAGACACTATTTCAAAAGACTTGCCTGCCATCGAGGTGGAAATGTGAAGCTGCTGCCGTCATGCTGTGTTAAGTTCTAGTCTGGTTTGTTTCGCGCTGAATTTTGGCTAGTGAGTTTAGGGCAGTATTTTGATTTTCTCAGGGCAAAAACTGGACAGTGTCATTTTTTTTTAACGTCCAAAAACACTAAGGGAAGCAGGTTGTGGAGGTGACGGGAAGATGCCGTATAACAAATCTAATAATGCCACTGATTGAACCCACTTGTCGATCACTCAATAAAATAATCACATCTCTGGGTGTTTTTGAAAGTTTTGTATTTTGTTTGGTTTAATAATTAACGTTACATTTGACTCTCACTCGGCTTGTGAATGAGCATTACTTGCACGCATGCACTTCAAAACTGTTCACGAGCTGTCTGTCCGCTGAATCCTCCGATTCTCCTACGTGGCCATGTGGGAAAGTGAATATTTACAAAGACAACATTAAAACTAGTTACATTTACACCCTTCCAACAAAGAAATGGATCAACTTCTGTCAGCTAGTTGAACACATTTTTCACGTGACACTGTTTTCATGGTAACCAGATCAACATTGTGAACGGAATTCTACAGAACATAAGTGAAAACACCAAATGATCATGCTATGGGGAAAAAATAGCTTCACTTCCTGCAAATGATACCATGAATGTGAATATTTAACCAAAAAAGGTAAGCAGGTATCCATATTAATTTCAGTATCAACAGACACAAAACGCTATTAAAGGTAACAACTTTTAAAGTTAAAAAACAATAAAAGTTACATAAACGATAAAAGTTCCTTGTGGTTTCTTAGTTTGATCGATTTGAGCAATTATAAATGATGCAAAACATAGGAATTTTGAGTTTGTGAAAGTAATTCCTATATAGAAAAATCATGTCCTGTCCTCCAGCCGCATTTCGGGCCACAGCAATGATGTCATGTGCAGACAACCTATTGCAGCATAGGAGATGTTTCTTAGTTACAGCAACAGTAATAATAATTGTCTTTCACAAATACTAATGAATGGCACGTCAAGTCATGCTCATTTATATAACACAATAAAATGCAGATTGTTTCAAAGCAGCTTCACAGTGATAATGGGAAAATGAATGGACAGAGATTGTTTTGACTTTACAGCAGCTTCAGGAAAAAGTTATCGAGCTAAAGTAAGTTTTTGATTGAATGTGAATCCGTTGTAAAAATAGTTAATTATTAACTTAGGGACCGCTTAAATGATACACTTTTAACTGAAAACAGAAGACTTTTAATGTGTATGCCGTTCATTTATGTGTTTCGTCTGTAGGTATGCGCGTTTGAATGTGTATGTGCACAGACGCTTAGTGTTTCTTTACAAAGTGACATTGCCAAATTAATTTTCTGGCCCGCACAATACAGAATTATTAGTTGTTTCCGTGGATCCATGCGAACTGAAATCATGATAACGTTTTATATTTATGTCACAACATTCTGTAGAAGCCACTGCATATTCATGTAAAGGGAGAATGTACTCAATGATCTTTGAGATCTACATGCATTTCCACTGATTTCTGTATGTTTTTAATTCCCACAATTACAAGTAAGCTGGTAAGTATCAATAAAGCTACCCTGTTATGTTAATGGTATCATTTGACATCAATTGCCAAGATTAAGATCTATAATTACTTGCAGTCTGATGTAGATAAAGTGTGTCACGTCTGGAAAATCAATGGAGACACCAGAGGAGCCGTCACACCTCAATTACACAGTGACCCCTTCACTCTTCCACTGAGGTGTCACTCATTTGGGGGATTTTTCTCTGAGTTACAGATCATCCATAACAACATCAGATTCTTCAGTCAATGCAATAAAACCAATTTTCTCAACCCGAAAATGTAATTTTTCCCCCCTCAACAGCCAAGATATTGATTTCATTTCTTTTGTTGGCCAATATGGGAAAGCCAAGTTCATCATCCCTGCTGGGATGTGTCACAGTGTTATAAATTGTGGACGATTACCTTTAAAACATCTACTTAGAGTCATATCCACAATGTAAATAAATGATTATCTACAATGATGTTAGAGTAAAAAAGGAACAACGTCAACAACTAGTCTAATGTTTGATAGTTAGGCCTCTTGTTGAAGAAATCTTCTGTTGAATCATTAATGAGGTTCAAAAGACTATGGATCTGATCCAAAACCTAGTGAGCTGACTACAGTTAATTTTCCCCTTTACAAAACTTATTGTTAGGGTTGTGCACTTATATTAATGAGATCCCATTCTGTATGTTTAACGAAATGATTTTACATTCGACAAATGAGATGATATTTTCTTTGTGCATTCTCAAAAATAACTGGAATTATTTTATTACATTGAAATAAAAGAATTGAAAAAATAAAAAAAATATTTTTTATAATTTTATTGAAGACCTCACTACCGTTTGGGGTCAGCAAGTTTTATTTTATTTTTATAGTTAATCTCTATAAAAAAAATATTAATTTTATTTAGCTAAACTGACCAAAATCTGACAGTAAAAGCTTTTACACACACATACACACAAATACATTCAAAAAATAACGTTCATTTTAACGTTCAATTCATCAAAGAATGTATCACTGGTTTAACAAAAATATTAAGCAACTCTTTTCAACATTGATAATAATAAATATTTTTTGAGCACCAAATCAGAATAATTTCTGAAGGGTCATGTGACGCTGAGGACTGAAAATTCAGCTTTGTCATCACAGGAATAAATTACATTTTAAAATATATTGACATAGAAAATAGTTATTTTAGTTATTTTTTTATTTTATTGAATTAATATTTCACAGTATTACAGTTTTTACTGTATTTTTAATAAAATCAATGCAGCCTTGGTGAGCATAAAAAGCTTCTTTCAAAAAATTTTGTCGTGTATTTTTTTTAAACGTATAAGAAAATAAATCTGCAAATAGTTTTGTGTTTATTAGAGTATCGTGTTCTTAGCTTAGCGACATGTTATGGGTGAACTGTGAGTGAAGCATGTTTCGTGTGATGAATGTTATTTATATGTAGCCCGGATTTTCAGCCTATGTACAGTGTTCCAAATCTGTCATTCATGAGGTTACAATACAAATAGTATTCTGTCATAGAAGGCAGTTACAGACATCTATGTGAACCTCTGAAGTACATCTCAATATTTTCAGTATAGATCAATTGAGTGGTACTAATAAAACACATAGGTACACAGCTCGCTTGTTCAATATAGAGCATAGAAAATTATTCTGAGCAAATTACGTCCAGCGAATCCTCAGAAATTGTTTTGCTGGTGCATTGGCACTTTAAATGTAGTAGGAACACATAGCCGAGGAAGAATGCAATATGTGAGGCCACCGCTGATGTGCCACTGTCAAACTAAATCAGGCATTCAGGCAACAAAACAGGCCCAGGGGAATTGTTACAAGCCACAGCTAATAAAAGCCGAGTGGCTCATGATTAAAGTTGGCCTCACTTCATCAGAGAGAGAGAAGACTGTGGGAGCACACAGAATTGACATTAGCCCCAATCAGACTTTCAGACGGGTCTGTGCGTGTGGCTGACCGAGGCTCTGATTTGTGAATAATAACTGTGGCTCACTCACCACAATTGGCCTCGTCAGAGCCGTCAGCACAGTCCGGGTCCTCGTCGCACACCCAGAGCTTTGAGATGCAATGCATGGTGGCCTTGCACTGGAACTGGTCTGGAGAACATGTGCTCTCAGCTGGAACATTAAGAAATAGAGGAAATAGCAGGATATTTACAAGGCAAGTGAAAAGTTATTGTAAGAGTTTGAGGGGGAAAAACATACAAAACTTCTTGTACTTGTAAAGGTCATTATAGATATGACCGTGATTCAATAAAAAGGAATAATGTAAGTGACATCTTCCCTTTCTTTATGTTATGACAAGGTTTTCTGCAATTACCGCCCAAGAATGGAGGAAATGACAGCCTAGAAATGTTAGTCAAGGCTGGGAGTAGAAAGGTCAATTGGGGAGTGATATATAGTGTTTCTTCAACTGCATGCAATTTTATATTGCAGGGGTTATTTTATTTATTTTTACTATAACTGAAAGATTTTTTTCTTTTTTTGCTGTATGATGGTCAAATTAATATCCTTGTAAAGGTATTTTATCATGCATGCCATCATCATAGATTTTTGCTACTATTTAAATGTATAGACTTTTACTGTCATAGATGTTGGACATCAACAGAAATGCACATAAATATGAATATATCCATAATTAATAAATTCTATTATTTAAAACTATACAAAAATCTTACACATAAACCATTTAAATATTTATTATGTTAAAATAGTTATGGCTTAGATCAAATTTTACACAAATTACCTCAGTTCCCTTAGACTTTGACCAACAATTTCTCCACCAATGGAACAACAAATTTGCTACTAGCTTAATCAAAACTGAGTGTATTTGGTTATCCAGCTGGCAAAAGTGTCAGTGAAATAATGTATGTTTGAGATTAAAAAATATGAAACAGGTAAAAACTGATTGATATTGATTTTTTAAAATCACAGAAAATGTTATTTAAATGTATTTATTTATTAAGAGTCACCTGCCATTTTATATATATATATATATATATATATATATATATATACACATTAATAATTATATTATAACATAATAAAATATAAAAGTAATAAAATAAAAGCCTCTACTTGTCACTGACAAGTCTTTCTACTTTTCCCTTTCTACTTTTCCAAGTCTTTCTAGTCTTTTCTCTCCTAAATTTCTCTCTTACCTAATAATAATAATAATATTATTATTAATATTATTATAATAATCTTACCTAATACCTAATAATCACCTGACTATCCTTTTAGCTCCAAAACAGCCAACTCATGTGGTGGGATAAAAGCCACATTTGAGATTTGTCAGTCTGGATCATTAAAGTCACAGGGGAAATGCCAAATTTGGCTGACAATTCTGTCACAACAACCTTTAGTTTACGAGAATGAGGTCCATTATTGTTAAATGTTTAATTAAGGGAGCAGAAAGTGTCATAGAATTGCTTACGACAGTCTGTCTCATCCTCGCCATCCCCACAGTCGTCCTGTCCATTGCAACGAAGATTTAATGGTATACACTTCTGCTTTCGGGTGCACTTGAACTGACCTGACAGACAGATGTATGTATCTGCAAATAGGAGAGACATTATAGTAAGAACAACTGTAAGATACATCATCATGCTGGATCAATGCAGCACAATCATCCATATTTTGGTCAAATTTGGTTGCTTCGAAATGCAATAAGAATACAACTGAGATGAAAGAGGAACAATATAATTTGTATAAAAAAGCACTAAATGTCTTGAATCTAAAATCAATGTTGGTCCAATACATCCCGATTACCATCGTAAAATGACAAAACACTCTGTACTCTTTTCTAATAATTCTAAAGTGGATATTGATCGTTTGATAGCAGCAAGAGTCTGTATAATTGAACATTCAGAGACAGCTGTACTAAAGAAGATTTGCTGCTGATGAAAATTCCAGGCAGATTTTTCTTGCTCGTGCGTGCCACATACTTCACAAGCACCGAATTCTACAAGGGAGTCCCGATAGCCTCACACAGAGAGAAAAAGCAATGGATCTGTCGATAAGAACATGCCATTTAAGAGCAGCTTTCGTACATTATGTATTATTCTGCTCACCACAGTTGGCCTCATCTGAGTTGTCCCCGCAGTCATTCTCTCCATCGCAGATGAAGGGAGGTAAGGCACAAAGGCCAGTGCCACACTGAAAACGCCCAGGCTGGCATTTGAAATCCGCTGCAAAAATGATGATTAACAGTGAACTCCGGAGGATTCAAAGCAATTTGCGCATAGGTGTGTGGTTTAAACCCGAGCTGCGTGAGGTTGCCTGAAATGGGCGAGTCAACCCACATTCCATTATTTCTCTAAAAGCACTTCTACGATATTTAATGCCCCCTGCCCTTTATCGAACAACAGAGGTTCCACCTATTAACAGCAGCCATCGGCAGCCTGTCATTTTCAGTTTGTACTGCTCAAGTAAATCGCCCAAGCCACAAAGTGAATCTAAAAACAAGCTCACTGGGAAACAAAAATGAAAGCACAAATGTTCGTCCTTTCGCACAACTTAAAGGTCAGTCTAGAGTGAAGATGTGAACTAGTTGATCCTCATACTGTAAATAACAACACTGGCATGTGGTGGAATCAGGGGCCATTATAACTGGTGTGGGTGGTAATTTTAGAAATGACAAAATATCTTCACTTGTTTTGAAAAATAACCTCTACATTTTGTTTTGTGATACTGTCGTCAACTGCGTAAAAATAATGGCTTTAGTAGTTTCAATGTAACAGAAGTGGCAAAAAACATACATCTGTGTGAAACGGATTATAGAAAAGAAAAAGTAGGGCAGGGACTTCGTTCAATCCATCAGTTGTTGATTGGTGGAGGCAGATCTAAATGTGAGAAAGGGGCAGGTTTATGCTGACAAAATGATTAAAGTAGTCCGGCATACATCACCATTGAGAAGTCTATTGTTTCACCGAAAGACTAAGGTACGACATTTTGACTAAAAATCACAGGGTCAAAAAAAATTAAAATAAATAAATAAATAACGATTTATTCATTTCACAACAAGATCAATAGCATGCATTAAGAAAACAGATAAGGTGAATATTACTATTTCATGCTGACTTTAAGACTAAGCTGAAGTCTGTGCCAAGCATTTGTTTTGAATGAACATGTAAGCGATAAACTGTAATCCAACATGGCTTGTGCTCATCTTCCAGCTTTTGCCTTTCAGCAAATCACAAGATCACATAATGTAATTAATATTCATGACCCAAGTTAGAGCGCTGAGCAGCTTACAGGAAGTCATCTACCGTGAACAACAGAAGAAAAACAAAGTTGTCTGACAAAAAACCGGCATTTTTATAATCATAGTTGTCACAAGTAGGCCTCCCTATTAAATCTGTATGACAAAAACACAATAATGCTGACGTTACTGGAAAGATTCGTTTTTAAGATGGTCTCATATGAGTCATACTTGTAAAGAGAGGCTGATGAGATGTATAATGTGCCCCATGCACTTTTTGGATTGTTCTTAAACCCCTGGTTACGACACCACATGAATATTACAGACTGTTCAAAGCAAAAACAACAGTGCAGGCAGTATAGGCTTGGTAACATTGGAAGCTAAGCACTCACGACAATCCGCAGGCTCATCAGACCCATCACCGCAGTCGTCTACTGTATCACATTTCCACCAGAATGGGATGCACTCATCCGTTCCACAGCGGAACTGCAAAAAAAAAAAATCGAACACATTGAAAAAGGTCAATCAGTTATGGGTTACACAAACCGGAAAAATCCTTGCAGTTCCGACTAAGTTTGGCATAAAGACCTGGCTGGCTGTGCAGTTGGACAGGCATGTCTTATTATCGGCGGCCAAGTAGAAGTTAGTTGGGCAGGCACACTTGTGACCTCCACCAGGAGAGAGTAAACACAAGTGACTACAACCTCCATTGGCAACTTGACATTGGTGTTTGGGGACTGTAAAAAGTGGATAGAAATGCCTTGATTCCTTAATAGTTAATTAAAGCAATAGTTACGCAGCTCTTGCCATACTGTACAATATAGTACTGCATCTCTGAAAAGGACAAAATAAAATCACAAAAAAGTAATCCATATAACATTTAACATAACATAACATAACATAACATGGAAAATATGCACTACATTCCAAGTCTTCCAGACCAATATTTAAGCTGTAGGATTTAAATTGTTGTAAATGGCAAGAACTGTGTAAGAGTGAGTAAATAATGATGAAAGCCTTTTCATTTTTGGGTAAACCAATTTTAAAATTAATATAATATTTATTTGAAACAGTCTCTACCTTCAGGCTGGCGCAGTGGGTGGTAGACAATGACAGACTTAATAGCTTGCCATGAATTTAGAAGCTCGACAGCATTAGCACCGGTGGTCTTATGAGCGCGGCGGAGAGATTTGGACTTCCCGTCGGTCCAATAAATGAAGTCCTCGAACAGTGTGAGCCCCATCACACCCTGGACGTGGTCATGAGGAACTGAGGTAGAAAGCATTATACCATGCTCAATAGATGCATTAATGCATATATAAGTGATTTAATCAAAATCATTATCCAACAACTTTCAAATTCACTGTTCTCAAGTGAAATATACGTTTTAACTTTTATGACATCTATGTGTTATTTGTTTTTTTTTTTTTTTATATGCTACACATATATGCACAGGAGATTTTGGCCTTGCATTATTATACTGTTAAAAGGCTTATAGAAGTTTATTTTATCCAATTCTGCCTTGTTATGGTCTGGTAATCCAATACATGAAAAATGAACAAAATTGACTCATTTTGTACCCCGGTGCCTCTGAGAACCGTCCATGTTGGCAAAAAGGATGTGATTATCATCAGCCCAGTAGATTCTCTTGTTTGTGTAGTCAATGGTTAGAGCTGAGGGGCTGTAGATCTCTTTGTTCACAATAACGCTCTGGCCTTGGCCATCCATGCCAACTCGACCAATGTGAGGGTTTTCACAGCAGTCTATCCAGAACACATACCTGAGGGACAGAAAGTGACCCTCATTCATGAACTTCATATAACACGAGACACAATCTCATCACAGTTGTTTTAAACAGAGAATAGCTACTCCCATTGTTCTGGGGGACTATGCATTCATTCTTTTTCTTGTGACAAAATCAAGTCTCCCTGGATTGATGGTGAAAAGTAGAAAGGATATTGTGCAAATTTGACAAGGAAGCATTTGTACCCGGTTTGAGCATCCAGAGCCAGGTCCGTGGGGTTCTTCAGGCCAGAGCTCACTAAGATGGTAGGGTATAAACCGTTGGATTTGGACACTTCCAGCGTCTTCCTCTCAACGTCACACCAATACAAGTTCTTTCCAATCCAGTCGACAGCCAATGCGCTTGGCACAGCTGTTCGGTGAACAATCTAATCAAGCAAACAAGTGGTATTGAGATCAGTCACTATAATCTTATCACATAATATCTCTGTAATGAGCAAGAAGGATTATGGGAGTGTTGGTGTTAAGAAAATAAGAAAAAAGATCTTTAAACTTAAAGAAAATTCTGCCATTATTTACTCAATCTAATGTTGTTTCCAGCCTGTATGACTTTCTTTTGTCGGTGGAACACAAAAGAAGTTTTCAAGCTTCAAAACAGGATGCAAATCACCATAAATGAGTCTTAAAAGTAGTCCATTCGATGCACTATATTTTAAGTCCTCTGAAGTCAACATTGTGTAAGTAAGAGATATGTAAATGCATCAGTAAATTGAACTTGGGAACCAGATCAATCTGATTCATTAATGAATAATTAATCAGAAGAATGATTTTTTCCAGGATGGATGAATGTTTCATTCTTAAATCAGAATGATCTGGTTCCCAAAAGCCTCAGTCTTCATTCACTGCAATTGCATAGAAAAGATTGAAAGATTGACTGGAACATTCTTCAAAATCCTCCTTTTGTGTTCCAAGCAATTCATTTGGGTTTAAAATGAAGGTGAATATATAATGACAGAATATTCATTTCTGGATAAACTATTCATTTTAATGGGTTATTCAATGTGTTTGCTATAGTGCAAGATGCTAATATTCCATTGCATACTTATGAAACATAAACTTTGCTGTCGAAATGGCGACGTTTGCAATCTGTCACTGGCAAGACAAGACATGCTTTGAGATCTTCCCTATCATCGTCATCTAACAGGGCATATGCCAAGCCATGCCAATTGACAAGACCGCCCCTTCAGCAGTAATTTCAGCAAAGCTGAGCTTGAAAAATTCTCTGAAATGTCAATGATTGAGGAACATTTCCCCAATCAGGAAAGTGCCTCCAGATGAGGGGATGAGAGGAAACATTAATATTCCGAGTGGGAAAGAAAGAGCTTCTGGTATTCTAGTGATCTGGCCCAGCACTGATTTGAAAGATCGTCTTGTGTGGAAATGAAGGCTAACTCATTTAAAATGTCAACATTTGAATATATCAACATCGAATTCAAAAATGCCATGATGAAAGATTCTCAGAATAGCTGCAATATATATATATATATATATATATATATATATATATATATATATATAAAAATACCCCTTAAGCGCATACTTTGGGTCTTTATTGAACTGGGACCTCTTTCACTACCCTCCCACTGATTAATTTTTTAACGTTAGACATCATCCTCAGTATTCCTCAATATATTCATTATAAACAATATAACAAGAAAAAAAAAAATTATATAAAAGAATGTTTTGTTTTTTTTTGTAAAAAGTGTATAGGGTTGCTAGTGGCCCGAGGTATGTAATGGTATAAGCATATTTTTCTGCACCAATAATTGAATCTCTTATGCTTTAATTGCAATTTTCCTTTAATCCTCAAAGTGCCAATGTCTGATACACAATGGTGACGTGATGTTTTACTCATAATTACCACAGACATAAAACAAAGCAATGCACAAGTATTATGAGCAAAACTTATCAGCAAATGGCTGATTTATAAGTGTCACTGTCACTTGATGGTGGATAAGGTGAAGAAGTTGCCAGCGATCAAAATATTGATTTAGAAGACGTTGAAAATGAGTTTTGAAAATAAGGTTGAAATTGCGAATGTGAGCCAGATGCTGAATGTACTGGGGAAATGAGCTCTGATAAGGACAGTGATGATGGAAAAAAGTATCTGCTCAAATTTAATCCTTACAAGCTCCAAAAGGTATCGGAATATACTTTATTTGATATTTTTGTAATTATTATTAAAATATCAGGACAATTTTAGTTAGAGATCCGTCCGTGTTAGATATAGGTCTGGGTCGCCAAAGAACCGAATATGTAAATGACTGGTGAAATATTCATGTATTTAAGGGATATATGCGTATGCGTGTGCGTGTATGCATAGCTAAAAACACATTTAAGACATTATTGAAGGGTTTTAGCTATGGCTTGTGTCCTAATTGTTGACTACCAACTTAGACACAGTATTCACATACACAGAGCCAAATGAATCACCTGAATCATTTAAAGTTGATTGTAGTGGTTCAGCATACTAACGAATGAGGCCACATACTATACAAAAACATATCAACTTTGGTCCATTACAAATTAATAGACAAATTCCCTTATTGAATCACACCAAAGGCACTGCCTGAAGCATCATGCCAAATGTGCTCCAGTGCAAGAGTTAATCATCATGTTATAGTGATCAAACCCATGGTGCATTGTTCCCAGATTCCAAAACAATTGCTAGCGGCTGTCTTATAACGTGCTCCTCGCTTCTGTTTATCAATTGTGCAAAATAATGCATCCAATGTCTGAAAAAAACGCTGATTATATATATATATATATATATATATATATATATATATATATATATATATATAAATATATGTAAATAGATATTGCAATAAATAATAATACTAACATCTATAAATTAATATTGCAATATTGTTCCAGTGTAGTGTAGGCCGGTTCTTTTCTTTGACATAATACACTATTTTTCCTTAAAAGTAGTAAGATGAGAATATATGATGAGAATATTAAGCAGAATAATGTATAGTCAGCTAGTCTTTATTGCAAAATAAACCTATGACAGTATATTATCCCTTAATTACTGCACAGGTCATGCTTCAAACTGAAGGAACAGGCAATGCTTTAATTATGAATACTATAACGGGAGCTTTTCGTAGAGCTAAGACAACATACAATATAAAAAAAAACAAAAAACAGGCAGTGCAAACAAAAACTACACAGACAGACATTTACAGAACCATATAGCAACATAAAGGGAGGACGCATCTAAAAGTCTGTACAGTGTACATAAATGTATATTTTACTCATGTATATAAGTTATATTATTAACTATAGTTCACCCAAAAATGAAAATTCTGATATTAAATACTAACCCTCATGTCGTTTCACACCCATACGACCTTCGTTTATCAACACAAAAAAGATATTTTTGATAAAATCGGAGAGGTATCTGACTCCTCCATAGACAGCAATTTAATCACCAATGTCAAGGTCCAGAAAGGTACATCGTTAAAACAGTCTAAGTAACTGCAGTGGTTCAACCTTAATTTTATGAAGTGACGAGGATACTTTTTCCGGCACAGTATTGGCACGATGCATGCATGCATAATGAGCCGGCGTTCTGATGTAGAACCTGGAAGCGCTTAGCGTAAACAGCATTTTGTTGAATAAAGTCGTTTTTTTTGTTTTCGTCTTAGAGCACAAAAAGTATTCTTGTCGCTTCATAAAATTAAGGTTTAACCACTGTAGTCACATCAACAGTTTTAACGATATCTTTAGTACATTTCTGGACCTTGAAAGATTTGGTTAAATTCCTGTCATGGGAGGAGTCAGATACCTCTCCGATTTCATCAAAAATATGTTAATTTGTGTTCCGAAGATGAAAGAAGGTCTTATGAGACAGAATGACAGAAATTTGATTTTTGGGTGAACTAACCCTTTAAATAGCAAGAGTACTCAAAAGCAGCAACAACATAGGAGGAATTGTAAATTCAAGGTAGAATGGTAAAAAGTGCAAAAAAAAAAAAAAAAGTGTTAACGGTAAGATGAGATAAGATGAGATATGACTAATTAGGTTAAATGAGTGTGTAGTGTGAATGAATCATAGGTTTATGTGTCAGAAGTGTGAATAAGCAGTCTTATGGCATTGGAGTAGAAGCTGTTTTTCAATCTTGATGTGCATGTGCTGAAAGACCAGATTTGCTTTCTGAAAGTTAGAAAGGTGAAAAATGATTGTGCGGTGTAACAGTGTTTAGATTAGAAACTTTTATATTAAGTCTAAGTCAGATTATTGTCATGTGTCAACATAGTGGGAGAAGAAAATAATACCGCGTCTCCGTGTCACTAATGCATTAATAAAATCATCAATTAAATTGTTCTTCCGCAAAGGAGCTGCACCATTATATCCCCAGCGAATGATGGGTAAAGGTCTCCTACACAATCTAAACATATTGTGCCAGCTTGCATTGTCTCTATTTCCAAAATTCTGAAAATTACACCCACAAATGCTAATGAATTTCAAATGGCTTTAGCTTGTGCTGAGCAGGGGTGATAAATCAGGAGGGGGCAACACTGTGTAATGAAGCCAAATGAGGCTCTTGGCCCCTGCAATGAAGCTAATGAGATGGGGAAAAGTGTTGCTCAGCAGGTACACGGCAGAGATGTGCATCTAAGCGCTAACCATGTGACCTTAATGAGTCCCTCAAATAATGCTAAAATGAGCATTTATATTTATGGCTGTATGACTACAGATGTCTAACATTCAGATGTTGACTTTAGACCTATTCATCGCATCCCTGTTGCTAACATGCCATACAACAGTTAGTCCAGACCTATTAGCATTATTTTCAGTCCTTGGTGACCCATCATAATTAAATGAGAAATCAGACATACCTTGAGGTCACTGCCATTAAGGCGAATTCTGTTTATCCTCCGGCCGCTGGGTCTGCTGGAGTCAATCCAGTAAATGAACTCCTTCTTGTAGTCAAAATCTAAGCTGATAATGTTGTTAAGGCCCTACAGAAGTCAGAAGGAAACACAACACAGAGGTAATAGAGGTGAATTAAGTAACGACATGAGATGGACTGCACAACAAATGTGACTGTTAGCGCAGTCAGCATGATGTATTAGCTGGGTAGGGGCCGCAGTCAGCACGCATAGATCAACTATGCAGAACAAAAAAGAATGAGATGTTACACATTTGTTCTGCTATTCAATTAGCTGGAGGGCTTAATTAGCCACTTCCGTGTACGCTTATCTCAACAGAATCTGGCAAGGATATACTACAGACATGATACATACAGAGAATACATTTCTTTTGATGTTTCTTCATCGTATTGATTTTGGAAGAGGACGCAGTGTGCACTGGATGCACGTGAATCCAGGGAAGCAGTTCAGGGAGCCTTCATAGGGAATGCTGAGGGTACATTCATTACTGTCATGTTCACGTCAGGCTGCTGTCACTCTGTCTACTGCTCACTAGACACCCCCCCCCCCTCTTTGCCCACTTCATCATGGCTGTAAAGCTCGGGCGACAGCATGATGGCAGATGAAGAAAAGCTCTGATGCCCCATCAGATCATCAGCACTGTGAGACCCACAAAGACCTTTAGCCTTATCTTGTGAACAGAACCTCCCGGGCCACAACAAGTTATGTTTTTATGTGACATAAGTAAAATCACAAATAAGAGATACATACAGGTCAAACAGGTCTGGTGTATTTATAGCAAGGCAGTAAGGTATAAAGGAAACAGTATCTTTAATTATTACTGTATATATTGCCAAAATGGTTAGTTTGTAACTGTAGAAAAAGTTGTAAATTATTAGTTATTATATTTGTTTTATTGTTTTAATCTATTTTGAAATGTAATTTATTCCTATCATGCCACTGCTAAAATTCAGCAGCCATTACTCCAGTCTTCAGTGTCACGTGATCCTTTAGAAATCATTCTAATATGCTGATTCGGTGATGAAGAAACAGTTTTCAATCTTGAAAACAGGTGTGCTAATTCTTTAATGAATATAAAATACAAAAGAAAAGCATTGACTCGAAATAGAAATCTACTGTAACAATGTAAAAGTCTTTATTGTCACTTTTGATCAATTTAATGCATACTTGCTGGATAAAAGAGTTCATTTATTAAAAAAAATATATAAATAAAGGAGCTGTAAAAGAGAAAAATGTTAAATTATAACACAATTTGTCAGTTCACTAGTCCATATAAAAAGTAATATGAACTGCAGATTATCAATATTCATATTGCAATAAATACTGCTAATTTATAAATTAATATCGCAATATTGTTGCCAGTGTTTGTCTTGTTGCCAGGCCGGTTGCTTTCTCTGATGCAATAGACTATTTTTTCCTTAGCAGAAGTAATAATAATTAAATAATAAGCAGGATAACGTACAGTCAGCCAGTCATTATTGCAAAATAAACCCATTCATGGTGATAAAAGTAGGCTACTAAAGACCAGGTGACTGTATATTATCTCTTACAAACTGCACAGGTCATGCCTCAAACTTAAGGATGCTTTAATTATGGATACTATACGGCAGCTCGATAAATAGCTAACTTGCATTCCACAGAGCAAATGTGATCATGCACTATGCTAGTATGAGGTCAACAAAGGAAGGGAAGAGGCCACAGGGTCCACTCATATTTAAGTGTAAAAGCTTTCCTCCCTTCACTCTTATTAGACAAAATGGAATAAATGATTGCTGATGACACTACTCCATAAAGGGGAGAGTTTTCTGAGAGCCCTATAGACATTCCCCTAGATGACAGCCTCAATTGGTATGAATAATGTAACGAGCGCAGAATTGAGGAAACTCACATTTCACTAAGAATCATCATTTTGATGGTAATGACTATAGGCCTCTAATGACACCAGCTGTGGATAATAGCACAGGGAAACTCAACTTGCTACACCAGGGCAATCAGAAGTTACATATAAAGTCAAAATGACAATTCATAGAGCCATTCATAATGTGTGCCAACCGCGTTGTGTCGGATGAGCTGTTGAATATGCAAAAGGAAAGAAAAATCATCTCAGCAAACAAATTACTGCCTGCGATGTAGAACCTTGAAGTAAAGGCTACAATATTTAATGGATTTTGTTTGACAGGATTTCCAGATTTTTAAATGGATTTTTTAATGGCCAATGGCAAGGCTGGTGATCAATATAATGCAGATATACTGTACAGAAAATACTATTTTGTGACAGCAAAATACATTGAGAAAACTGCTAAAATAAGAAGAACACTTATATTGAATAATAACAATTATGTTCACGTTTTCTTTTTGATTATTTGTAACAGGGTATTTGAACTTTTTCTCATTTTGATTTCTACATTTTCTGCATAATTGGGGGCATAGAATTTTTAATTATTAATAGCTGTAATAATAATAATAATAATAATAATAATAATAAGTTTTATTTATATAGCGCCTTTCCATCACTCAAGGATGCTTATTATTAACTATATAATACATATAATAATAATTAATTAATAACTATATAATTATAATTATTAACAGCTGTAAGTACTCTACCTATTGTTAATGAGTTGTTTTTAAATTTGCTGAACTTTTGCATGTGTTGTAGGCCTGAGGAGGAATATAATAACTGAAATAAAAACTGATATTAAATGTAAAAGGTAAAAGTGCTTTTAAGTTTCAAGACCAGTAATGGAGTGTTTTTAATTCTTTCATGTGACGTTCCACCAAGCCAAGAGACTAGTTAATGACTTCAATTAGTGTTTTCAAAGGGCATAGGAGACAACAGACACTGTGATGTATTCACAGTTGTGTCACCACAGTTTAATTGGTCCTTCATTATGTTTTTACAAACACAGCAGTTCTATCTTATGATCTGGTCTCTGAAGTCCAGTAACAATTTCATGTAGCAGTACAGCAGTCTAGGGTGGGCAGATTACAAGGGCAACCTTTCAATAAGGTGTGATATGAAAATAAACAGTAAATGGGCATCATGTAATTAGAAAAACAGTTGACGTAGAGCTTTACCTGTTTTAGGAGAGTGTAATTGGATCCATCAACACTTAATTTTCTGATTTCATGAAGATCAGCAAGTATAAGGAAGGGTTCTTCAGCTGTGAAAAATATAAAGGTGACTTGATGCAATGGAGCTGGACAATTGTCAAGTTAAGTTCAGTTGAAACACATTCTGGGGGGAATAAACCAAAGGATACTTACTCGAAAGAGACTTGCAGCTGTTGGGGTCTTTTCTGGAAGCTTCATAGCCATCTACACACCAGCACTTAAAGGAACCGTAAGTGTTGGTGCAGTTCTGACTGCAGGGTAGGGTGGTGGAGCATTCGTCAATGTCAACACATGTCCTCCCGTCATTCTTTAGGTGGAATCCAGGCCAGCATTTACACTAGAAACATTGGTGAAAACAATGACAGTTGAGAGGTTTTGATTCTAAAATTGCCATTAAAAAAAGAAGAAAGAAAGAAACCTCTCTGCTGACACCACTCTGCAAAATTCCACTTTGTTTCAGTTCCATAATCATTTTACAAACTAATAGGTGTATAACCCTTAAAAATGAAAATTGTGCCATCATTTGAGGTCATTTGCATGTCGTTCCAAATCATTTGGTTTAAACGTTTGGTAAAAAACGGCAACAACAAAAACTGCTGCCATTTTACTGATAACAAAGATTCACAATGACTTCATGTAAAGCCTGTTCACATTTTCCAAATCATTGTAGTTGGATTTAATTATTGATGCTATTTGATCAATCTGTAACCTCAATGGTTTCCTTATGATCCCTTTCTTACTACTACTACAGAGAATGAGGTCAGACTCTTTAACTACAGGATTTGACTCAATTCCAGTACCGACAGTATTTGTAATGTCTTTATCGATTTTGAGGGTGACTGGTTGGACATCTGCCAGGAAATGACACAGCCTCCAAACACCTCTGATGATCACAGGTCATGTGAACATAGCACGCTTGACACCTAGTTTTCCCATCAGTAACACAGCAGAAGTGTCTGTAGAGAGAATTAGCTCATAAATCGTCCTCCTTAAGGCATGCCTCTAGACTGCTCCCGAAGGAACAAGTCTTTGTTTAAACTTGATCTGAGTATGCCAATTAAGTACCAACGAAACAAAACTGGGACAAATCGCTCCTATAGCTTTTTTTCTTTGGTCTTTGAATGTTTGCCCAAGTAATTCAGTGAAAAGATGTTGCAGAAACAAAAACACAGCAGCTTCTGCAAATCAATTCATCATAGTTTCATTTGTGCAAAACTTGAAGTCACGTAAAATAAGCCAAGAATGAAAAGAATTGCCAGATCTTTGAAACAGAAAAAGGGAAACCTAGCACCTTGCTCTTATTTGCAATATGTCAACTCTTTCACACAATGAAAAATAGTCAAAGATTTTAAATCTCTTTTTTTGTCCTTTCCATATAACATATTTGTGCACAATAAATATAGATGTGCATTTCTTCAGAACACTTAACAATACTGTATACAATTGATACAGTATACATTATATTTCTTCAAACACATATATAACAGTACTCTACAAATATAATTGTTTTACTTATGCAGAAGTATACTTTTAATAAAATAAATATGTACAAAAATAAATAAATAAATAAATGAAATAATGAAAATGTCAATGAAAATTTAAAAAAATTTGTAGTTGAAGTAATAAATGCAGATGTCATATTCTGAAATACATTAACCAAATGTTTCATAATAAGGGAGAAAAGCTTTGGTTGGATAATTTTTTGAAAGTCCAGTGAAAACACACAAAGTTTAAATATGTAGTGACACTAACAAAAGCAACTTGTTGATTAGGCATATCTCCATCAACAAAGCAGGATAAAATAAAAATAAGAGCATGCTTAAGATAAGATTTGATACAATACCCAAAAGTATATCAATTTATTTAAATGTATTATAATACAAATCACTCATATCTCTGTTAAAACGTTTAAATGTATATATATATATATACATTTATATTTATAATATACAACTTTTTTTTAAATTTCATATAATCATTGTCTTTACAATTAACCCAAACAACGTAATCAGTTAAAATGTCAATCTTAAGTACAATATATAAAGATATTATTGACTAACCTTGTATCCCACTGGTAGGTCTTGGCAATCTTGCGTACATCCGCTGATACGACGGTTGAGACATTCATTGACATTGCAGTTTTTCTCATCTGAGCGATCTCCACAGTCATCTTTCAGGTCACATAAACTCTTCTCAGATATACAGCGGCCATTTGAGCACATGAAAAAGGAACTGTTGCATAAGCTCTCTAGAAATAAAGGAGGAAAGTTAAAACAAAGGAAACAAATTAAGGAGAAGTAATGCAGACTGTTGAAAAACCAAACTGAAAATGTAAAAATGCTTTTGGAAAAAACATGAATGACTGGATGGCTCAAGCTCTGCAAAGCTACAGGGCATCAAAGTTGCAATCCAACAAAAGCCAAATGATATTTCTAGCTTCCTGCAACTGCCAGTAAGTGCAAGGCCTTTTTTTCTCTTTAAATGCTTGGTACGCTCAGCTGAAAACATGCCATCCCCGCAGGTCAAAGTTATCCACTTCAGCCCCCTGCTTTTATCCATGATGTTCCTTGGCCACTTGTATTCCCTCAGATGTTCAGTAAGCCCCGCATCTATCAGTCAAACATATTTCAGGCACAGCTCTGTTGGGCCATTACCGGCAGCCAGGCATTTGAGGTTGAGGGGCAGCTCATCAGAGTGGTCGGGGCAGTCTGGGTAACCATCACACTCCCACTGGGCGCTGAGCAGGCATCGGCCATCAGCACAGCGGAACTCATCCGGCCCACATGAGCGGTACACTGCGGAAAGAGTGACGAGTGTCAGCACGCTGACACACTCTGCTAACAAACAGAGATCTTAAAGGAAAAGCTCACACAAAAATGAAAATTCTGTCAGTATTAATTTCAAGTGTAGTTTATTTTTCTTCTGTAGAACACAATTGCAGATATTTAGTAGGATGCCAAAACTGCTCTTTTTACTATGAAAATGTTCAGCAATTCATATCCATAAAAGTACCCCAAAGGCTGTTCACTTGACTTAAGAACGTCCAAACAACTATGTGGATCTTTACAGTCCTGAATATGATTCACTTCCGTGGATACTGACAAATTATTTTTGTTTTCCATGAAAAGAAAAAAAGCATATCATATACATCATTATTAAAAACAACAAAAAACAAACAAACAGCAAAAAGCATGTATTAAACAACTTAAGGGTAAGTAAATGATGACTGATTTCTCATTTAGGGATGAACTTTACAAGATGGATATGAAACAAAAAGTATGAAACAACTATGTGATATTACTTTTTTCAAAAACAATCTGCAGATTTCTTGGACCAAAGTTTCTAGAAACTAATGAGATCTCTTTGAATCTCTTTTGTTATGAATAATTTCCCAGACTTTCTATTTCTTATTTTAACCTCAGTGCAATAAATTCTTGTATAATAAATTATGAGGGCATATGCTCATGCATGATGTCCTGTGGAGAGGCTGTCCTTTCATGTTGTGAAGACCAGGGCCCAAGTTCTCCATCAAAAAGCCCACAGATGTTTTTAAGCACAAAAAAGTTTCAAAACATTTTTAGGAAATCCCAATAATTGAAGTACAATACTGACTATTTTTAAAATTGTTCTTCTTAATTAAGAATGTAAAGTACAAATAATATGAGCACAGAGCAGCCTTAGGCTCACTGTAGAGCTTTAATTAACTGAGAAATGCCTGAACTTTTTTCATTAAAATACTGCACTTTACTATTTCAATGGTATTCAGTTTACTGTATAAATAAAATTAGCTTTCACAAATTCCTTTAGGGAAAAGTAGTTCTCTATACTGACCAAAGACATGAGAGATGTGGAAAATTGTTTTCTCAACGACGTCTCTGTTTATCAGACAGTTTTGTTAATCAGACAGATGCTTACCGCATTCAACCGATTCATCCGTACCATCTCCACAGTCGTTGTCATGGTCACAAACGAAACGTTTTGGAATGCAGCCTTTGTTAAGGCATCTGAAGGAATTCTCATCACATGTGTTATTCGGAGCTGTGGGGTAAACATCAGAACCTTGAGCTTAATTAATTCTCACTAAGGCTTTTATTCACCTTGGGGTACTAGTAATATCAGTCAAACCCATCTCTACCACAGCCTGGACTCTAACATGTTATAAAACGCATCACTAATGAAGTGCCTGTGGTTAAGAATATCTTATTCAATGGATGTCATTGAATTTTTACATCCTGACCTGGGCACGTATCAAAGTCAATTATAATGAATGGCCAACATCGCTGCTAGAACAACACCTGAAGGGAGCTTTCATCGATAACACATCGACATGCAGAAGACATTTTAAACAGATCAATGGGAATATTTACCACAGCCGGCAGCTGCGAGCTCATCGCTGCCATCGGGACAGTCTCTCTCCCCGTCACATAACCAGCGCTTGGGGACGCATGCGTACGAGCCTGGACAACTGAATAACCCCGGGGCACAGGTCACCGTGCCTGGACAAGATTTTGTTAGTAATGCACAATTAATTGTTGTTCAGGTCAATAAATTATGAATGACGAATATCTGGAGGAATCACAGTTACACTAGAAAGCTTTTTAGCAAATGCATAAGTAACCGAGGCAAGCAGTTAAGAGCTGTGCATGAAAACTTCACTCCACTGGCCTCAAGAGGTGCACTAGCGACTGACTGCGACTGCTGTCTTTAGCGTCCTTGTTAGTGTGCCCGTCTCATATGCCCGAGACGTCAGTTCGAATCCCGCTCGGATTCGTCACATTTGGTGCTGTGACCCGTATGGGAGTGATGTTTAGGGGGGTGAGTGTAAGAGAGCTAAGCCAGTAAGAGCTGTGCGTTTAAACCTCACTCCCCTGGCTTCAAGAGGCATGCTAGAGACTGCAGGCTTCCTGTGCCAGAGTTCGAATCCTGCTCGGAGTGGGTTTCAGGACCAGTTATACACAGCACACATTTGGAAGTTCAGTTTTGCTTATCAAGTTCTGAAAATTATTTATTGTGTTTAATTGCATTTGCCATTATTAGGAACAGGGCCATATCATTAATATCTCACTGACATTTCATTACAATCCAATTAAACGATTGTTTACCACAAATATGCACTAATATATTAAAACATGATTGCGTTTTTTTAATTGGCCAATTTATAACAATTGCATCGTATTTAGCCTGTGTATAAACTCAAATCATTCAAAACGCTGCCTTTGAGGCACAGACAAAAGGAACATTTACAGTCACGGAGAATGGAAGGAGAGGTCATATGCGTACCGCAGAGATCCACGCTCTCGTCCACCCCATCTCCACAGTCATCTTCGCCATCACAGAGCCACTGCTTCGCTATGCATTTGTTCTTTGAACAAGCAAACTGGTTCCACAGACAGGAGGAGTCTATCAACAAAATAGTTCATGAGTCACAAATAACAGTGCTTAGAAAAATGGCATCCACGATTTACGACTCATCTCTAACTGAATGCTTTTAGAGATGGTTTCTTTATTTCTAAATTCAGCAGACTTTGTGGTAGACCTCTGGATTACACTTATATTACTTGTGCTATCAAAACACAGCAATGACAAAACACGCCATAAATACGCCAGTCTTTCTTAAAGTGGTTTTTACATGAAGATGCAATAAAGCAGAATAATAGTGTTTTCTGCATTTTTGTTGTGTAATCACACTTTTATCCTGGCATCCATCACAAACATATAGTACTAGCAGACACATCCGTCTGTATGTTCTTTGTGTCGAGTGGCAGTTTTACCCTAGGAAACTTAAAATTGGAACTCTATGTCTGTCTGTTTCGAGGATGTCTGCATGGTCGTGCAATTCTAAAAGATTACATACAAAATTTCTTTTGTGGCAAAACCTACCAAATAAAGTGAAATGCAAATAAATTCTTGTGTATGGAAACAATTCCTATTTTTGCGCTTTTCAAGTCAGTCAATAATGATTGTAGTATGCCACATTACCACAGTTCTTTATGTGTTTGTATACTCTCCCATTCAAAAGTTTGTCAGTAAGTTTTTCAAAAGTGACAGTAAAGACATTTGTGATGTTACAACCGATTTCAAATAAATTCATCTAGATTCTGGATTTTTTTATTATAGCCCCCCCCCAAAAAAAACAAACAAACAAAAAAAAAAAACAACTGTTTCAACATTAAGCACCAAATCAGCATACAAGAATGATTTCTGAAGAATCATGTGAGACTGAAGACTAGATAATGGCTGCTGAAAAGTCAGCTTTGCCATCACAGGAATAAATTACATTAAAAGTTATTTTAAGCTGTAATAATATTTCACAATATTACTGTTTATACTGTATTCCTGATCAAATAAATGCTTTGGGGAGTATAAGAGAATTCTTTCAAAAACATAAAAATCTCAAACTATAGAGATGCCTAAAAGTGACATTTTCATATCCTTTCCTTATTAAAAATATCTCACAGATCTGCAGGGATATAATTATGTCAACAAAATTATATACTACAACATGCCTATGCATGTGCAAATTGCGATACAAAATGCCAGTTTACATCAAAGCCAAGTATTTTATTTTTTTTTTCCCATTTTCAGTTCTATTCTAGACAGACTTTGCCTGCCAAAATAGTTAGAGTGGTCCACTCCTGGGGTTACACCATGGAGAATGAAATTAAGGGGCACAGCAGGATAGATTTGTCTCAAATTCCCATGATTATCCTTGACTGCCTGATGGTCTCCTGCTATATCTGCATATCTGCAGATATCCTATCTCCATTCAAAGTGCTGATGGTGAGCTAAGATGTTATGTCATTTTATGGGGAAAACATCCTTTGAAATATCTCTGTCTGTCTGTCTGTCTATCTATCTGTCTGTCTATCTATCTATCTGTCTGTCTGTCTGTCTGTCTATCTATCTATCTATCTGAATTTCATAGAACCTTTTTATGAACTAAAAATGCTTTCAGGGATTCAGTTATATACATACACACAAGCCTCCAAGGGCACAAGTACACATGAAGATTGGTTTTTATCACTTGAAAATACTTCTCTTGACCTCAGTATTAGCAGCTGAATTGGTTTCTGCATTCAAAGCCCATCTCAAGAGGTGGGCAGTAATCTCTCGCTCCACATGAGAAATCAAGCCGAGTGAAAGCAATGGGAGGCTAATACCAGTCATGCTTACCACACTGGAACTCATCTGCACCATCTTCACAATCCTTCTGGCCATCACAAAGCCACACACTGGAGATGCAGTTCCCGCTGGGGCAGGCGAAGTGGCCCTCTGCACATTTCTGCCCGTGGGAGACTGCGGCAGTCAGAGAAAATACGTTTGATTGTGGAGAGAGTAAATAAGTCCAAGATTTGCTTAGAGTAGTGAGAATTTGGTCTAGCGGTTGTTTGGGTCATTATTTGCTCCCTAAAATTGCCTCCAGGCAGATAAAATCTTTATGTGATGCAATTCTCTGTGGAACTATAAGGGTGTAAAAGTGCTCCTGCCTCATTAAAAGTACATCTCCATTCAAACAGGTCTACTCTGATATATTTCACATTTGCTTTCTATTTGAAACCACTGACATGCTAATGAGTAATAAACCGAAAGCTGCCAAGACTAATTTTCAAGCCACCTTTTCATCAACGGTTGTGAAGGGACCGCAGTTTGCGTGAGCGTTTAAATGTCTGCTCTTCACAAGTGTGACAATCACCAATAATTATTCATCAGCCTTCCACACCTTCTGAGGCTCTTCAAGCAAGGAGAAAAAGACAGGGGCTTGTCTCTGCTTCATTACCCCTTTCATAAATAGTGTTTCGACAAAATTAATTCGATTTTAATGGAACCTGGCTTTATCAAGCTGCAAAGCTAACAAACGGAGAGTTATACTGAGTGTTACCCTGACAGTTCCTCTCGTCGGCGTAATCTCCGCAGTCGTTGGCTCCATCGCACAGCCAGGAGTGGTGAACGCAGAGTGAGGTGGTGTTGCAGCTGATGAAGACTTTTTCTGCCACTCCCATCCTGTAAAAGTCTGCACATTCTGTGTGATCTGGTGGGGGTGAGGGGGGTGAGAGGGGGGTGGGGGGGGTGAAGAGACCTTGTTATCTAGGTCACATGAGACGACATAACAGGTCGATGCAAATGATTCCAACCCATATGGTCATCCATGCAGACACAATACATAATCAAAATTAAAATGATAGTACACCCCAAAATAAAAATTACTCTCATTATAGACACAATCATAAATCGTTCTGCTCACATGACTCTCTTTCATGGAACACAAAAGATGATCTTTTTAATAATATCTAGGCTGCTCTTTGCAATAATGAAAGTGAATGAAGCTAGGACTCCAAAATGACAAAAAATAATTAAATAAATAATAAAAATTCGTGAATGGTAGTGTAGCTATATTCACGAGTTTAGGTTAGTACTTTTTTTAAAATTAATACTTAAAAAAATCCGAAAAATAAAAATATATCATATATACATATAATATTGACAATAATAAAATGAGCAAATTAGAATGATTTCTGAAGGATCTTGTGACACTGAAAATTCTGCTTTTAAAATATAATAAAATAGAAAACAAATAATTTAAAATGCAATAATATTTCACAATATTTACTGTTTTTTTGATCAAATAAATGCCGCATTGGTAAGCATAAGAAAATTCTTTCAAAAACATTTAAAAAATAACTTACTGATCCCGAACGTTTGAATGGCAGTCATTGATGCCAATGCTGTCATATTGGATTTTAAAGCTACAGCAGAAAAAATTTCAGTGAATAATGACTTAATTTTGTTCTTTGTAAAAAAAATTTTATGAAGCTTGCGTATCATATGACATCTGAAGACCCACAGACTGCTTCTATAATACCTGTATGGTGCTTTTTGTCATTTTGTCTCCTTTCACTTTTATTATATGGGAAAGAGCTGGACAGGACAATCTTTAAAAATGTGCCTTTTCTGTTCCACTAAGGAAAGTCATACAGGTTTTGAACGACATGAGGGCAACTAAAGGATGGCTGAATTTAGTGTATTGATTTATCTTCAGTTCAATCTAGGAATGCATTACATTTGTAGTCTATAATAATCTGATACGTCAAGGCAATGATTATTATGGTAGGGTAAAGAGAACGTGTGCTGCTTTGCAACATGGGCAATGCTGCCTTACTGCAGTTCTTTTCATCCGAGGCATCGGCGCAGTCGATGACCTGGTTGCACCAGGAGGATATTGGTATGCAAGTTCCATCTTGACAGGATGACTCAGAAGCAGCACATGTGACATCTGGAACAGAGACACTTCATTTACACTGAGAGCGGAGAGACTAAAGCACCTGGACATGCGCTTAAATGAATAAAATATTGTGCACAGATATTTGTATGATATGCACCGCAATTCACTGATGATAACAGGGTCTTCCAGACAGCTCCAAAGAAAATGACTTGTGAAATGCTTTCACAGCTTGAAAATTGGGTGCTATTTTTGTGGTCTAACATGGTCCGAAATAAACCTAAATATATTTTTTGCTGTCTATTTTCTTTTATGGACTGCAAAAAATAAATGACTTCCTTAAGTGATATTTATATGCAAAATGTCAAAATAATAATATTCACACACAGGATACCCACTGTTACAAAATGCCTCATCTGAGTTGTCCCCACAGTCGTCGATTCCATCACAAAAGCGACTGTTAGCCACACAACGCCTGTTGTAGCAAGGACGGTGACCCTTTCGGCAGCTCCTGTTGTCTAGCGATACGGAAAGCAACGGCACAGCAAATCTTTCACATCAGGGTAAAAAAAAGCTTCACATGCTCTTTCTTATTTACTCTTTCTGTTGCTTTGAGCTTATTCCCATTTGCTCCTCTGGTTGAAAGCAGTAAGGAGAAGCGGCTCATTTTATTAGGTTGAAGCTTCAGGGAATGGAACTGCCACCTTAAACCTTAAACCAATTCTGCGTTCTTACTGCCTTCATGATGTGAGAGTGGAGAGTACATATGGCAAAGTGTTGTGATCGGCTGCTTACCACAATATTGCATTTTCTCATCTGACTTGTCTTTACAGTGGGCAATTCCATCACATGTTAGCTGGTAGTCTATACATTCCCCATTCCCACACTCAAACTCAGTGTGGATGTTGCAAGAGGACGTTTTGGCTACAAAGGAGAACAAAAGATATTAACCAATCTGAAAAACTAAACAAATCTAAACAAAATTAATTGTGTGGCTGATAAACACAATTTATTTATTTTTTGCAGGGGTTATTTTTGTAAGTTGCATCATCGTTTGGTGAAATTACACACTTACTGTACTAGATTTTCAAAAAAAGGAGTGCTGCAAATGTTGAGTGTTGTGGGTAAGATGTTCTGAGTTGTTTTAAGCATGTTGCTATGCAGCTACAAGTCAAGAGAACCCACCCCACCCACCCCTGTGATACTCTTGTCCATTACTGAATGTAAGTATAAGGTTGTTTTTTTTATCTTTATTTTCCATCCACTATAGGGTGAAAATCACAAGGTTGGAAAAATCATTCAAAAGGAAGAAAAAACAAAGCAAAACAAAGCAAAAAAAAACAAAGCAATCTAGTACAACAAGTGTAAAATTCTTAGAAATGCACTCTAGTGTTCTTGTTGGGTTCATATGGTTTTAAAAATGTTTAGACCATTTTCTGTTGTATTCATCAAGTAAAAAAGTATTAACATACTGTATTCTCTGTACAACTGGAGTGTTCACATATTAGGTAATGATTATGAACGCGTCGGGGAAAAACAGCAAGGAGATAGCTTTAACATGGATGTGAAGATGAAACTTACACACACATCTGTTGTCATCGAGCAAGATCCTTTCTCCTCGGCAGCTGCAGTTTACTGTGCCATCTGGAGTAAGGAGACACAGGTCACCACAACCACCATTCAGAACCCTGCACGGAGATAGCTCACCTGAAACAGAGGTACAAGGGGACATCACGTACCATCACAACAGTGAGTAAAAAAAAGCCTAAATTACAATATTAAACAACAAACAAACAAGAACACAGAGAAAAGTCATTCCAAAGTCTTTGAAGTGAGAAAACCATAAAACTTTGAGCTAAAAACAGGTTTCCTTTCTTAAAAAGAGCTGACTATTAAAGTACACTGACAAACACATCAGAGGCTTATTCACTGAATACCCTGGAGTTCCAACATAAAGTGCAATTTCTAAGCAGAAGAAAAAAGTTGTTTAAAAATGTTAAAACACAAGAGTCATCTCATAAATGGAAATAGAAATGAGTAGTGTTTAAATTTGTTGGGCTTTTGGATTTAAAAGTGTGGTGTCCAAAAGTTTGTGAACATTGGACATGAAGTCCTTTTAAACATGACAACAAAAACGTTTTAAGATTCTGAAACAATTCTGAAACAAAGAACATTTAAAACGAATTAAAAAAGATAAATTGATTAGAAATATTTCAGAATCTGCTCCATTTAAATATGCACTAAATTCTGCAATATAATTAAATGAGCAAATTTGTGACATTGATCGTGTGACTCCTTTGTGCAGACATTGAATGTTCTTGCTTTCATTAAAACATGAAGCTCTTCAGATCATTCTCAAATCATGCTAAAGAACAGCTGTTCAGTTCATGAAGTTCGAGTGCTGCTGTCATTAAAGCAAGAGGACAAACCAAAAAGTCATTCTGCAATTTTTAATAAAATTATTATGCAATATTATATTTCATTTAATAAAAAAATCTAAATAGAAGCATTTTTGCCAGTAGTCCATTCAATCAGATTGATCAAAATAGATTTAAATGAATGTGGAGACTGTCAGAAAATGATATGAATCCAGAACTTTGCACCTCTGGGAGCTGAATGAAGCACCCGCACTTATGAAGAGCCTTCAGCGCCTGTAATTCATTGTGCTGTGACTCAGCATGAATATGGAAATGAGCCTCAAAATCAAAGGTGGTGTTAACTTGGCATAGTGTCAGATGAAAGTACAGGATAGGAAGATCACATTGTTGATCACAACAGCAGTTATCCTCAAATCTGTCTTTGAATGAACACATCTCTCTAGAGGTGCTGACTGGTAACATTCACGAGGTAAAAATGGTTAGGGGCAGACAGCTGCGATCATATGGTACGATCAAACAAATGAGAGGAGAAAACCCCTCTCAGCAGGCTCACAAACAGAAACCGTCGGGAGTCTCTTAAACCCATTTCTTGATGTCCTACTTTTCACATTTGCGACAGTTCAGAGAATCCTCTTTGACTCCATGATACTTTTTAAAATTAATTATGTCTCTAATTTAGTTTGCTTGGCTACTAAAGAAGTCCAGTGTAATTTATCATTCCTACTATTGCTTAGAAATCAAAAAAAAGCCACCACCAGCAAAAGCTCAGCTGTGAATCCAAAGCATGAAACACAGATATGAAAGGCTTCAGAAATCTTTTATTTTGGAATACTTACAGCTATTAGTGTCTTTGGCAACTGCTATAATTCCCATTGGTTGGTGGGGAATATCAGCTCTTAGAACTTTAGTGTCTCCTCCAGTAAACTTGTTGGTTCGTAGCACCGCCCGCCGAGTCCAATCAGACCAAAAAATGTAGTTTCCATGAATAGCAAGACCAAAAAATGTGCCAGGTCCCGACCTTACAATCACCTAACAACACATACAGAGGGTCACATATAGAGAAAATGCTTACAGTTATACAGACAGACAGACAGGCAGTCAGACAGATAGATTTCTAAATTATTATAAATAATTAATATTATAAAATGACCGTTAGACCATCACAAATGTAATCTAAATGTAAAAACAGGGAAAATGAACACGGACAGATAGAATAAATAAAAATAAATCTCTAATACGGTATAGTGCTGCTATATCGTGCATCTCTAAAATGTCAAAATATTCACCATTATCGGACATTGAAAAAAATGGTCAGCCAGTAGTTTTTAGCCACCAGTTCTATAAAGAAATGCATATTACACAAGATTCAAAACGATGTGCTGTAATTAAAAAACAAGAGACAAAAACAGACTCTGACGACCACTGGAAAGTCTCTTTGAGGGGACTAAAAGTAATGTGTAGGCAGAGGACACGTGCTTTAAATAATCCCCCAGCAGCCAGTTTAGCCCAGATCCTGAGAGTGTTAATGCAGGTGTCATGGTGACGGACACGGATATACATCACACGACTCCTTCTGGGACTTTCCGGGCTGTGGGGCAGGAGGATGTCCCACAGCTCTGGAGACCCAACCATTAACAGGAACACGCTTGTAGCCGTGATCACATTAGCCCTGCCACCATGGTGGGAAAAATAGGACAGGTGTTGATTAAGAGAGCCCAGCTTGAGCAAACAACAACTGGAGATCCGAGAGGGGGGGAAAGATGAGGAGCATGCCAGATGGTTTTTGATGGCGCATATTGATTCAGAATTAAATTTCGGGGTGCAAGCGTTCTGCTCCAGCACTAATTATCTCTGTTTATCTGATCAAATAGATGTCAAATAGAGTTTTCGACTAACAACTATAGCCACATACATTTGCTGGCAGTTCTAATGGGCATTACAAAAAATTAACATCTACAATAATAGTCGTCTCTGTGTGGATATGTTGTAAATGATGGCACCGCACAGTATGACAGATTGCGTTTCATCAGGGAAAGTCTACCATGCGTACCGTAAAGCTTCGACTCAGTTTCACCACACAATCCTCCTCACTAAAACCAGTTGGGAGACTCCAACTGCAAGGCAGTTTGCCAAAAGCCATGTTGATTTAGTTTTGCTTAATTCTTCACAGTTTAATTGGCTGGTTGAGAGGCCGGCCCAGCAGGAATCTCAAAATAAGCTTTCATTACCATCAGTGTGCTTAGTTTGGGAGGTTGAGGAACCCTAATGAACTCTTTGTCATGTTTCTTTAAAGTGAATAATTCATTACAATTAAAGCGATCTTGTGAAGGGTCAACAGACCCTGCATCAGTGGAAACTAATAACTGCCTGACCTTTGAGTGGTCATCAAGTCATTATCTTGTAAACGTAGTGACCAGACGCAAAACCCAATTAAGGTTTATGCTTTCGAAAATGAGTAGGAATTGCTTCAAATGGTGGTTGTTAATTATGTCCAATAATCAAAAGCACTTCATTAAACAACAACTATAAAAATAATGAACAAAATGTTCGGAAACAAAGAATTAACTGGAACTGGACACAATATAGGATTCAAAAGGATTAATTATTTCAAAAGTAATAAAATAATGACATCTTTGAATCATCTTCTTTTGTTTCTTATAGCATTTAATGAAATTAATTCAAGTTTGTGGGAACACTTGAAGGTAGGGTTCAATGGTAACACAATTAACCTTAAACCTTATTGTAAAGTGTTACCGGTTCAATTTGTTAACAATTGGTAACAATTTTTTTTGCATACAAATATTAGAAATGTAAAATTAAATTTTAGAAATCAACATAAACCTAGATTACTAAATGCTGTAGATTTTGTTTATTGTTAGAATGATTCCTAACACATCAGTAAAAGTTAAAGAATTGAACCTTATTGTAAAGTGCAACAAAAATGTTGCATTTTCTCAGGAAAATTACTCTTAAAAATATCATGATCCTTTCCTTGAAAAAGTGTTCTCTGAAAAATCATGGAACAAAGAAAGCGTCACACTTACATGTCTGTGGGAGCCGTCATATTCACAGCGTTCAATTTTTCCCAGGCTGCCGTCAGAGAAATACAGCTTTTCTGCTTTATGGTCAATCGTGAGTCCGTTTGGAGTGAATACATCTGTGCTAATGATGACTTTCATGTTATTCCCTGCAAGAGTGGAGCGCATGATACTGGGGCGCTGCTCGTTCCAATTGGTCCAAAACATGAGGCTATAAAATACATGGGACAGAAAATGAGAGGAATAGATGCGATTTTACAGACAGCACTAGCGAGACAAAATGATTCAATACTGTGGCTTGTCGGTATTTTTAAACCCATTCTATGGGACTGAGAAATATCACCGACTTCACAAATAGCAGTGGACAGAAATGCCTCAGGGCCTGTTTGACGTTTCCTCTTAAAAATTCCTTTCACAGTCTAATTCCACGGACTAATTGAAAATTAGTGATACATGCTGACATTCTATGCCAATTAATCATTTCAGGTTAGATTCTAATTAACAGCAGTCTGTAGTCCATTTGAAAATGTGCCAGATAACCAAGTAAGCATATTCTCTCCAAGGTTGAGGGTTTAATGTAGTCAGTGAACTCAGGGTCGGCACATCTTTCAGAATTTCAATTCTGTTCATCAGTCTCAAATGGTTCTTTTAGAGGGGATAGAGGGGATATTTAAGTGCATACACAATCCATTATGTCTGGAGGGTTGCTTCTTTGGTCAGGAATAAAAATGTTCCATCCACAACAAATTGCACAGAGTGATTGGCTCATTGGAAGAGGTCAAACTAATTAAAATGTTTTCCTTCTTTTCTGATTGACATTCCATATATGTCAGTTTTCCTGTGTGTGACGAATCAATTCGCTCTCAATTTTAAAAGTCAATATGCTTCTTCCTGACATAAAAATCAATTTTGTTTCACATTACGTGTCGACAAAGGTTTCTCTGTCGAGAGAACGTATCCATTTTGTTTAGTCTATAGTGAATGGAATTTTTACCTCTGCCAGAGCAGAAAAACGCACCTTTTATAACCTGCACACCAAACTTCATTGGTTCTTGCATGTCACATGACCGATTTGACCTCATGACATGCATTTTGGATGTTTTTAAGAGCAACTAAGCAGTTACATGCTCATGACAACAAACTCAAACTCTCATGTGAAGTAATATTATATTCCTGTATGAAAGTATTGTCCTTGAACATTTCTAAAAAGCACTCTCAATGCCATTTTTGTAATTTTGTAACTCACTGAAAAAACTCACTTTTGACATTCATCCAGGGCCAAGACGTGGGGATGGTCATCCTCAGACATGGTGACAACGGCTTGCCTGGTGAAGGCTCCTTGTCGGCTCTGATCTACTGTGTATCTGCTGATACTTGAGGTGGTGGAGCTAGTCCAGTAAATCGTGTCCCATGCACGGTGATAAGCCAAGCCCTCAACCGAACCCACATCTGGAGAAGAAAACAAACTATAGTTTGACCACGCTTCTTTGCCATTGGCTAATGACATAGTTAAACCAGTCAAATGGAAATATGATGTAATAGTATGTTCTCTTTGATATTAAAATTTAGAAATTAACACTGTGTTCGCTTGTGTTAATATTTTCAACTCAAGTTTTCAAAGCTCAGTTTATGAATTTGTCTTATTATTTCACAATTATTATTATACCATGGTACTTTTTGGTATATACAATAGCATTGAATCAATGTTTTCTGAATGAAAAATATAACAAAAATCATAGTAATACTATGGTGATTTTGGTAACACACACAGGTTTGTTTTACTATCAAAGTGACTTTCCATAGGCGTCCTCAATGGTTTTTATACAGTACAGACTGTATATTCTATCCCCCTACACTACCCCTACCCCTAAAACTACCCATCACAGAAAACATTCTGCATAATAAAACATTGTTTAGTATGTTTTTAAAGCTATTTTAAATATGGGACTCATGAAATGTAATACCAGCGTAATACCCATGTCATTATACAAATGTGTGTCCTCATAAACCACAAAAACGCACACACACACAAACGCTAATTTGGGAATCTGTAAGTTCAGCAACGAAGCATTAAAGTGATCAAAAGGGAATAAAGGGAGTTGTAATGTTACCAAAGATTTCTAGTTCAAATAAACATTTTGATAATAATAAGAAATGTTTCTTGAGCACTAAATCAGCATATTAGATTTTGTTATACTTTCAAAAAAATAAATAAATACACACACATACCATGTAATACATTGATACTGTTTTTTCTTCCTTTATTTATTTTTTTGATACTGAAATCACACAGTGAGTGTGTTCATTCAGAAAACCATAATCAATCAAAGCGACATCTCACTAAGCATTATAAAACTGTTAGGCTTTGTCTGCTGTCATGTTTAAAACTTCATCAGTTAAATAGCAATTGTGTTTAACTTGGCAGAGGCTTTAGCTAAAATGCTACTCTTTGAAAAATCTTAGAGAATACTTTATTAACGATCTGCAGAAATCCATCACTAATTAATCATTCACAATAAAAAAAAAAAAATGCCTGACAGCTTGCCTTTGCAGAAACTGTTAGAGAGGCCAGGGAGTAATTAACAGGGGATGTATGACTTAATTAGGGAAATACGGATTATTAACGTCCTCACCCTCTCCCGGTGACAGAACGCAGAGTATGCATGAGTGTTTGTATGTGTTTCTGAGTGTGCATGTAGTCGAGGTGGCTGAGATTAGCTTTCATCTCTGGAAAAGTGAGTGAGCTCAAGTGTGGAGACGCCATCAAAAGAGCAGGCTCATTTCAACCTCTAGTCAACAATACATCACTCTCTCTGGCTGCGGTACTTATCCTCAAATGGATAGAGGTGGAAAATATCTATGTGAAAGTTACAGTTTGGTAGTGTTATGAAAAGTTCACGTGAACAGTCAAAGGAACTTCTCGTTCAAAAACATCTCCATGTGCTACATATTAATCAAAATATCTAATTTGTGCATTCGGCTTTGAAAGAGAAGGAAAAAAAAACTGTACAGCTAATTTTAATTACAGACCTATTTCACAGTCAAATCAGTATCAATGTATTGTGAATTTTATGCTTAAGTACCTGAAAACATGAATACCATTGTTTTAATCTAATTAGTTAATATTTGATATTAATAATGCATTTTATATTCAACTTATTTAAAAAAAGTACAGTGTATTCAACAAAAAATTTGTTTTAGCTGTAATACTGAAATTCCTATCAAGAATCGTCATATTTCACAGGTTCCAAGAACATCACATACTGCAGTTAATGTCTTAACACTACACTTGGGAGAAAAACAAAAAACAAACAGTGATTCTATTTGCTGTAAATGATATTTTGTCACATATGCTATACAATGGCAAGAGTGAATCAGAACAAAACCATTTTTATGATCACCAAGAGGAAAGAAATGGCAAATTAAGTAAAAATGAAATATGAAAAGGTCTAATACCTAAGGAGCAATGAGGTTAGTTAAAAGAGAATTCAGAGAGTACTGTAAGTGGATAGAAACACTAATCATGCAGCACAGAGGCTTTCGAAGTATATCTGCACCCCATTAACCTCAGCAAAGTGAAGTGAGCTGGGTTACTAAATACCGAAAAGGTATTCAGGACTTTTTTTTCTCTGTTTACATAGGACAAAAAATGCATTTAGTTCATGTCATGAAAAAAGTAATTCACTCAAACTTTTGTTCTAAAGTTGTATGACTTTCTTTCTGAGGGCAGAAGCTTTTAAGTTTAAAAAAAATATGACTTTTTGAATTTTTGGGTCATTAATTTCTTTAAGAACATCCCCTGAATTTCTACTATCAATCATGAAGAATTTAATTCAAGAATTTCTGGTGTACATTTACGTTATTGCAACGTTCGTATTATTTGCCATTCGAACTTACAGTAATTATGTCTGCATGCATTCTGAATCGAGCTATAATAAGTAGTACATGAGGTTTTTGATGTAAAAAAAAAAAAAACCTGCCAAGATCGTCTCATTACATTGTAAATGGATAATACACAGTCATTAGGCGTATTAGGTTTTCATTGTGGGCCACCATCAGACGTGGATATCGATCGCTGCTGAAATGTCTGCAGTATATAGAGTACATGAGGAAATCAATAACCATATTCTGAACTTTCCAACAACAGTGACAGGCAGGATCTTGAAAAATATCACACCGCTTCCATTCATATTTCTGTTACAGTTTGAGGACGGTGGAAATGAGACAAGCGATTTTAATCCATCAAGAATCCATCATAGAAAAAGATGCAGTGTTTTAAACATCTTTTCTGACAGTTAAATTGGTCCCACTTAGTTGTGGAAAAATGGAGGTAGCTATTACAACACTTTTGCTAGATGTTGGATGCATGGAGGCCTTGCATCACAGGCAGTGCCACTTATGCTTTCCAACAAATGGCCTTTCACAAATGGCTGCTAAGAGGCTGGAATGGTTCTGGCGGCAGAACATTAAATAACATGTAGGTCACTGCAATGAGTCTGCATCAGGACGACGACAGGACCAAAAACAAATGGCCAAATTTGTGTAAGCAGCATCTTTGGACATCTTTCAAGGCTAGCTCAAAATCCAAACCAAGAAGCAATTAGCAGGACTTTCCAAACACCCCTTTTTAAAGCATTTTTGCAAGAAAGCATGTGCAATAAAACCAACTAGACTTACTGTCAACTATGACTTGTCTTCCTGACCAGTCATCATTGATCGTCTGAATATTCCCAAAATGGATGTCGCTGAAGAATATGCGGTTGTGGTGTGAGCTCTGTTGCCGATAATCGAACGCCAGAGCAATGACGTTCCTGAAGTAGTCTGGATTCTCAAACGGTTGGAGGGGGGAGTTAAGATCGCTCTCGTCAGATAGATGGATGCTCTTGAAGATAGTCCTTTCAGAGTACAGAAGATAGCCCTCATATCTTTGGCAAGCAAAGCCATCTTCAGCCAAGTACCCATGAGCGCAGGAACAGGTCCTTCTTCCGCTGCCCAGGTGAAAACACAGCTGTTGACAACCTCCATTGCTCCTCGCACACGGGTTTGTGCCTGCATGCAAAAGCATAGACTAACATCACAAGATGCACACTGTGATATTCAGAATAAATCTTGTTTCGTTAAAAAAAAAGAAAGAAAAAGAAACACATGTGGCATAATAAAATAAACTCATTAAGTTGAAACCTCAACCTTTCTCCCGGCCTCTGTTAAACACTTTCACGTCCTTCAGGTTGACGCCAAGACCACTTCTCATTGTGACGGCGTCGGTGGCATCGCTCTTGAATCCGCGCCGGATTGATCCGTTGGCATGGGCCCTGCCATAGACGGCACAAAGATAGAGTCTGACATCAGCGTAATGGTGGCAGTTTTCTAATTAAAAGTAGCAAGACTCATTAAAAAACACAGAAAAGCTGCTTTAGCGGCAAAGCTGAGAATACGTCACCTTGGCGATGACTTACGGTACACCCTATTTACATAAGGCCAATGGAGCCTGCCTGGGAGATGACAGAAACATACTGCAGGCCTCATAATAACCTTGCTCGGAAGGGGTTAATCCGTTGAGACTGGAGCAGCTGGCTCCGTGGGCCATTTTGGAGAGTGTAGCACTTAGTAAAATAATAAATTACCTGTCAGACCAGTAGATGTAAGCCCCGAACACAGCCACAGAGAACAGGTCCACATTGGAGGCTGACAGTACAATCTCACGGCCCTCCCCGGTTTCAAGGTTGATCCTTTCTATCTTGTCGGTCCGGGCGTCGCACCAGTATAATCTATTTTCCTAGAAAGCAATTTGAAAATGAGCGCTTCTCCCTTTGAGCAGCTCCATTTTATCAGCATCAGAAGAAGAGAGAGTGAGTGGAGCATCAGGAAGTAGAATCACGTCAACCTACCTCGTAGTCAATAGTGATTCCATTTGGCCAGGCGATGCCAGAACTGACCAGGGTCACTTGGTCAGAACCATCCAGTCGTGCACGACCTATGCACGGATTTTTCCCCCACTCGGTCCAGAATAAGTAACTGTTAATTGGAAAAATCTGATCAGTTCTGGACTACTATTTTTCCAATTCTATATTTTATAGTGATTTTAAAGGAAACGTTCAGCCAGAAATGAAAATTATGTCATCATTTATTCACCTTAATGCCATTCCAAATATATAAGAGTTTTCTACAAAAATTTGAAGACTTCCAAAAGGATACAAAATTATCATAAAGTGGTCCATACAATTTATGCACAATACGCCAAGTCTTCAAAAAAAACTTATTTATAAGTTTTTTGTGAGAAATTGTTTATCACTGAATACACAGTATCTTAACATCAGCCCTAGAACACCTTGGTATGTCGAATCATTGTGATCAAATCATTATTTTAAATTAAATCACTTCATTGAACTTGGCTTGCTTAAGTTGGGGACACTTGCTTGATATTCAGCAGTGTTTTTGCCTGCATTGGCACCGTTGTATGCCAACTGAGCTGAGCCGGACGATTACATCACTGATTTCTCCAGTGCTGATATACATAAATTAACTAGACTAATAACTATTGATCTTTGCAATGGAATCGATCAATAATATATAGAATAAAATGGACAATGACACCATTTTCTTTGGGAGCTGCTGTGCAGCCAAAATTATTTGCCAATTAATATTTGTAAAGCTGCTTTGCCACAATTTGCATTGTAAAAAGTGCTATATAAGTAAAGGTGACTTGACTTGACTAACTGTTTGATTTGATTCTTAAAACTTCACAAATCTGAATGATATGGTTGTCAATGATTGGGTTAACATTGAGTCATCAAGTATAATACTTTTTTTATACTATTTGTAACCCTTTTGAAACTTGAAAGCTTCACTATAAGAACGTAGCGAAAGGAGCAACCAGTACAGAATTTCTACTTTTGTGCCTGAACAAAAAGTAAGCCGTATGGGTTTGGAAAGACATGATGGTGAGTAAAAGATGTCAGAATTTTCATTTTTGGGTGAACTACTCCTTTAAAGCGTATAACTGTTGTAACACCACCAAGGAAATGTCATTCAAAGTTTGACTCAACTGGAAACGAAAAAGACAGCTTTTATAGCCTTAGGCTTGAATGGGTGGCTCTTTTTTTGGATGTCTGGGATTTAGAGGATCCTACTCCTGATGCTATCTGCTGTCAGCAGATAGATGGTAGATGGGTTAAAATACTCAAGTGTCAAAAACTTGTCTTCTCATTGTGTGAATCTGATTGTAGTGTGTAAATATCAAACTCAAGGCAAACGCAAACAAAACTAGCAAGAACGGAGAGCATAAAGTTTGACTTGACCCTAATTACTGGAACAATAGTGTAATTGACTACAAAATTGGTCTGTGACTAAATGGAGATGCATATCTTCTGGTTTTAAATTCATGGATCATTAATGGAGGCCGATTTTGTCAGCAAAACAGATTGCAAAATGTATTTGATCTTCAATGGTCAAAAAACCCTTGCATTTTCATTTCTCAAGAGCTCATTTTATTATCTAATCTAATGCACTTGTATAGTTCCCTAAATTTTTGGCCTGGTTTGCAAAGTCTTTCTAAAGATTTATATTAGTGAACAGCAGACATGGCTGAATCTGATCCATTGTCTCAAAGGCAGCTGATGTACCCTCTCTGTGGATGCACCGCAATGGCTCTTGGCTGATCCAGCCCATCTGATATTACAACTGACCGGTAGAGACCATTTAGACGAGCAATTTCAATGAGGTTGAGGCCATGGTCTGTCCAGTAAAGGTTACCTGGTAAAAAACAAACAAACAAACAAACAAAAACATTAAACAATTTATATATATTTATTTTTTAAATTGCAATAAATTGCATCACAATATTATTATATCAATGTACTTAAATTTAAATTAATCATAATGATACATAATGATGAATTAATGATACAATGCACTTATAGTGTACATACATGTTTTTAGATTGTACTTCTATTTTTAAAAAAAAAAAATGTAATTAATTCCTGTTGACCCACACCTTTATCCACCCTTAAACCTACCCATACCACCAAACCTGTCCCTAACCTAACCCGTATCCCACCTCAATAGCAGCAAAAGTGTTTTGCAATGCAATATAAACACAATAAGTACATTGTACAAGTACATAGTAGTTAAGGCCGCCTAATATAAAGTGGGACCAAGATTTAAACTGGAAAAGTGCTGACATACTGTGCTGAACAATACCGTTTATTGAAAAACTATACAGACAGATAGTGATAAAAAATGGCAGCATTCCATTTTTAAAATGATGTTTGTGTCTAACCAGCAATCCAATCGACTGCAATGCCCTCCACTCTGTTGATGCCAGTGGTGATAATGTCTTCCCTCCATGTCTGATCCCTCTTGGATCTGGAGATGCGGTTTAAACCCATGTCTGTCCAGTAAATTGTATCATTGCCTGTATGAAGGAGGATATTTTTATTCACATTAAGAGCAAAGCTTGAAATATGAATAGTGTATGAGAATGCATCTCAGAAGCTTTACATAAAAAAAAAAATAAACAAACAAACAAAAAACAAAACAAAACAACAACAACAGAGATATCCTGGAGACTTCTAAAACTGCTTGTAAGAGATTCATATTAATTTCTAATGCTTTTTGTCAGAAACAATAACTACAGTTACCAACAAGCTTTTTGTAAGGGGACATTCAAAGTGATGTTCAAAAATTGTGTAGCAAACAAATCAAACATGATTAGCAATGACTAAAAGATTGTTTTGACAGAAGCACACTCTAAATGTAAATGGTATTTTTGCCCTACAACCGAATGCGGCAAGAGTAGTTATTTATTTGCACCCTACTGTTATTACTGAATTCACACTCAGCTAACGAATCTCTTGCATGTGACAACAGCCAGCTGGAAGGCCCTCATCTGTTTTATGCTCCAACAAGCTGCCTCTTAATAACATGCAAATGGTATGCATGTGTAATCAGCTGTCATAGGCTGAGCTGGACTGGGGTTTTCTTCACCTGAGATGAGCTGATTCTGATGGTAGGTGAGAGCATTTGCATAGAAACTCTCTGACCATCTGCCTCTATTGCTCTGCTGCTGAGGTCAGCAATTCTTTCATGTTTCCAAACCCACACAGTGTGTGAAAATAACCCTGTCCATCTAATGAATTAGGTGTATATATATATATATATATATATATATATATATATATATATATATATATATGGGTGCGAAAAGACCCCCTTAAATTTTTCACTCGTTGTTATATTGCAGCCAAGAAAAACTGAAATATCATATGGTCCTAAGTATTCAGACCCTTTGCTCAGTATTTAGTAGAATCACCCTTTTGATCTAATACAGCCATGAGTCTTTTTGGGAAAGATGCAACACGTTTTTCACACCTGGATTTGGGGATCCTCTGCCATTCGTCCTTGCAGATCCTCTCCAGTTCTGTCAGGTTGGATGGTAAACGTTGGTGGACAGCCATTTTTAGGTCTCTCCAGAGATGCCCAATTGGGTTTGTCAGGGCTCTGGCTGGGCCATTCAAGAACAGTCAAGGAGTTGTTGTGAATCCACTCCTTCGTTATTTTAGCTGTGTGCTTAGGGTCATTGTCTTGTCGGAAGGTAAACCTTCGGCCCACTCTGAGGTTATGAACACTGGAGAAGGTTTTCATCCAGGATATCCCAGTACTTGACAACATTCATCTTTCCCTCGATTGCAACCAGTCGTCCTGTCCCTGCAGCTAAAAAAAAACCCACAGCATGATGCTGCCACCACAACGCTTCACTGTTGGGACTGTATTGGACAGGTGATGAGCAGTGCCTTCTCCACACATACCGCTTAGAATTAAGGCCAAAAAGTCCTATCTTGGTCTCATCAGACCAGAGAATCTTATTTCTCACCATCTTGGAGTCCTTCAACTCCATGCAGGCTTTCATGTGTCTTAAACTGAGGAGAGGCTTCCGTCGGCCCACTCTGCCAAAAATCCCTGACTGGTGGAGGGCTGCAGTGATGGTCGACTTTCTACAACTTTCTCCCATCTCCCGACTGCATCTCTGGAGCTCAGCCACAGTGATCTTTGGGTTCTTCTTTACCTCTCTCACCAAGGCTCTTCTCCCCCAATAGCCCTGTTTGGCCGGACGGACAGCTCTAGGAAGGGTTCTGGTCGACCCAAACGTCTTCCATTTAAGGATTATGGAGGCCACTGTGGTCTTAGGAACCTTAAGTGCAGCAGAATTTTTTTTGTAACCTTGGCCAGATCTGTGCCTTGCCACAATTCTGTCTCTGAGCTCTTTGACCTCATGATTCTCATTTCCTCTAACATGCACTGTGAGCTATAAGGTCTTACATAGACAGGTGTGTGACTTTCCTAATCAAGTCCAATCAGTAGAATCAAACACAGCTGGACTCAAATGAAGGTGTAAAATCATCTCAAGGATGATAAGAAGAAATGGACAGCACCTTAAATATATGTCACATATATTGTCACAGCAAAGGGTCTGAATACTTAGGACCATGTGATATTTCAGTTTTTCTTTTTTAATAAATCTGCAAAAATGTCAAGAATTCTGTGTTTTTCTGTCAATATGGGGTGTTGTGTGTACATTAATGAGGAAAAAAAATGAACTTAAATGATTTTAGTACATGGCTGCAATATAACAAAGAGTGAAAAAATTAAAAGGGGGTCTGAATACTTTCCGTACCCACTGTATATATATATTTAGGACTGTGCGATTATAAATTTTAATCTAATTAATTATATGATGTAGCGATTAATTAATTAATTTAATCACAAATCGCACATCTAATCTAGCTGAGAAAAATTATCCACAGAAGATAATTTGAAGTCATTATTGTGTAAAGAATTAATATAGTAATTCAATATAGAATTTATTACACAAACTTTTCATGACAAATTTTAAATTTTTTGGTTAAGAAACTGAAACTGCCAGTAGGTGGCGGGAACTTTCTAATTCAATCCATTCGATCAAACAGCTCATTCATTCAGGAGTGAAGTATTGTGTCTAAAATGACACAATATTAACTTCTTAAAATTTAGATTTCTCTGACCTACAAATATGCATTTTAAGACATTTGGCGACCAAACAAATTGTACAATAATAGCTTTAAAATCTCTCATTGTCATCTCCATCACTTTCTTTTTCCCCCTCAGTCTCCTACCTTTGTCTCTTCCCCTCCTAAAGCTGAGCTTTGACCGATAGTCTTTTCATTTTTATCTGTATTAATGTAGAAAGTAAACATAGGGTCAAGTGATATTTATGTTTTATCAATCATTTTCTTGGAGAAGTTAATTTACTGAAGGGTACCAGGAAGCATAGGTTTAAGCTAAGTTTATTAAATTAATTTACAATATGTGCATTTATTAATAATCATATGCCTAATATATTATGAAAATGGCTTCGTTATTGTTTCTTGACCCCTGACATTGACAGTTAGGCTGTACTACTACATGAATTACATAAATTCTAACTACTAGGCCAATTCAAAATGGCAAAATCAGAGTGAAGTTTAGTTTGCATCCCTGATTATTTTTGTCGGTCGTTTTTTCAAGCATAAAACAGTTATTACGATATGGGTAGTTTAGCAACTTACATCTTATCTCGCACTTTATGACTGCTAACTGAAGCGTCGCCCTGGAATTCACACTCAGCAGCTTCCGTGAAGATAAAGCCGACTAGTATGATTTGATTGGTCATCTCAAATATTTTAAAATTGACATCCGGTGACACACCGCTGACAGCTCAGATGAGAAACATCTTGGTGCTGTGTAATATCCATGCAGCATTAGACTGAATACTATATAGACAATTATTTAACAACCTTAATCCACTGTATGAAATGTCAGATTCTCTATGTAGGTCTGGGGGCGGGGCAAGTGCATTAAAGGAGTAAAAAATTAACGCATTATTTTTTTCAGTAATTAATTCATCTAATTAACGAGTTAAATATATATAACATTTATTAATAGCTGTAGCAGCAGCAGTAATAGTAGTAGTGCTATTTTACTTTAAATAATTTAAATAAATAAATAAATGTTAAAATAAATAAAATATTTATTAACCATAAGTAAATAAATAATAATACTAATTAAATAAAATGTAAAATATCTCACTATCAAACAAACAAATAAATAAATGTAGTCACTAGTAACCTCACACCATCTGTATAGTGTACTTATCCTTTGCATCAGCTCTAAACTGAATGGAATGCTATACAGACCGTATTTCCAGCACAGTGTTTGTTGGTTGTTTGTTTAGGAGAAGGAAAGGTCAGGTCACATTTGAATGACTACGGTAGGTAGTCGGTGCTAATGCATGCATATGTGTTTGCATGTCTATGGAAATGTCTCATATTATTGACTGTTAGAATGATAATTTGGTACCATCACATGTGGACTGCCCCCATGACGCTCACTTCATTTATGCCACTTGTCACCACAAAATGCTCCCCTGAAACGGGCTGAATAATCTTACATCAGACCGCTGTCAAATTAATCTCATTCAGAGAATGAATAATGCATAGTATGAAAACAACCCCTCAACACCATCAGCTTGGTAATGTCGGCTCTACTTTCATTTGCTAGATTATCTACTATACTGTTTTCTGTCTCTTAGGGTTCTAGCTATATGAGATACAAAGGGCATATTTATCTGAGTTACTGTTTGCACCAACTTGTTTAACCCATTTATCTCTTCAACATGCGATATGAAGTCTTGTAGAGTCCCTTCTGATTTAGTAAGAGACTGTGTAGCTAATACAAAACTGTAGATCTGACAGCAAACAACATTTAAAAAAAAAGTAATGCAGAGAAGGTAATACATGCCTTATCTTTGTTGTGCACACACAGAGGATTCAGAGAGCAGTTCTAAACACTAGTGAACAGAGTGGAAGATAGCAAGACTGAGTCGCAGAGAGTGCAGTGTTTGTACCTGCATGAAAATCCACGCCAACGGCAAACAAGGTGCCACTGATGGGCATCAGGGTCTCTGCGTGGTCACTGGGATCCAAGGCCATTCCACGTATCCCCTCATGAAAAGAGTACATCAGAAAAGAACTCAAGCCTGTGATAGACAACAGCAAGCAAGAGATGTTAGACTGAGGTCAAAAGAAAGTCACACAGTTTTCTTTGGACACCTTCCACATAAAAATACGACATGAACTGTTGTTAACAGTGAAGAAAACATGCGCGGCATCCCTGCTAAACACAAGGACGGGGGCGCGACAACAGCCTACCTTCACAGGAGAGACGGTCACTGCGCAGGTTGTAGCCAATGGTGCAGGCACATGTACGTGTGTTTTCAGATGTGGGCAGACAGAGCTGTGAGCAACCACCATTATTTAACTGACAGGCGTTCCTACCTGAGAGAGACCGCAATAAAAGACAACATGGTGATGAATGAAAAGTTCTCTGGAAAAAAGTATTGAAAATTTTGTGGAGACAACTGCAGACAGTAGTTGTTGGACTTCTCCATCTCTAACGCTTAGGGCAGCCCCCAATAGTCGAATGACCGTTAGTGGACTAGAAGAGGCTTGGTTGACCAAGATTTTATTAGATATATATATATATATATATATATATATAAAAAAAAAAAACTCTGCAGGAAGTGACAAAGTCATGCAGTCCGTGACAGAGAGATTGTTAACAACAGAAAATCCAAACATTCGCCTATCATTCATCAACCTCAAATACAGCTTATCACTTGAAACATCACTTGGATCCAAGTTTATGTCTGTAAACTCACAATTACAGCAAGACTCCGTCTTGGCTCAGTGAACTTGACCACGTAACTTGAAACTCAACTTATACTTGCCTCACAAACACGAGAAATAGATCTATAGAATCTATAGAAAGCTTGAAATGCCTACTTTTAAACTAACAAATTCAAATGGAAAATCAAAATTCTTAATCCGTAAAAATGATGTAATCCGTATGAAACATGATGCATGTATGCGACGACGAGTCGGCATCGTCGACTTAATGTAACGCTTGTACATTATTGCAAGATAATTATTCCAAACCATTCAAAACATTTATATTTCTTAAATACAGGAATGTGATGGGTGATGTTTGTATTCAGATACTTGTTCAGCCAGATGAAACTCCTAAAAATAACGACAGTTTTAATTATTTCCTGAACCCATCTTATTTTCCATTGCTCATTTAAACAATTTTATGACATTGTATGACCCATTTATACTGTGTGAGAAAATTATGAAGATTTTAAATATTGTCATTATACTACAGCCAAAGCAAATTATTAAAAAAAATATCTGGAAAATATTCTGTATTAAGTTGTGTTAGTTTTGAGGTTCTTGATTTTGATATTTGGACAATTATTTTGAAGCGTTTTCCTGTTTCCATTATTCCCAGTGTTTACTTCCCGTGTTTATTTTCTTTGTTCCCATAGTTACCCTGTATCATGTTCCTTTTTAGACTCTTGTTTGTCTATGAATATATACACCTGTGTTTCAGTCTTTGTTGTCAGTCGTTGTCTTTACCCCCCATGATAAAGATGTTACATTTCCTGTCTCCCAGTTGGATAATTACTGTCTTTCTGTGATGTTTGTTTGGATTATTGCCTGCTGTTTTTCAGTTTGGATTATCTTTGTTTGTTTGGTTGTGTAAAGACTGCTAGCGATAAGATCCTCGCCTCTCTCTTCATCCATGCTAAGTGTAACAAGTTGACAGTGTAGCTTATTTTATACATACTATTATTGATAATTCGTACATTACCGTTAAGACTCTGATGCTCTTACCAAAGAAGAATGAAATCATCATACCAAAGTTAATATGTTAGCAGATTCAATTAATATTGTAAGTTTTTTTTTTTTTTACTTTAGGAAATGAGGGTTTAGAAATCACAGGGACCCCCCCCGAGGGAAATTGCCCCCCATTGACTCTGGCCACTCTACATACATCCCCCTTTTCGCCGCACAAGGGAAGCCTCTGCTTTCAGCTATTCAGAGTATTCTTGAGTTCCCTTTCATTTATTTTACTATGTGAAATCCATTATCCATTCCACACAAAGTTAAAGAAGAAGAGTAATTTGAGATTTTGAGTTTCTGAGGCATGTCATTTACCAGTTTATGAAAGCAATTCATTGAATTCAGGAGTTTGGTCACAATGGTCTGGTCGTAAATTCGGGATATCTCTCCTCATTTGATGAAAGATTTTAGTGTTGCTGTCAAGTCAAGATACTTCACATTCTTTCCAAAAGTCTTACTCTTGTCTTAATTGTATAACTGAAAGTGAAGGGGAGGGAAACTGCACCACTGTGTATTAGTACAAGCTCTCATGGAAAGCTCAGCTTGCACATCTACGACAGTAATAAGACAGGTCCGCATTATGAATAGAGAGGCTAATTGCTGCCGGAGAAATTTTGTGGCTGGATAGATTTACATTTGAGCCCGTTTAATGGTCATTCCTTATTCAAGTCGACAGTTTAGTGGGATCCACAGCAATGCCGTTAATGGATCTGCCATTAGTGTGAATTATTTGCAGAATAACTCACAAAATGGAAAACCAATATCAGAATATATCTCTGCTTAGGCACAGGGAAGATTAGGATGTGATAAAAACCCATCTTAAAAAAAAGTAGAAAACAGAAAACAGATACCTTTTAGAGCTAACAGGTTTAGAGCTAAAAATTTACAAGTAAATTAAACAACATGGTGTAATGATCAAAATGTACGGTCTTGTTTGTTACTTTTTATAAGCTATTTAAAGACTCCATGAAGTACAAAAGAGCCTTTTGTAGCTTTTAGTCCATGTCTGTTAATTTTGAAGCTAATCACTGCTTGTGCATCTCTAAACATGGACTTAATTTACAGATATATGCATTTAAAATGAGCAATTCTTCTCTCCCAGGAAAACCGAGTGACTTTATTTTTAAACTACAAATATTTTTGCCCAATCAAATGCTCTCTAGAATGAGAATGTAGCTAAATCATGGTACGCGTTTGCGACTCAACTAAAGCCTACTGGCTAAAAGCGAAACAATTCTTCAACATATCCTGACATAACTTCCTGTCTATATGTGAAACACATCAATAATGGGACAGAATTGTGAAATCCCCTCATTTAGTAATTAGTCGATTCATTTCATGGAGCAACCTTGACTATCATGACGTACCTTTCTGACCATCTCTGTCATACACCTTCATGTGTACCACTCCGCTGGTCTTATTGCGCAGCACCACAGGGTTACGTCCATCCCGTTTGGCTACGGTCCCCAGCTGAGCCAGATCCTCGTCGGCCCACCACAGCCTGCCACCTGGAAAAACAGATGAATTATTCATTTCCCAAAGTCACAGAACCAGCAGGCCTGACTGCCAATAGAGGCACATGCCATTATCATTTGTTTGTCTCTTTTATACCACATGCATATAATCCGGTGGTGTGCTGTGCTCTTTTCGGTGCCAAAACTATGCCACGCTACAGTGTACGGGTGGGCGAGCGAGGTGGTTGGAGAAAGAGAGCGAGCGAGAAAAGTAAAGAGATAGGACTTGAGCATTATGCATGTTCCCTTCCCAGTGTGAGTCAATGAGGCAGAGCTCAGGGCAGCCTGGCTACGTGCCCTGGCTGAAGACAAGGGCTCTTCATTCACAAAGCCATCAGAGTGCATCTATTCTCACAGTGCCGCTGCAGCTAGCAAGCCCCTTGTGTTGTTTCCGCTCTGTAAGGCTGAGTGTGCCACAAAGGGCCTCAGAGATTGTCCTTGGCTCTGAGCCTAGACCATATCTGTCTGCTGCAGGAATACAGGAGAGCTGGAGACATTCGTGGCTGTGCAACCGTAAAATGAAACACATATTTGTATTTGTTAAAGTAAAGAGGGATTGAATGAACCGAATGACACTGAATGAAAAGGCAAAAAAAAAAATAAATAACCAAAAAAATCATGTTAATCACAGATCACATCAAGGGACCACATTTCCCGTTAGTAGGTAGGCTAATTGTTACAATAAAACTGTAGTGACTTTGGATCAGCAATATGTCTTAAATAAAATCACAAAGATTTTTACTGTTCAGAGGACATTCCAACTAATATTTTGAGATTTTACATTACAGTTTTTACTGTATTTTGATCAAAAAAATTAGGCTTCTTTCAAAAATATATTTTTTTAAATCTTACCGACCCCAAACTTGTGAATGGTAGCGTATATATAATATGCTGCAATTCATTTGTACACCTATAAAATTTAGCCCTAAAATGTTGTTTCTGTAGGCAGCTCACTTGGTTTAAGAACAGAGCAGTTGCCTACTGCATGCTTAAACTCGATCATATGTACACGAATACAAGCACAAATATTTTTCAACAAGATATTCATGTCTCCTCCATAAACCAGAAACAAAGCCATTTAGGCCACAGAGAGTCTCCAAGAAGATGTTTGCTTTTTGTAGTGAGGCCACCTGTGTATAAATGACATCCTACCCTGAGCCAGTAGCGTATTTGACATTCAAGATTGCTTGCATAGGTCATCACTGCAGTCAATATTAATCTTTACCTGTCCAGGGTGAGAGACATCAGTGATTGCTTCTGGGTGTAATGTCCATTTAAACTGTTTGATCACAGACAAGCATAGGTCTTAAGGTGACACACAGCCCACTAAACAGCAGCTTGCACTTCCCTGAGTGGTCACATCCCATTAAAGATTCTACCAGGAGGAGGTGGCGAGACTGGATCCTGTCAGTAAAATTGCTTTCATTTCTTCAGTCATCATGCTCTTCAATTACAGTTTCACGGTCTAATAATGGATGTGACTTTGATGCAAGGCGGCAATTGGATTTTTTTTTTCTTAATAATGATGCTGCATCTTTCAAACAGCCACCGCTCGTATCGATCTCCTGATCATCTGTCTCTGCCGAGTATATTTCCCTGCACACCTTCCTGTAATGATAAGGTCTGTCCCTCAACGCATGCTACAGGGTGGTTGATTTTACCGTGCCATGTGGATGGAATCGTAAACCATTTCCCTTACAGCAAGACCAAAGTAAATTTACGGGGACATCAACTGATAGCATGTTATAAAGGTTAACCTTGGCAAATCCCCTAATTTATGTTGCTTTTGCTGGGAGGGAGATGAGAGCTGATAGAGACTGAAGATCTTATATGAAACGACCAGCTGTGAACCCCAGCATCACACAAAACTCATACAGCCTAATGGAAAAGTTTGCTTCATTCATGTTAAAAAAGTGAAGTATGTATGCGGCTGTTACGATCTTAAAAACCTACACAAAAAACTTTAAATTATGGAAAAAAGTAGTAATAAAGAATAAGAAAGTGTACCCTAACTTTTGACTTGTAGTGCATATGAGCTGAAGGGGCAGTAATGTATTCAGTATTTTTTCCCTCTTTATGCTGAATCTGACTCTTTGTTCTCTGATGACATTCTCATGCTGCATATTAATATATACCATTCTTTTAGATCTCAGTGGGTAACCTGCATGGCAATGTGGTGTATGCATTATAAAAACACAGACTGTCGGTATTTTAAAGAAAAGCAGCGTTTTGTGTGCTTGGAAGGGATAGGTGTCTTATCATAAGGAGTATACGTGCAGAACTCGATCTGCTTTACTTATCACAAATATGACATCAATCACACTGAGACTCTTTCATCTCCTTGCCTTGTTTCCTTTCAGATTCACATTGAGGATGTGATTACTTTATATTTTATACTTTATAATCAACATAGTAAGGTAAATATGCTGTACATCTGCAAAGCATTAAGAGAAGGAAATGATCTTAAGCCACTGTTTGACTAGTTCATATTCAGCATGGAAGAGGGAAACATGGAATTCTAAGTGAAATTCCACTCACCGCCCACTTATACACCACTTATACACTCAAGAGACTGAGATCATCCACCCACCTGCATCCATATGTAATCGGCCCCAAGCCATTCAGGTTCTAAGATGGTCTTTCGTTTATAGAGGTGTGATACAGCTTGAAAAATTGTAGAATTGATTCATAATACCGGTGACATATGGTGTGTGTATATAAGTTTGGGGTCAGTAAGATTTATTTTTGGATATAAATAAATTTTAGTCAGCAAAGATCATCAAATTGATCAAAAGAAAGACTTTTACATATTTACAAAAAAATCTATTTCAAATAAATCCTGTTCTTTTGAGCAGGATTTATTCATCAGAACATTACAACAACAAAAAAGTCAGTTTCCAGAAAAAAAAGCACAATTGTTTTAAACACTGATATTGAGAATTGTTTCTTGAGCACCAAATCAACATATTATAATGATTTCTGAAGGATCCTGTGACTAGTGTAATGGCTATTGAAAGTTAAAAACTTTGCCATCACAGGAAAAATTACATGTTAAAAATTATTAGAAAATATTTTAAATTAGAATAATATTTCACATTTTTGATCACAGATATGTAGCCTTGTGAGCATATGAGACCTTTTTTCAAACTCATTCAAACTTTTGAATGATAGTGTACACACACACACACACACACACACAAACACATTGTGTTTTAATTTTTTATGGGGACATTCCATAGGAGTAATGGTTTTTATACTGTACAAACTGTATATTCTGTCCCCCTATACTACCCCTACCCCTAAACCTACCCATCACAGAAAATGTTCTATAAGCTTGTTCCCTCATGGGGACCAAAACAATGTCCCCACAAGATCAAAATTTACTAGTATTACTATACCTGTGGGGACATTTGGTCCCGATAATGTAGGGAATATCCGCCCACACACACACACACACACACACACGCTACACGTGCAGTATGGACTAAATCCACATGTTAAAGAAAATCTTATGAGAAATGTGATGCAGCAGAAAACTTCCTACTAAAATAATCAACCATCTACTGCATTTTTTTGAATTGATTTGTTGCACTTGGGAGTATTTTAAATCATATTCTATTGTAGTCCTCCAAGAAAGGGCATAGCAAGCATGTTCACTCTCAACACAAGTAAACACAAAAAAAACATGCATACCAAAAACACCTCTGGCGGTTTGTCATGCTATAAATGAGAAAGATAACTGTCCACCAAACAGACTCATATGTTTTTACAGAAGTAATGGAAAGCATTTCCTCTATGGAACAAAAGCCTATTAATTGTGATAGATAGCACCTACTGAATGCATCATTTTGCTGTTTTGCTGTACCGTGCTACTTCTTTGAAAGTAACCCATTAGTCTTTGTGGCAGCCTGCATTCTGCTCCCAATTTAATAATGACTCAAACTTTGTTTAATTAAAAGAGTCTGTCACCACTTCTTACAAATTGCATTTGTTTTTCAGCTCATCATAGCTGTTCTAAAATAGAACGTGACTATAGAGGTTTTCCAAAGATTAATACCTATGCAGGATGCAGACAGTGTAATCAGTTAAAACTGGGGTTTAGGGAAATAAATACATGCTAATGAATAATTTGCGAGCATACGTTTCCACCCACAAAGACAGACAGAGAGTAATGTGAGAAAACATGTCAGATGCCATTGAAAACAAGAGAGTGTAATACATTAAAAAAAAAAAAAAAATTGAAAGCGTACAATTACTGGCTTTGCTACATTTACTGCTTTCATTTGCATATGCAACTCTCTCCCCATCCTAGAATTACAGCTTCTGGCCAATGTTTAAAGTAATTTGAGTCATACAGAAGGCCCAAAGTGTATGATTAAAAATTGCGTTGAATCAAATTAATATCTTCCAAGACAGACTTTATTAGCTTGGTCTATATAAAGCTAAAGCAATCAGACTTCTCCACTTCTCTAACAATGAGGTGTATGTTTACACTCCTCAAGGAACCAAAATTTGATCTTTATTTTCATTCCATGATGGGTTTTTTAGGACTAAACAGAAATTGTTAAGTCTATTTTGACAAAATGTCTTTATCTTGTCTGTCTTTACCCATCTGAAGCAATGTAGCCGTAGACTCATGGTGCCAGTTATTAATTAATTCTGATCATGTACATATACTTTTGACATAAAAAGACCATCTGACCAATATGTAACATGACTAACCACAGTTTGTTCTTTTATATATATGGTAAACCATAACTCATTTAAATACTGGCCCTGGAATCTCTGTAACTGGAAATGTATGACTGGAATTGTTCCCCATACTAAAGTGCTACCAAAATCTGATTATGGTTATCTAGATCAATTGCTAGCCTTAAACAGAAAACAGAACCTTTCTAAGATCCAATGGAAAAATCTTTGCAAACTTTGACAAAACCCAGTAACCAGTTCTTCTTCAGGAAAACTCATTGTTGCAATTGGGTGCCTTTTAAACATAATTTTGTTTCTGATAAAACTGATAAATAGCAGCCAGCTGCTAACCAACCAGATGGTCTGAGGGCACGCAATGCATGTTACCAAAGCAACAAAGTCCGCTAATTTAATGAAAAATTCACAAACTCACACATTCAGTAGAAAAACAAATGCAGAAAAAAATATCAGCCATATGCCTTCAAATCAACATGCAAGCGGTCATTTTCTAACGGTCAATGGTGGTTAACCTTTGACCTAAGCCTGACGAATGAAGAGGGAATTAGACGCTCTATCACTTACCCATGACTGCTAGAGCCGTGGGTTTAGTTAAGTCCCTCTTCATGCTTTCAATGACCTCAAAGCCACTTCCATCCAGATTGCACCTGTTGATAGTACCATTAGCAGAACTGATCCAATACATCTTTCCTGCTGGAAAGTCAATCGAAAGCCCTGAGGGAAAACAAGAACTCAGTTAGAAACTGTTGTTTGCAATGCTGGTATGGAATCCCGTTCCGATCATTACTTCAAAATATAACTTACATGTCCTATTTATGTATCCGGGGGTGAGTGTGAGATGTTTTTTCTACAGTTTGAAATATAGCTGCCACCTCTTTGTGGCACGCTAAATCACTTCACTAAAATTCATCTCTGTCTAAAACCTGTTTCAAAAGTGGACATGGTGAGAATTTGACCGAGTGAGAAAATTGATTGTGACAAGTGAAGGATATTTCAATTGAGTGTCAGGACAGCTTTGACTGAGAAGGGCTAGTGCATGATATACTCCCAACAACAACAGGCACGACTTTTAACTCTCAGATATCTTTTCCAAGACTATCTTTAAACCAAAAGGAGCATGTGCTTTGCTTATCAATGAATGTACAGGCACAGGGGTATAAAAAGTACATATTTACTATATTTAAACTGGAGAATGGGAGCTGTGTAAATGTCCAAAGTACTCTTATTTTGCTGTGTATTCAAAATATTTAGCTTCAGAAACAGACTGAAATCAAGAGGCCAGGAAGATTTTCCCATTAAGTAACTTTGATGCACAGACTTTATAAAGTAACCTATTGAATCGCAATTTTCTCAGGGCCCTGACTTCGTGAAGCTGTAGACATGAAATATAATATATTCTAATATCTAATCTAATATGAAACTTACAGTATATCCCGAAAGCCTTTAAATTCAGCAATACTTTATAGAGACAGCTGACTCAAGTTCAAGTTGGAAATGGCTTTATTTAAAATGAATTAAAACTGCAATTGCTTTACTGTAGGTTAAGACTATGTTAGGGTGATTAATCAGAGGTCTCTTCACACGGACAAATGACATAGTTGTGGCCATTTACATTTCAGACTGGAATCAGAGAGAAATTTAGCATAGTGAAGCTTTCTCTGGCAGAATGAAATCAGACATACCAACTGGTTCTCTCTGGTTTTGATGAAGAACCTTCCTGTTACTTCCATCCATATTGGCTACGTTTATTGTATTCCCATCAGTCCAGTAAATTTTTCTAGAGCATGGAACACAAAATAAAATTTTAGGAGAAAAATATTAGTAAAAAAAAATCTTATTGTTTATATTTAAGATTGGCATGACCAAAAACATATTCACACTAACTAACAATGACAGAATAAATTAATTAATTAATTAGATCAATAAAAGCAAACAAAAGTCTTATTTAATCATACTTGCAATCTGTCCATGTGGGCTGCTTACCCTTTGGCTGGGTGCACAGTCAGACACTTCGGTTTGTCAATCCCATGGATGACTGAGGTTTTTAGAGATCCGTCTAGTCGGGCAACATTGATCTGCGTCTCCTCATTCTCAGAGCTCAGCCAATACATGTTCCTCGAGAGCCAATCTATTGCCAGCCCACGGCAGTTTTGAATATCTGCATGTACCAGAGATAGCCATTAACATAGAGAGGCACATCACAACAAGCCTCATGGGTGACTGCAACATTTCTGCGCAAGCTATAATAAAATGTTGTGTGCAAATCACTTGCAAAGGCACATGGTTGGCATACTGATCAGTTTGAGAAGGTTTAAGACATACATTGTGCTTTATAACAGACAGCACTTAAGACAATCTACAACAGTCTTCATCTCGCACTACTTTTTCTTTTCTTAATGCATTTCAGAGAAGCAATCCCCAGAGAACTTCACAAACAAGCTCTCCTATCACATTATATATTATTTATGTTCTGCCACACACTCCTTCAACTGTCATTATTTTTAATGCAGCCTGCCTGTGAATACAGTCTTCTCGTAATTGAAAAAACAATTTAACACTGAGTGTCAGCCAAATAAAACGGTATTTCAGCTCAAACCTACAATGTGGCAGCAGAGAGAAAAAAACAACTACAACTTATTAACAGCACAAAAATAAAATAACACACTTAGGTGGTGTTTATTGAGAAAAATCTTACATCAATCACACAGAACATGAAAAAAGCAAGAAGAGAAAACACATGTCTTCCTGTTTTGACTCACCTCCGGAAATGACGGTTTGAAGGCCTGTTCCGTTGATGAATGCACGTTTTATTGTTTGAGTCTTAACGTCCGCCCAGTATATCCTTTCCTCAAGAGCGTCGTAATCCACCACAGTGACATCATCAATGTCAGGTACCGTCAAAGCAGTCATGACATTCATGTACGGATTATCAATGTCCACTCCACGGATCTCAGAGCGCCTCACATACAACAAGAACTTCTTCAGGGCTGATGTGTGTACCAAAACAAAATGTATATAAATAAATTCCTCTTCCTCTAGAAAGCTCAAACTGATCCATATTTTTGTATGTATGTGTTCTGTTTTTTTGTGAGGGACATTACAGAGCTACATACTCACCCACACAAGAGTGGTTGTTGAGGGAGAGCTTCATGAGATGAGGACATGAACAAGATGCCGTGCGATTATAATCAATGAGACAAAGGTGGGAGCAAGGACCTCTTCCATTGTTTCCTTCGCACGGGTTTGAGGCTGAAAAAACCCAGGGTGACACACGTTTAAACCAGAGAAAGAAAACAAAACAAGGAGAAAAATCAATACCACATCTTATGAATTAAGAAGAACAGCTCTCTTAAAAAGAGCCAGGAACAACAGCTGCCGACTTACAACAGGGAAAAAAAATGTTACTGTACAGAGAAAATGACAGAATTCTTTTATTTGATGAGGAGGGATGGCCTTTGGTTTGATATGTGACAGTTCAGTTTTATAAAGTGGAACATATAAATGGGTGCAAAACAAAAGACCAAAGTGCAAAAATTCATCTGAATTCCAGGATAAGGAGAAGAGCTAAGGCTGAATGAACAGTGCTGACATCTAATGTCTTCCACATGATCTTCTTGAAAATACAGTACACTTAGACCTTTTGTAAGTCTCTGTTTGCAGAGGGGCTACTTCAATGGAAGTTAAGGTTGAGCAGACAGATATTGGCCAGAAGGCTACTGGTGTAAATAGTCATTTACCCATCCGATCTTTCTCAGATTGCTCTGACAGTAAAGCTTTTCCTTGAAAAGACCTGCTCAAAAGAGCAGCTGAAATGAGAGAAATGTCTGCCATCATATAGTATCATCATCTTATTTGTAACAGGTGGTCATTTATATTTTAAGGCTGGTTCACACTGGCCCCCAACAAACAGCAACATTTCAGTCAAAAAATTTAAAATGTTGGAAAGGTTCACAGTTTAAAACATGTATATTCAAAATGTTGCTGAAATAAAACAAGCTTAAAGTCCCCAATAGTCAACAATTCTCCCTTAAAAGTCATCTTTGATCACCAAAATGACATATTTAAGATTTTTCCTGTGAAAAAAAATTCGTAATGCCGTAAAATAGCTTGAATGTAACTCTACATCCTTGCCTCACTTAGTACACGCGGTTCAATGAATATGCAAATTCGCCCTGCCTCCACTCGCTCACTCCAGCTAAGAGATGCACTCGGTCAACTTACTGATGTAAACGCTGCACAATGGTATCGCTCTACAACATCGGACAAGTAAAAGTAATTACATTACATTACATTACAGTAATATGATTAGCCTTTTGCTTAATTGTGTTATCAAACAGCTAATACTGTGTTGCTAATGCTACACAAACCATCTTTCTGTTCACCATCTCAGAGTCAGACAGCTGCCTTCTAACAATCGGTGTCCTTACTGCTAGTTTGCAGTTAATGATCTGCTAAAGCCCGCTAGAACGTTGGTGTAATTGGTTACAATATAGTTTGTGACGTCTTTTTGTCACTTAAGTTTTAAAGAGAAAATACTCAACAATAGTGTTGTCTTATGAATTTGTACATGGTTTGTCTTAAAGCATATTAAAAACACCACAAAGACATTTAAACAACATTAAAAACTTGATTTTCAACACGGGGGTGTTAAAGTTTTCTTCAACTTTAAACTTTAAAGTTATTCAAGAAAACATTTTATGCTTTATTTAATTATAATAACCCTCACATATAAAACATACATACTACAGTTTAAAATTTTGGGGTTGGTAATATTTTTAAAATGTTTACAGTCAGTAAAACAGTAAAACAGTAACATTGTGAAATTTTATCATAAATTAAAACTGTTTTCAATTGTAATATTATTTTAAAATTGAATATATTCCTGCAATGGGAAAGCTGAATTTTCCACAGCCATTACTCCAGTCTTCAGTGTCACATGATCCTTCAGAAATCATTCTACTATGCTGATTTGCTGCTTAAGTAACATTTATTATTATTAACACCAATGTTGAAAACGGTTGTGCTGCTTAATATTTTAGTGTAAACCATGGTTCTCAGGATTCTTTGATGAATAGAAAGTTTAAAAGAACAGCATTTATTTGAAACAGAAATCTTTTTTGCTGAAGAAAGGTAATAATTTAATCAATAAAAAATAAAATAATAAAATTCTTACAGACCCTAAACGTGAACAGTAATATACATATATTTCAGTACTGTACATCTATTTGTTGTCAGAACATGTTTACTTGTACAGTTGCCACTTTCTTCTGCCATTACACAAGTCTACTGCCTGCTGTCAAGAGACTTTAACCCCTCTATGAACCCAGAGCAACTACATGCAATTAACTCCACAAGCAGTTGCATCTTGTAAATAATTGATCCAGTGGGAGTTTGAATATAGGCCTATTATTTTTTTCCGATGTTGAACCCATTTCACTTATGTAGCAAGCATATTTTTGCAAGTGAGCATAACAAATAATTTCAAGTGAGTAAATTACAGGCTAGAATCCCATAGAATTAATTATACATTCAGCTGGTCTGCGGGGGAAAATGGCTGCTTGAATAAATACTGTATAAACAGTGCGAGTTCACTTGACTCATGATAGAGACACTTGATTTGGATGTACTGATTTGTTCATAGTCATAAATCACCCACATATTTCATAAAACTCCACATCAATCAGACTTTACCTTAACATTGCTATATGTAAAGAGGGTGTGGAGAATAATTTGTATTTTCACTGCTTCAGCTTTGTCTGAATAGCGAAAGAAACACCCTGTCTGTGTCTGCAAACTTCAATAGTAATTTTGAAGGGGTTTGCCTGTCAGCAATGTGCTGGAAAAGTGCTTACAACACTGCAGGCCACACAGGCACTAAAAATGGGAGCCCTCCAAACTGGTGTCGATCTCTTGAAGCTCAACCTTCAGTTCTTTCACCACACATAATGCATTTAACATGTGCCGGCTAACAGCTGTAGCCTTAGCCCATTAGGGTAGTTAGCGCAGCCCTTTTTCAGTCCCTACGGACCCTCCGAGGTCTGCCACTACCCTGCCAAAACTGCAGAGGCCAAACATAAACACAATTGCCATGGACTGTAAGGGGCCAGAGCACAGATTTTGGACACCTTTATTAGCCAGAGCCTCCCATGAGCTCTTTAAAATTAGATTAGCCATACTTATTGGCTTCTGTGGAAATGTAGCACAATTTGTCGACACTTATCGGTGTAACACAGTCACCCCGGCTGCCGGAGCTATGGCAGGAGACATAAGGCGTTTTGGCAGGGCTGTTTACAGTTTTGGGTTGGTTGAAATGATGCGAATCAGATTATTTCGGCTGATGAACACTAGCAAGAGGCTACGTTTTTGGACATCTGGAAACCCAGCACACCTAGCAATCACAATAACTTCTGTTAACATGTATTACAAATTACAAAATGTAATATTTAAATATAATAAGTTACATTACATATTTTAAATCATAATCTGTCTATTAAAACAAAAATGCGAATAAAAGCAATCTTTGTATGATGTTTTTTTCCCCATTTTCCTTCTAGTGACTACTGTCTGTTTAACAGAAGATAATCTGCTGACCTTGCTGGCTACAAAGCCCTGTGTGACACTGTACCATGAAACAATTAAAATTAATTTGGGTTGAGGAAAGAGCCCATCTTGAGTCCACGTCAGGCCTGCTTACGCTCTGCATGACCCCCTTTTTCAATTATTCTGCTGCTCTCAAACAGAGCCGTTTGGGCTTCCAGATTGGCAGTAGAAATGAACGATCAGCAGGATTCGGCTCAAATGAATCCTCATCCCACAGAGCATGCAGGAAAATTTCTCTGTGTCCCAAGAACATAGGCGGATCATATTTATTTATTTTTTTACAATAACGTGCAGCTAAGTATGTTAGGTCAACGTGAAAACTGCAAGGCTTGCTCTGATGTGGTTTGCATGCAGAATGAGCTCATGGGGTACAAACGCTAACAGGAAAAAGGAGTGTCAAATGAGACTTTAAACAATCTGACAGAACATTTGGATGATCAGCATCAGTAACGATTTTCTCTACGGATTTCGTGCCTAGACACCTCCAGCAGTTTTCAAGAAAACTGTGATGTCTGTTCTAAGTGTAATAAACAGAAGTTGTCCCTATGGCAACAAGGTTTTGTTAGTCTAGTTAGTTCAAGCAAAATGCTAGTATAACACTGTAATTATTCTTTAATTTTAACATTATTCTCTTTATTATAATTCATTATTCGTTTTTCTGTGACCATATTGTCAACAGCTCAGTATATAAATACAGTATATAAAGCATAAAATATTTGTAGCTATTTTATGAATTCAATAAATACAATAATCTAACTGTTTTCTATTTAATAAACACATTCCGTTTGATTATTTTATATACTGAATGCTCAAAATTTAATCAAATTAATAACACATTTGCATGTTCACTGACGTCAGTTAACGATCACAAAACATGCAGGTAAACAAAGAAATATTTAATATTTTAATTATGGGTTTTATTTTTAAAACCTTGACTTTGAATAACAATAGTTTATTTGAATTTAAAATTTTCATGATTTAATTATTTATTAGCTTTTTATTTACTCAGGAACATTGACAATTTCAGTGGTGGACAATCAAAGAGAAATGACGATAAAAACATGTATATTTCTTTCAATAATATTAAATTAAATCAATACAATTTCATTTTGATGGTATTAAATTAATAAAATAGTTTAATATCATTATGTTCAATGATATGGAAATGAATGTAAATAATTAAAGCCCCACCTTGAGGTTGTCGGCTAGGATGGTATATCTCCAGATCAAATGGCTGGGCGCTTGTCTTTTGGATCACTGTTACATTGCGGCCTGTCCATTTATTCGCTCTGGCTAAAGTGTTGGTCCTCCAGTCTGTCCAATACACACCACCTCCAAAGAGAGACACAGCGAACGGGTGTGACAGGTACTCGTGCCCCCTGAGGATCTCTATGACCCCCGTGCCATCGTACAGGGCAGAATATATTGCATCTGAGCTGAAGGGAAAGAGAAACATGAGGTGAGACCGGCACTCTATGCCCATATCAACAAGATGTTACAATGATGACAACTTCCTGAGGGAAATTCTGAAGGAATAAACACATCTTTTTTTGTTAACTGCTTTTGTCCTGCAATTATTGGATATGACTCAAACAGTGAATCACATGTAAAAATGTCTTTTCATTCATTACTTTAGATTTAAATTTAATGTTTAAGTTTTATAGAATGATTGAGTTTTTACACAAAAAATGTATTTATTATTGCTTAAACACATAGCATTGCTTAATGGGTTAGTTCACCCAGAACTAAAATGAAAATTCTGTCATTAATTACTAACCCTCATGTCGTTCCAAACCTGTAAGAATTTTGATCATCTTTGGGAGATCTTTTTGATGAAATCTGAGAGCAGGCTTCAAAACTGCTTCAAAAAGAGAACATAAAACTAATCTATATGAATTGAGCAGGTTAGTCCAAATTTTCTGAAGAGACATGATCGCTTTATATGGTGAACAGATTGAATTTAGGCTTTTATTCACATTTAAACAGTCATCAACTCACACAGCCGTTGTGGGAAACGGAAGCTCAAGCATCTTTGCTTGACGTGTGCAAGAAACAATGAGGTTCGCTCTCGTGTGTTACGTAGCGCGTTTAAGCTTCCGGAAGATTTCATCAAAAAGATCTTCATTTGTGTTGTGAAGATGAATGAAAATCTTATGGGTTTGGAATGACATGAGGGTGAGTAATTAATGACAGAATCCCTACCGAGCATCTGTCCAAACTATTCTCCTTTCCTGATGGTCTAGGGTGAGTCCATTAGGCCAGGCTCCTATCTCCATGTCCTTGTACACAACATGTCTTCCACTCCCACTCATTGATGTTGCTTCAATCCGAGGAAAAGTGGCATCCCAATCGGTCCAGAAAAGAATGCTACATACAAAATAAATATATTAATGATTATAAATAGAGTTAATTAATTTTTTCACTCACCAGTCAATTTGGCTACTACATTTTTAAGTTACCGGTCATTCAAATATTCCACTAGCCAAAACAAAATTATCAGAAACAAACCAGACAATAAATAATTATTTGCAAGTAATTAGTTGATTTTTTTAATCGATTGACAGCACAAGTAAAACCATAGATACATTTCAAATGATTGTTTTTAGATGCATACTGTAAGGAAACAGTCTGCCAGTGAAGTCAATGTCAAACATGAGGGTTCATTTAATCTGGTGTCACAGTTCTCTGGGGTGGCATGAAAGCAAAGGGCACATTCTAATGGGAGTATTACAGGGATTATAAAATGCTAAATACTTGCATCATGCTCATATGCTAATGAAATCTGTGATCATGTTCCTATGTCAGACATCAAAAACAATTAAATTGTCAGCCAAATGTTTCAGGAGCATGGGAGGTAAGCACAAAAAGGCTTCACATGAATATTGCTACAAGGATGTAGCCTCCTTCTTTTTAGAAGTCCAATTAATTGGCCAGTGGCATACAGTCATTAAACCAGGCTTTCAATGAATAAAAGAGTTGCTAATTACAAAGACAGCTAATCCATTCAGAACTACATTTTCAACACACCTCTCCATGACACAGCTGTGAGGGGCATTTTTTAGAGTAACTATAATGAATTTGGTTCATTTTAATATGTGCCATGCTGCTGAGTGTGAAATCAGCCCTTGAATATTTTTCATAATTGTTCTTTTCAGCTTTCAGTGAAATAATTTATAGAATGTCATCCAACTGAGCGCCAATATGATCTCTAGCTGGACTGTGGAGACTCCATATTTCTCCTCTATGCTCACAGGGTTTCTAAAAAAAATGTTTCAGCTGTATAACAATAAGAATACATAAGAAAAACTGATAAAGACTGATAATGAAAATAAGTTAACGAGCTATTATTTGTGCCTGTGTTCTGTAGTATATATATATATATATATATATATATATATATATATATAAATCTGCCGTCAAAAGCATCACTGTATCATGAAAAACATTTAAAAAGGGACCACAGAAAAAGCTGCATTCCACAAAGCAAGCGGTCCTAAAAACTTCATATTAAACGCACCAGGCCACTCTGTCAGCTGCTTTGACAAGATTGTGAGGATGAGTTGTTTTTCTCCAGCATTTACCTTTTGCTGTTATACTTTTAAATGTTAATGCTGTTCATTTAAATTTTGCTAAAAAGGATTGTCCTAACAGTGAGTTACCATTAAACTTAGAAACAAAAAGTAACCGCACATAATTTTGAATAAAATGAATTTTTATAAAATTATAAAAAAAATATTTTATATCCTTCAATTGGCAAGATGTGAAACAAAGCGTTTCTTTAATAAATTATTAAATTAATATAAAACATTTAAGAAATAAATTAAAAAAATTAAAAAATGGTTTAGTTTATTGTTAGAGCCTTCAATTGGCAAGATAAAAATGTTTCTTCAATAAATGATAGGAATTAAAACCAATTTTATCAAAATTAAATAAATATTTTGGCATATTGTGAAAAGCTTTTGATTATTAAAATATTTGCAATCCTAGCCACATTTTGTTTATTATCAGTGAGCATTATTCAAGGTCTTCAAATGCTACTGGGATAGCATCGTGTGACTTTTCCAAGCTTACGCTGTCATATTTGAGACCATATTTGAGCTGAGCGAGAGAAGAGCACAGCTGAGAGTAAGGAGACAAAAAAAGAAACGGAACACAACAAATAAACAGCAAGATGCAGTGCGTTATTCTAGAACTATCATTAGTAATAGATGACAAACAAGTCCCCTGAAATATGATTGCTCTGTTATGTACCCGAGATAGTCTCTATGAGGACAAATTACAACAAAAAAAGGAATGAAACTTTTTTTTCACGGTTTGCTCTCAATGCTGTGAACATTGCTGAAGGGACTGTGAAAAAGGAAAGAAGAGTAATTTTTCAAATGAAAGGAGAGAAAATTAGGATGTGGTAAATTTTGTTTGAGACTAATACACACCCCTGTCCTGGGTCTACAGCCAGCGCTCGTGGGTGCTCCATGCCACCAGCAATCAGAGTCGTTCTCATTTCCCCATTCAGCTTGGCTACCTCAATCTGATCCAAGTTGCTGTCTATCCAGTAAAGGTTTCCTGCAATCCAATCCACAGCAAGTCCCTCTGGGGTGGCCAAACCGTGCTGAATCACAACCTCGACCCCAGTCACACCTACAAAACAAACCACTCACGCTAGTTCATAGGGTGGACGGGGTTTCAAATTCAGCACAGCAAAGCATTCTGGTCGTTTTGAACTTTCTTTTGAAGAACTGAGCTCTTCAAAATGCTACTCCTTGCTGAAAAGACCAGTTTGGACCAGAATGCATTTCTATGTAGATTTATGCTGCTGTAGTCTAAAAACTAAAAGTGCTAAAAATTGTTTTCAATCACATTAGATGGAAAAATAAAGTATAAACTAAATGGGAAATGCTGATTGGCAACTAACTTAAATAAATAAGTTTCATTTGAAGTATTATAATTACTAAAACTAAAATAAAAAAAATATATATTACCGCAAGTGACTAAAACTTAAACTTAAACTAAAAAATGAGGGGTATTCCAGAAAGCAGGTTATGCGACTTACCTGGATACGTTTACTCAGAGTTGTTAACCTCAACTTTTGGTTCCAAAACTAGAGACTTTCAGTAAAAGAATAAAAGAAGGTATAATATGTAAAATTTTATATTAAAATATCCAAAAACCACTTGCACAGTGTAATATCTGCGTTATCCCTGGTTTATCTTGTGCTGCACTGTAACCATGGCAACAGGCAAGGACAGCTGCGTAACAGCTAGCGGCGCGCTGTTGTTGTTTCGTCGAAACATTATGGACCATGGCAAGCAAACTTTGCGACAAAAGGAGAAATAAAACAAGGATCAATATCAGCGTGGCGTTTCCGAGATGGTGAGAGCTTTGTTTTGTTGTTTTGAATTGTTTAGCGACCCCTAGCGGACCCTACAAAATACCCTACAAAGTGCACCTTTAACTTTCAGGGTAAGAAGCCATAGCAACTTATTCTCCGAGCCATAACCAGCTCCGGAGCAAGTTATGTTCCAGGGTTAGTTTACTTCAGAGGTATTCAGTGCATGCGTGCCCTCATTAAAAAAAAAAAAAAAAAAAAAAAAAAAAACCGGATTAAAGATTAATGTGTAAAAGATAAGATTAAAAAATGGCTGCACAACTACCCCGTAGGTAGCGATATGCACTAAGAATTTAGTGATAATTTATGATTTAAAAAATATTCATTAATCATCAGCATAACGTAATCACAACGTCAATGAACACGTCATCAAAAAAAAAAGAACCATTAAAAATAAATACATGCAATAATGAACACTTGTTAATGTGTGTTTATTTTTGCTTGCAGGGTTTTTTTTTTAATAGTTTTTACTGATTATGAAGACATTAATCATGACAAACCAATTATACAATTGATGAAACTACAAAACTGGCACAGAGGTATGTATGATTATAAAATTGTTTATGATTCTTATTGTTATTAACATTATTTTATAACGTAAGTAACATGTAGGATAAAAGTAGTTTTATCACGTGTCGAGCCGTTTCTGCGAAAGCTCCAGCTCTCCTGACGCACAGTGTATACGTCAGTGTCCGAATTCACTCACTTCATTTCGTTCACTCTTTGCACATATAGTGCACTCAAATGCCGTACACTATATAGGGATTAGTGAAGGAGTGAATGAGTGAACGAGTGAGCGGTTTTGGACACAGCTATAGTGTCTGTTTTCATGATGACTCCTGGGTTCTGCATTGGGTTGAGAATGTCTGAGTTTCATACTCCAGGTTGTCTGAACTTATTCCAGACTGAAGTTTGGGAACCGGCATATCTCGAATAAGCAGGCTTTGGGTTAATCAACCAAGAGTTCAAGGTATATAATGTAATGGTAAGTTAACCTTGCTTTCTGGAATACCCCACTGAAAATCTAAAAGAAAATAATAAGTTCATTCAAAATAATACTAATGTAAGACTGGTTCCAAACCTGTATGAGTTTCTAAAAAACAGTAGTAAAAAAAATAGAGTCTTTACTCTAATACTTTGTAAGTCAACCTTTCTTCAAAAATATTTTTATTTTTGGATGAACTATTCCTTTAAGAAGCCTGGTATGGACTCCAGCATATCCAAAGCAGGCTATCAGCATCCAAAACACAGGACGTTTTGACAGGGTTTTCGAAAATAAAATAACTCTGGAAAAGAAAACATGGACATTAAATAAAAGGAAGTTTTCCCTCAGCAGTAAACAAGGTTTTTTTCAGCCATCTATAATCCAGCTGTTTGCAATTATTCTCAGCTGTGAAGGGCTTTATGAAATTCTAACAAAAGGAGAGAGCAATAGCTGCACTGGGGGCCTGCTCCTCTGAGAGAGAGACTGAGATGTGTGCTTAATGCAGCTTCAAAATAGTCTTCAAAACAATACAAGGGTATTCATCAGCTCCTTCAGTGGTTTTCCACGTCATTTAAAAGAGCCATTGTATGCACAACGCACACTGTATTTTGTTACTATTCTGGGGACGTGACTTGCGTACTAGGAATTGGGAAATAGAATATCTACTCAAACTAAAGCTTAGGTTAAACAAAGGCCGAGTGGGAATGGGACATCAATTTGGGTGTTCATTACCTCCGGTCTCTGAGAGCTTTCCCCGATAGATCTTATCCTCCACCACGTCGGTCCAGTAAAGCAAACTGCGGTTGAAGTGGAAGTCGAGAGCGATGGTGTTCCGTAGGCCGGGCACGAGCAGGCTGTAGTCCCGTTTATGAAGGTCGATTCGTCTGATCTCATGCCGGATAGAGAAGATAACAAAAGCCTCAAAGGGATCTTGGAGGAGAAATAAATTGATTATTAACACCCCACACCTGTGCATTAGAGGCTATAAGAGCATTGCGCTTTGTGTTGAAGTGTCAGCCATCCACATTTTTCTATGCATAACCACTAATTAGTCTTTTAGCTGATGTTTTTATTTACAGGAACAGTTCTCCTAGAAAAAGCTGGGGATAATGCTTGAATAGTCTTTAATAAATGTAAAAAAAATGCCTTAAAAGATTCATATATATAAATTCATATATATTCATATATATATATATATATATATATATATATATATATATATATATATATATATATATATATATATATATATATAAATCGGGCTAAAGTCATTCAGGTTCCATATATATATAATTTCCAGTCCAGCTCTGTATCTATTAGGCAACATCACCCCTACAACCAAAGGGAAAAAAAATAAATAAATCTTTTCTACTGGAGATGCCTGCTGAGAGCTATAAATGTGGCTGTCTACAATAACAAGAACTTACTCTCAAGAGCTATATATGACACTAAGTCCATAAAATACCACACAGATGCTTGGTGTCATACTCTGACTAATGACCTAAATTCAGATTCCCTGAGACAATTTAAAAGCATTTGGCAAGCATGCTGCTGTAAAGACATTAGCTTCTCAATGGGAAGCTCCTGTCTGTGTACCCCACTGTCATTGTATTACTGTTGCTCTTATTGCTGTGCAACATGGACAGATCCACTATGAATGAACAGAAATGCACAGTGAAGTAATTTAACTGAGAATCATAATTAGTCAACATGAACACTGCTATGTTTTTGTGCTACTACTATTTCAGTTTTTTCCTCACAAAAAAACTTTTGGTGTGTGTGTATATATATATATATATATATATATATATATATATACACACACACACACACACAAACACACACATACATATATTTGGCATACATTAGCGGTGTAACAGTTCACAGAAGACACAGTTTGGTACGTACTTTGATTTTGGGGTTTCACAGCTTGGTATAATTTCGGTAGAGTAAGAAAAATGGTCACACTTCACTTTAGGGTCCAATTCTCACTTTTAACTAACTATTAACTATGACATTTGCCTCAATAAACCCCTAATTACAGCTTATTAATAGTTAGTAAGGTAGATGTTAAATTTAGGTATTGTTAAGATTATGGAATGTAGAATATGGTCATGCAGAATAATGCATTAATATCTACTTTGTAGTAGCCTACTAATAAACAACCAATATACTAGTAATATGCATGCTAATAAGCAACTAGTAAATAGTGAGAATTGGACTCTAAAGTGGTATCGGACAAAAGAACAAATCAACAATTCTAGGTTCTTTTATTTTATTTTGAACAGACAGTAAGTGAAAATCAGTTTATTCTACCTAGCTGATTTTAGTCCCCTTGTTGGTAGCTCTGCGATGCGGCACACATTATGTAATCACGTTGGAAAGGTCATGTATGACGTAGGCAGAAGTACTGAGTGAGTGTTTACAAAGCGAATGTGCAAAGACTCTCCCTGTGTCTCAATCAGCTCCCTAGCTTCCTAGGTCGTGAATCAGTAAATCGTGTAAATGAATGTGGCCGACTACCTGATCAGTGCCCTGACTACTGAACTAGGCAGCTGATTGAAACGCATGCCAAGTCAAAAGGCCCTCTCTGTCCTTCTTCAGCTCTTGTTCCTATTGTGGTGGTTAACAAACAGTGCTGTATTACCACAGGTGCCCCCTTCTGGATTGGAGAGTGGATTGCCTGTGACAGTGTTACAGTGCATCTGGAAAGTATTGACAGCGGACAGCGGACAGCGGTTCATGTTACAGCCTTAAATCCATTTTCCTCAAAATTCTACAAACAATACACCGTTATGACAACGTGAAAGAAGTTTGTTTGAAATCTTTGCAAATTTATTAAAAATAAAAATGTACATAAATATTCATAGCCTTTGCCATGACACTCAAAATTGAACTCAGGTGCATCTTGTTTCCACTGATCATCCTTGAGATGTTTCTACAACTTGTTTGGAGTCCACCTGTGATAAATTGGACATGATTTGGAAAGGCAAGGACCTCCAAGTAGACCTCCAAGACAGGATTGCACCGAGGCACAGATCTGGGGAAGGGTACAGAAACATTTCTGAAGCATTGAAGGTCCAAATGAGTACAGTGGCCTCCATCATCCGTAAATCCCACTAGGACTCTTACTAGAGTGAGCCGCTTGGCCAAACTGAGTGATTGGGGGAGAAGGGCCTTAGTCAAGGAGTTGACCAAGATGGTCACTCTGACAGAGCTCCAGCATTTCTCTGTGGAGAGAGGAGAGGAACCAGTATTAACAACCATCTTTGCGGAAATCAGGCCTATATGGTAGAGTGGCCAGACGTAAGCCACTCCTCAGTAAAAGGCACATGACAGACTGCCCGGAGTTTGCCAAAAAGGTACCTGAGGAACTCTCAGACCATGAGGAACAAAATTCTCTGGTCTGATAAAACAAAGATTGAACTCTTTGGCCTGAATAGCAAGTATCATGTCTGGAAGAAACCGTTCATCACCTGGCCAATACCATCCATACAGTGAAGCACGGTGGTGGCTGCAACATGCTGTGGGGATAATTTTCAGCAGCGGAATTTGCGAGACTACTCAAGATCAAGGGAAAGATGAATACAGCAATGTACAGAGACATCCTTGATGAAAACCTACTCCAGAGCGCTCTGCACCTCAGACTGGGGCGTAGGTTCTTCTTCCAACAGGACAACAACACTAAGCACACAGCCAAGATAACAAAGGAGTGGCTATGGGACAGCTCTGTGAATGTCCTTGAATGGTCCAGCCAGAGTCCAGACTTGAACCCCATTGAACATCTCTGGAGAGATCTGAAAATAGCTGTGCACCGATGCTCCCCATGCAATCTGATGGAGCTTGAGAGGTCCTGCAAAGAAGAATGGGAGAAACTGCCCAATAATAGGTGTGCCAAGCTTGTAGCATCATACTCAAAAAGACTTGAGGCTGTAATTGGTGCCAAAGGTGCTTCAACAAAGTATTGAGCAAAGGCTGTGAATACTTATGTACATGTGCTTTTTTCGTGTTTTATTTGTGATAAATTTGCAAAGATTTCAGATAAACTTCTTTCATGTTGTTTGTAAAATTTTGAGGAAAATAATGAATTTAATCCCTTTTGGAATAAGGCTGTAACATGTGAAGAGCTGTGAATATTTTTCAGATGCACTATACACACACACACACACAGTATTTATACTAAAAGTGTTGAGAGAAGAAAAAACTTAAATAATTTTTGTATTTGGGGGACTGGTGTAACCCTTATTACATTTCTATGGTAACCGGCAAGTCTGAAAAATTTAAACACCTGTGCTGTGGCAGCTCTCTCCATCTGGATCAAGGCTCCAGCCGGGATAACAGGAACACTTGACAGTGGTCTTATGCTGTTCGCATATCTGACTACACTTCAGGTGAGCAGAGCAATAGTCCACTGTTTCGCATGTTCGATTGTCAGAGCCTAGATGGAGTCCGGTGGGACATGAACACACCACCCCTTTGCTGGGGATCACTGCACACTGGTGACTGCAGCCTCCATTACCTTGCAAACATTTCTCTGGAACAGACAAGAACATCACGAGTGAGGACAAAAATAGATTCAGTTTGAAAAGCTGGTGATATGAAGCCATGTTTGCTAGCATATGAGATTCAAGGTGTGAACTGAAACAGAGAAGGTTTGGTTTGGATTGAACATTTACACAAGACTAGAAGCATATCACTCTTCACCTCAAAAGTTTCGGTGAGCCTTTTTGATGCCATTATGCACTTACACTGACCTAATCAACATCACCAGCCAAGTGTCAAAAAAAGAAGTTATGCAAGTAATTACATTATTCATGTGAAAGATACAATGAGAATCCACAGATCTGAATTATGACCGACTTCAGATGCTATGCAGGCCAAAATAACTCATTCAAGGTAGAAAATGGCTTTTTCTTCACTTTAAAAGAAATGAAAACTGGGTCTCCGATACATCGTCTCTTTTCAGAATGGATCAGACAAACGCCAGTACTCTTAGTCTCTCATCTCTAATGGATAAGCTTTTTCCTTTCATTGAAGCACCTGGTCCTTTTTAGGAGAGAAAGACAAAGGGGAGGGAAAACACAGCTTGTTGAAAATGACACTTCCCAAGGTCTCTTCGCCTCTACTGATTATGATGATCCCCTCTGTGGCCGTAAGAGAGAATTGAATTTTCTTCACAGGGGACCCTGAAGTCTATATGGAGGTGAAGAATAGCTGCTTCCCAAAGGTTACAAATGGCATTGAGCCCTGCTGCGCTGGTCTGAGTCAGTCAGCCATCTCAAGGTCCATTGGCACCATCTAATTGGCAATGAGAGCCCCAAGCCAAAAGCAGGTCTAGTCATACAGATAATACACCACATCCTCAAAACATGAACGGTGGGCTCCCATGGGCGAGTGCTGGCAATGCATTGAAAGTCACTGAAATGTTTGTCTAGTCGCATTCTGAGAGAATTATACATCGGCGACTCTCAGGAGACACTTTCCCCAGTGAGGGATTCACAGACAAACAGATCCTCATGTTTAGCTCTGATTCAGAAGGGTCTTATTTTTTCCCTGTGTCTGTAGCTTAGAGAGCATGTGTTGGCTTTCCATTACACTCAGTAAAGGATGCATCTTAAAGAGATTCAAGTAGCCCTGAGAGACATGCCGTGTAGGCACAAACACATTCTTAAAATCTTTTCACCCATGGAGAGGTAAACACAATACATATTGATGATTTGCTCAAGTGTATGAATCCAAATCTATACTGCTCAGGTATTTTATTCTCATTGGTTAGTTGCCTATTATCATGATTTGGTTCTCTGTGTATTGATAGACCTACTCCGCATGAATACTTCTAATTCAATACATCCAACATTTCTTGCAGAATGCAGCAGACCTCAACTCACGTAATACCACAGCAGTTTTCAAATAGCGTTAGTCGTAGGGTGTACAGTGAATTAGGCTGTGAACGCAAGCATTATGGACCCAGTGATAAATATGCACTGCAACACTTGCATTGATTAAAGGCATAATGAATTAAAAATCAAAGTTTCGTGGCTTTTAGACCACGTCTGTTAGCTCTGTGGAAAAAAATAAAATCACTTCAGCAGACATTCACATTTAAAACTTAGTCTTTCTTTTCCAAGAATACATCCACAATAATATTAATGACTCACAGTATACTCTATCCAGGGGTGTATACAAACTTTGTCCAAATACAGTGACACACCACAAGAAGCCGGGCCTATTAAAAAAAAGTCTTCGGTAATTGCAAAAAAAAAAAAAAAAAAAAAAAAGAAACAAAACAAATGTTAGACGAAAACCTTAAAGTTAGTAACTAACTGGTAGCTAAATGAGCATAAGTTGAAGTGAGTGAAGAGCGAAATAAAAACAAATTAAAGCTGCAAAAAACAAAAAGGACACAAGCATATAAGAAAATTAATGAAATATAAACTAAATTTAAAATTAAAACTATAAGTAGTATAAAATTAAAAGCTAATCCAAAATATTTATATCAACATGTAAATAATACAAAAACAAAAATTGCTTTCTATGGGGGATAAAAAAAAAAACCTCTTGGATTTCAACAAATATACCTTAATGTGTGTTCCGAAGATGTACTGAGGTTTTACGGGTTTGGAACAAAACAAGGGTGAGTACTTCATGACAGAAATTTCATTTGTGGGTGAACTAACCCTTTAACTATAAACACCTAAAAACCATTGCAAAGCTCAGTTTCAAGTGTTTTTTGTTTTGTTTTGTTTTTGCTAATGTGACAAAAGCCAACTATGCTCAACAAATACCAAGCAAAAAATAATATTAATAAATTGGTATTTGAATACAAATAATAATAATAATAATAGGAAAAGAAAAAGAGAGTTAATTATGCTAATTGTAATCTATTTACAGTTGCCAAGCAACACAGGCACATTCATGTTGAATTTGCAGTCAAATGTGTGCATTTATTCAGAATAGCTTGAAACATGCTTCATCCAATCCAAATTTAGAGTTGAAATATATATATATATATATATATATATATATATATAGATTTTTTATCACATTTTGGAACAGTAGAGCAGATAAGGTTCTAATCAAAGCCTCTCATGCACTCACCACAGAAAGGGCCCTCATCCGAATGGTCAGCGCAGTCATTTCTCCCGTCACAGATCTTGCTGGGAGGCAAGCAGGTGCTGGAGTCGTTCGCACAGGACTGAGTTGGGGGCTTACAGAGGGAGGACTCACACGAGTCTTCATCCGAGCGGTCTTCACAGTCGTTGTCGCCGTCACACACCCAGCTCTTGCTGATACACTTCCCTTGGGACACAACATTCAGTCAGACCACTAAATAAATGTCAGCTCAGTTAACCCTCAGAGACTTATTTTTATCAAAACTGTAACACTTATTTAAACATTTTTATTATGAAACACTGTTCAAAGTTTGGGGTTGGTAAGATTGTTTTTAATTTTTTTTTTAAGTCTCACTAAGGCTGCATTTATTTGTTCAAAAATACAGTAAAAACAGTAATATTGTTAAATATTATTACAATTGAAAATAAAGTTTCTATTTAATATATTTGTAAAATATAACTTTTTTTTTTAATAATATTAATAATAAAAAAATATTACTCACCCAAAATTTTTGAACTTATTTGTTAAACTACTTTGCAACATTAAAAACCCGGGATTTAAAATCAGAGTATGGCAGTCAGGTTTCCTTGTATTCAGTCTACCAGTCCCCCCCCCCCCCCCCCAAAAAAAAAAAAAACAAACAAAAAAAAACAGGTAAGCACACTTTAGTCCAGGGGTTCTCAAAGTCTCAAAATTCAATCCAGATCCGTATCTCAAGAGCACTAATTGTGAGTATGAGATTAAAAGTGTGGATTTCCTACTTTGATAAACGATAGTCCAAAATGAAAGTGAAGGCGAGATATTAAGTTTTCCTGCGTGACATTGTTGTGATTGTTGACATTCAGTGAGCATTACGGTTGGCGTAATCAGGCAGGGTAATCGGGCAACACTTCACCGCAATGAGCGTTTGGATCACAGACATAATAAAAATACATAGATTACTAATATGTACCACAAGTGTCACAGATGGTTTTATTTCATGTTTATATTTTCATGTCTCTTATTTTGTAGTAGCCATTGTCATGTTTCATGTCCCTGTTGCCATGTTCTCCCTTGTCATGCGTCCCATGTTGTCATTTGATTGTACGCAGGTGTCCCTTGTCTAATGATTAGTCCTTGTGTATTTAAACCCTCATATTTGCCAAGTCTTTGTCTAGAATTGTCCCTGTACCATTTTGGGTGAGTTTTATGTTCTTGTTTCTAGCCAAGCTAAGCCAAGCCAAGCCTCATGTTTGGATTTAAAGAAATAAACTGCACTAGCCTTCAGTGAAAGCCATTACAATTGGCCGTACGTCAACGGCGCCGCCATATTTGTAAAGGCAACTTGCCATAACTCATAAGTGGACTGAAGAAAAAATGCCTGACTATTTTGAGGTTTTACAACCGTAGCACAATCCAAACCCCATATCAGTGAATTTCCTTTCACATGTAAGTCTGAACAGTTGTTTCTGGTTGTATTTGGTCATTATAACATTATTTGACAGCTAGTTGACCACCAAAGTGAGACTATTACAACACGAGTTATCTATGAAAACTGAGACTTTATAAGTAATAAGAATCATGTAAGCTTTATATTAAGTTTGAGATTATATTATAGTTTATACCATTAACTAATCAATATAGCAAGTGAGTCTTCCATGCAATGAAGCCAGAGGACTTTGACAGGACAGCTCAGGCTGTCAGAAGTACAGACAGACCAAAACCGACTCCGAAGAATTAGAGCTTGCCTGCCATCTAATCATGGCGCATTTATATCTTTACCCCAGTTTAGCCAGTGGAACCAGGACAACACAAACCTCAAGGCAGGCTGAAGAAAGCCTGTCAGTGGACTGATCTCTCCAAGAGATCTCGTCTGCCTATTATGTTATTATTATAAGACTTATATTATATGATTTTACTATTCACTAGTCACTATTTTAATTGCAATTTTTATTTTATTGACTACTATTTTACAATTTATGATATACTATGTTATTTTTAGTAGTTATTATATTACTACATCATACTATTCTACTGTATTTATACTCAATTGTATTTTAACGCCATTTATAATAATAGGCTAATAATAATAATATGCTCTAGAATAAAACCACAGTATGCCACATACTGCATAATGAACTATTACATTTAACTTTATATTGCACTTGCATTTCATACAATTTATATTGTACAAAAAAAAATGTTCTACCCCCATATCTCAAATGTTTTACTGAATCTATTAAGGATTGTCTTTTAATTAGTTCAAGCTGTGCTATTAATATTGTCCACTAGAGGATAAGGAATCTTTAAGTCCAATCCTTTTATATCTTGTTGCAATCTATTTGAATCAAAATAAATTCATTTAGTACATTTGTATAACTATGGTGTACTGACATTAAATATGTGAAATGCTTATAGATAATTAAATGTTTAATTTTCTTTAGCCCCCAATAAAGTTGCCAGACAGTTAAATATAATGATGTTCATTTAAATGGATACAATTTTGTCTTTTTTACTATAATATAATTATTATATATTATTTTACCATTTATAATTATTGTTGTGTTGAATAATACAGGAAACATTTGTATGATAAACTGAAAGCATAAGATTAGGAGGCAACACATATAGAAATAAATTATAAAAATGAAAAGGACCTTGAGATAAATGATTCAGATTAATAAGGTTTTGAGATGCAAATTATCTTCACATTCATTTGAAATTGTCCTATGACATCCTGTGATGTGATTCAAGAGGAAAAGCTAAAGGAACGAGGGAAAAGCTAAAATGCCATTGTTGAAGACAGAAAAAGCCATTTCTACAATTAAAATTGATGTTCACATTTCACGTACATTAAAATATATTACATTAGGAATGTTTCCACAATTATTAACCTTGAAAAATAAACCACATCTACGCTTGAGAAGGAGCTTTCACAAGTCCTCATGGCAATGAATAATTTTCAAGTTCAATCTAGCGAGATTCTGAGTAATTGGAGGCAACATTTTTTGAACTCCACACAGATCATAAACCGTTGAAAACTGGTGAGAAACGAGAACTTTATTGCGCTTTCTGTCCAGAAAAGCCGCAGCTCCCCGTTAACTTGCATTTGTTTGATGAGGAGTCTTGCCCCACACATTATGGCGGACTCATTGACGTGTCCAAAGAGGCCAATGGAGTGTCTATGTATTTATTATGTCTATGGTTTGCATGGGTGAGGATGTAAGTTTCCAGGAAAAGAAAAGTTGACGAAGAAAATAGTTTTCAAAGATGATTGAGCAGAGGGGTATACATTCATTTTGCCCCAATCCAGCACGAAGTCGTTTTGTTTGATTTGAAACGAGACAGTTGGAGTTGTGAAGAGTGGAAATGTCAAACGCCGCTATGAACAAAACAGACATTTTCTCCGCTTTTCCACCGTTGACCCGAACAGTTTTTAGAATGGTAAGGAACGGTTCCAGTTGTGTTTCCACTTGAGACTGGTACGACACAGCACGACACGAATTTGTATTGCATTCCAAAGAGCGGCCTTTATCAGTCCCACAGCGGAACATGAAACGGTAACCGTACCAGCTGGCCCGGATCGACATAAAATGGAATGGTTATGAGAACCGTTCTGCCTGACAGTGGAAAAGCGGCTTTGCCTACCTCTTCTTGTGTTTTGTTCATAAAAAATGCTGACACTAAAATTAATTGTTTTGCCAGTTTTGCACTTGTTATTAATGTATTTTGAATGCAAAAGGCACTTTATTTTTTCAAAAAATTACTGTTGATTTATGTATGTTCATTAAAAACAAGTTTTGTAATAACCAATTGTTCTGGACCTTTGACATTAATGAAAATTCGTATTTGGCCCTTTGAACGTAGACTTTGAGAACCCCTGCTTTAGTATGTTTCTGAGCCTGTCAAAATGATGTGGGATTTGGCATTCGGTCTGCAGTGCAGTGGTCCGGAAAGGGTATACGTTGCTTTTTAGCACATTTCTGACATCAAAAGCGATAGGAACAAAACAACGAACAATTCTTAAGCTCTTTTATGGTTTGGCTCTCGATGCCTTTTCAAGGCAATCATTTACAATTAGGGCAACTGCAACATCAAAAAGCCCCATGTTGATTGATTTCACTATGGTCTGAGTGGAGGAAAAAAAATTGTGATAGATACAAATTACAGCAAAATATGTTCAAAAGAAACACAGCATGTAATCCTTTTGTGTAGAGGTGAGATGTGACATCTTTTCACAATGCATTCAACATGTTCTCCTACTGCAGCTTAATATGCTGAAAAAAGTGAAAGCAAGTTACAATATTCATATCTTTATTTCTTAAAAAGTGTAAGCACTGTCTCTGTAGTGTTAGAATAAAGCTTTTGCGTCTGTTCCAGCATCCAGTTCAAGACATCAACACTGGCTCAACTAAACGTGTGACTTGGGGGCGGGACTGTCTGTTTGACCAACCAATAGCAGACCGAGGAATGTTTAGGAAACCTTGAGATGTATTAATTTTCCATTCGGCGAAGCTAGTGGCCAAGAAATGACATCTCACCTTTTTAGTTGTAAATAATAGCTAACTCTGAACAAGAAATTATGGTGCTGCTACCAAAATAGACATCACTGTGAGGTACAAACCATTCAAGCTCACAAGTTACACCATGCATCTCAGCTGTTCTGGATAAATACGAATTCTAGCATTGCAAAGGATTGCACCATGTAACGAAAAACAGGCTGGATTTATCATCCAACTCAATTTGCAAGAGGCAAAGATAACTGTAAGTTCAAGGATGACATCACGGTATAAAATATCACCCTCTGCTTCACAGAGTTTAACAATTTTGATATATGTTATATTGAACACAAAGGGAAATATAGCAGTTGGTCAGTGTACAAAATAGATGTGAGGTCAGAGCAGACTTACTGGTTCTGAGAAACCACCTGGTAGGCTTACCTGAGCTTTTGCAGGTAAATTTTGCCTGGGGATCACACATTCTCTTAACGCCCTTGCAGTTGGTTTCGTCACTGCCGTCTTCACAGTCTTTATCCCCATCGCAGCGCCAGCGCTCAGGGATGCAGGTCCCATCAGCACGACAGTGAAACTCCTCTCCACTGCATTCCACAGGAGGCAACGCTGGACATGACAAAAAAACAAAGAACAGACTGATCCTGAGGTGTTTCAATTCCTGAATGACTCAAATGAGTTGATACTTTTTAGTTAATCAAACACATACAACATGCCCACCCAGTGTAGTCCATTTCCTGAAACAATGATGCTAATGAGTAGGTTCTTTTTAGTGAATTAATCACTTGCAGCATGACCAGTGTAGTCCAGTTTCGAACAAAAGACTTTAATGAGTCGGTTCTTTTTAGGGAATCAAACACACACAGCGTAACCAGTGAATTCCAGTTCCAAACAAATGACTTTAATGAGATCATTCTTTTTAGTGAATCTGCTATTTGGCACCTCGGGTTCTATGATTGAATGTATTCTATCAATATGCAGAACAGCCCAGCTGAAAAAAAGTACACTTCCATAATGTACTTAAAGTGCTCTATTTTCACACACTAATTGTATTAATATACTAAAAATCTTTGTTAGTACTTCTTAAGCTAATCTTAAGAACATCTAAGTGTACTACAAGTGGTAACTAAATACTAAATACATTTTTTAATGTAGAGATAGTATGGTAAAAGCACATTTTAGCACATACTCACGGTGTCTCAAGATTAGCTTCAGAAGTACTAAAGAAGATTTCTAGTATACTAAGTACAAAAGTAGTGCATGAAAATAGAGCACTTTAAGTACGTTACGGAAGTGTACTTTTTTCACCAGGGGAGGAACGGGCAGAAAGTATATCTGAGTGAAACACCTTGTCGAACAAGTAAAAAAAATGTAGGGCGGGACTTGATTTTGTCCATCGGGAATTGATTGGATAATTGGATCCTTGTTTGCTCTTACTGTGATCTCATGTGAGTGACAGGTTGTCCCGCCCTCGTGCTGAAAAACATCATCAGAGAAGAGAAGTCGTTGCAATTGGGAGGAGAAGTTATTCTGATTAAACATCATGAGGGCACATTCATTTTTTAAACAAAAATTATGGTGTGCACGGATAAATCATTTATAATAAATATTGCAATATTCCATTAAAAAACAACAACAAAAAAGAATTGTCAAATTTGAATTCATGGGGATTAAACATACACATTTAGTTGGTGCTATTGTTACTTGATTCTTAAATTTGTAATCTTACACAGCACAAATCAGTCGGTTCGATTAAGTGAATAAAACATGTAAAGCACAACAAGTGCAATCGAAGTACTGAACAAATGACTCTGAATCTGTTCTTTTTAGTAAATCAAACAAATACATAGCCAACAAACAGTGTTGTCCAATTCCTGAACAAATTATTCTAATAAGTTGGTTAATAGTGATTCAAACACATACAGTGTAACTAACTACAGTTAACTGTAAGACGTAAAGTTTAATCAACTATTGAATTTATGCCGCTTCTAATAAAAACAAAATTGAAATTATTTCATCAACTGGGAATGGAAGAAAACTTTTCTAACAATATTTAATACTTAAAATAAAACACTCATTAATGGAGCCCTTAAGAATGTATTAGAAATTGAAAGGTTTAAAAAAAAAAAGGTTTCATAATCGTTTTTTAAAAAACTTTCAGTTCAAACTAATTAAGCTAGCTTCAGTAAATTTAAACTGGATGAGATGTATCGAGTATACTTGGAGACTTCCTCTTGTCACATTCATAAATATTTAAATATTCTCCCTGACCCTGGCAAATACTTAAAGTGCCTGTGCGCTTTCAACGCAAAAGAAAGTGGCGAGAATTTCCTCAAAAGTAGGACAAGCACAAAAGAAAAGCCTTCTTTATGTAGCCTGCTTCAATTATCAATTTCTGATTCATTCTGAACCCTGACTATTGACAGGAGTTACATACATACTCCAAAAACATGTTTATATACCAAACCTACCTCAATCCCCAGCATACCCTCAAAGAAAACTAATGGCCTCCTGAAAAAGACAGCTGGTAACATTACGAACCTTTAAAGACTAAAGGGCCCTCTGCTTTGCTTAAGGCTAATGCTGAGAGTTACCATTGTCTCCTTCACTTTACACATACAGAGCATGTGTTATACAGTTATACAGAGCCCTGCGCTGGAAGGATATGAGCCGGACAAATCCTCGGAGACGGACAGGAGCCGAGAACCTCTGTCATGAGCCCGTTTGATGAATGGCTCCAACATTTCTGTGACAAGCTGGTGAGCTGAAAGCATTGGAGGACTTGGCCTCAGCTTTCAGAGGTAATTACAGCAGATTAAAAGATTCAAATCTGTAAGGTGGTTCCCTAGTGAGCTCAGATAAGATTAGATCTGTCAAGTGTATAAAAAGAGAGAAAGTTTTAAACTTGTGTTCCCCAAATTAGGGACATTGCACCAAGGCAATTACAAGCAACACTGACTTGATCGCTATCGTTCGGCTCTTTGTTAGTCTGCTAATTAGTCGTGTTAAACAGATTCTCTGGAAACCCCTCGGTAGGTTGGTTAAGTTGTTCATGTACAGAAACGAACACAAATGCGTTTTTAATGAACTTAACAGGGAAATTTGACCTCTCTAAACACTCTTTGATTACTCTGATGTGTTTACACTGTAACTATGGATGTCCACAAATTCCCGAGTACTCAGAAATGACAGCAATAATCGATGTAAAGACAATTTTTCTGAATTTTCAAATTGAAAGCTTTTTTTTCATTGTTAAATTTGGTTATAGTGGCAAATTGGGCAATATATCTCCATCTTGTGGTATTGATTAAAGTTTGGACAGCGATGGTACACAGATGCTGTACATGATGATTTTCAGTCTGTGGCTGTATTGTAACTCAGATCATTTGATGAACACTATAATGTCATTTACGCCTCATTTGCAGTTAACTATCTTTTATTTTTATGCTATATTACTATTTGCACTTCTGATTAGATGCTAACTATATTTTACTGGCTCTTTATTTTGCACAATGACAGTAAATTTGAATCTAATATAATCAAATCTAGATGCCATGCAGATGATTGAATGGAACAGAATGCAGGGGCTTTCATACAGGTTTTAGAAAAAATGGTGCTCACAGAAGCATCTGACACATGCATACCTTATCCAATCATTAAAAAAAACAAAAAACAAAACAAAAAACAGTACAGACAAAGCTCAATTTTATAGGAATCATCCCGCAAGCACTTAGTCTAAATTACCAAATTGCACGTACAAAAGGACCCCATAAAGTGGGCAAAAAAAGAAAAGTGATGTCCTACCAGGGGCAACACCAGCACAAGTCACATTTTCATCACTGAAGTCCCCGCAGTCATTGTCGCCATCGCAGGCCCAGTGGTCAGGGATACATCTCCCGCTGGTGCACTTATACTGGCCATTAGCACAGGAGTGAACGCAGCCAGCTTCATCACTGTTGTCTCCACAGTCATCATCTACAATCACAAATACAGGACAGTCATGCACAATTAGTATCAGAGTAACTGTAAAAGAGAACTTTTGACAGTATGGTGTCCACATACCATCCAAAACATTTATTTTTTTTTTTTTAATGAAAAAAGACTCTTGGTGAAGGCTCACCAAGGCTGTGCTTTTTATGATTAAAAAAAGAAAAAGAGTAATATTGTGAAATATTATTACAATTTAATTATATATTGTAAATTATTCTTGTAATTTATTCCCTCACCAGTCTTCAGTGTCACATGATCCTTCAGGAATCATTCTAATATGCTGATTTGCTACTCAAGAAACATTTATTTTTAATATCAATGTAGAAAACAGTTGTGCTGCTTAATATTTTTGAATCATGCTTCCGTGCTGAATAAAAGTATTAATTCCTTTAAAAATAATAATAATAATAATACTTTAAGTTTAGAACAGCAGTGTATAAGGTTGGGCTTTATTAAATCATGTATTGTCACACAAATTTTGTTGTTCCATCAAAATACAATAAAAATAAATAGATTTTTATGATCGTCATACACTTTGGTACCAGAAAATGGCACATTTTCCTTTAGGGGGTCTTTAACCCTGTTGTGCCTCATGGTTTGTTGCACAATACTAGGAACTGAAATGACAAAAACAGAGGACAGCACCACAGGAGTTTTTCAAACAAGTCTTCGGGGCTTCAAATTACGCCAAGGCTCATTTTGTACTGAAAAATAAGCAAGGTATCCGAAGGCCCTGACCCTGGATAAGAAATACTGCCTCCATATGCTGACCTTGGCTGAATGATCTCATTTGAGAAACAAAAGACAAAAAAAAGCAGGAGGGAGAAAGAAATAAGAAAAACAGATATAAAAAGAACAAGTTTTATTGTTGTTGATGATCGAGTGCGACACTCAGGCAATAACGTATTGCAGTCCTTGAGGGGCCGGCAATAAATTATAGAGGTCTCTATTTTACACCCTCCTTGATCTGAAATGGAGATATTTCAGATAAAATAATCTGTGAATATTTAATGGTTATTAATGTGATGCACTTCTTGTGCAACAAAAAAGACTGGACAGTAGGATCAATGGACTTAATTGAATTAAAGTGCCGGGCTTTCTTTTATCAGCTCCCAAGAATATAGGCTAATATATCATCGTGCTAAATGGAAGAGCAAGTAAAGCAAATGGCAAAGTATTTTCTTACTTCTGGATACACTCACCTGAGTCACAATGCCACTTCATGCTAATGCACCTTCCATTAGCGCAGCTGAACTGGCTGAGAGCTTCGCAGGTTGGGAACGCTGGGAGCAGAGAGAAAGAGCGTGAGAAACATTCGCTACAAAAACCCTGACGCTTGAACCCCATCCAATACATCATTGTCTCTTTGATACACTGGAGAAGAAAACCCATTTTTCATTTAGCTTTTAGCTTTGAAAAATTGTAAAAGAAGTTTGTCCTGGCACCGATTGCTCTGTCATGCTAATAGATTAAATTTGGAGGCTCTTTTGTCCTCCGGAAATTTCATAGTTTCTTGCACGTTTTTTGAACCTGTAACTATTCTCCTGCAGCACTTTTGTTTTTACACAAGTCATACCGCGGGGGTTTAGTGCTAGTGTTGCGGAAACCAAGACACCCTGAAGGTCATGCAAAATGTCACAGTGAATTATTGCTATTTTCTAGCTAAGGTTAATGAAATGAAATCACAAACAAAGGGAAAACGAGACTTCACAGATGCAGTAGAAAACAAGTCGGAGGCAATAAGAGCTCACCAGGAAGCAATAACACACCAGCGATGCGATAGCACGGTTCGTGCGCTTTACTATAGCGTTGATTTAAAGATATCAAAAGGTTATTGTTTCAACATTATGAATTACTGCAGGTTTTGCTATTAACCTGTGGATCACGATGCCTTTGGTGAAAATGGATTTTTCTTTTTTAGAGATAAAGATTAGTTGATGGAAAAAAAAGCACTGGCACATTTACAAGTTTTTTGATGAATCCAATCTGCAAGCTTATGAACATAAGTATCTTGTCTCGTACCTCGTTATACCTTTTCGTGAATACATCAGAGCTCATCGGCATGTAGGAAGTGACACAACACACGGCGGAGAAACAACATCTGTTTCTCTTTAAAGTGTCTCAACTCAGAAGAAACCCCCACACATATTCAACCCGGTAGAATGTGCATACGCACAGATGAAACTTTTTCAAATTTCAACTTATGAAAAGTAATTATGGCTGTGTAATGAAGCATTTGTTATTAGTGTACTATACAGTATGTCCTTTGATGTTTTTGGTTGGTAACAGGTCCTATGCCATATAGTATATGGCATATACTATCATATCTTGAAGTTGTGCATGACTGTACACAATGTTCTAGCACAAAACTAATAATAATACTAATAATAATAATTATTAACATAATAATATTAACAAAGTATTATTATGAATAATCATATAATTAGCACACAAAACCAATAACTTTGTTTCCACAACATTACCATGCACATGGATAGTTCCCTTATAGAATCACAGGCTTAAGTGTTGCACTAATGGGCACAATGGTAATAACTTATGACTCACGGCTTAAAGTGACTGAATGATCAAGCTTTTTGTTATACAATAAATCACAATTCATACATTTACATAAAGTTCAAAATGCTAAGAAGCAAGAATTTTAATCAATGCTCTACCACAATCCCTTTTATTTATACATATTTATACCATGGTCTGTCTGAATACTCGATTATGATTGGCGGGAAGGTGTGCATTAAAACCGCACAGGTGGTTCCAGTCAGTTCGAGTCAGTTTAATCACGTTCTATATCAATGCACTGCTTTCGCTGAAGCAAAGCGTTCACCCAGATCGCACTGCATATACAGAAGCATTCAGGAGCACAGAAACTTGTTATTAATGCTGCCCTACAACTTTCATAAATAAAATAGATTTGCTACTGAATCGCTACATTCTATTTCTCAGAAACGATGGGGTAACATCAACCTTTTGATTGTTAATTAATTCAAATAAATGCTATAATGCATTCACTCAAATGAAAGTAATTTTACTGCATTATCGCTGTGTCCAATTGACCCTTCGCAAACAGTTTGATTGACAGGCGATCTGACCAATCATAACCCCGAATCCACCATTTTGTCTGACAAAACAGTCAGGGGAGATAGTAGATTAACGTTGGTGAAGTAGATTAACTTTGCAGAATGCTAGATCGAACGAGCTGTAACTGACGAATATAACCATCATTTTTACCCTTCTGGTCAAATATTGTGCTGCAAATATCAATAATAGTGTGTATGTGTACTGACCTTATGGGGACCAAATGTCCAGGGGTTAGGAGTCGGGTTAATTCAGGGGGATAGAATATACAGTTTACAATATAAAATTCTGTATAAAAATCTTTATGTCTATGGGAAGTCCCCTTAAATCATGGAAACCAGTGTGTCCATCTAAGAACAAAATACATGAAAATGTGTGCTTAGGACAGTTTGAAATTAAGCATATTTATGTTGCTTCATTACAGAACAATTAAACAGTCATACGATGGCCATAATATAGTAATTGGGTTAGAAGCCATGAACATTAATACTTAATTAAGCAAAATATGTGTTCATTCACCGTTATTAGATGCAATTCTGCTCCACTGAGTGACATCTCTAAAACACGAACAGCAGTAAACGGAGCACGTGAAATTTCAGAAACAGATCCCAAGGGCTTCCCAGAAAAAATTACTTTTAGGGAATTGTTTTTTTTCCTCACAAAATAAAACCTTTGCCGGCACAAATAAGAACTCTTAGAAGTCAGTGGAAAGCACATCATTCGAAGTGTTGCTAATCTAGGAGAAGACTGTTACAAGTCAAGATTACAGTTGAGTCAACAAATAAAAGGAAAAAAAAGTTTTATTTGAACATTTATTCCCAGAACATGCTGCTGTTATTGTTGACAGCAGTAAATCCCACTTCTAAATTTCACAACAGAGTGTTCCAGTCCCCTGACTTTGGCAATTACTACTTTCAACAACCAGTTTTCACAATAGATCAGGTTCAACAACATGAAGTGAGACTGCAGGGGTAATAACTCTGCCCAGTGAAATCTGATTTGACGGGGGGAAAAAATCACTTATACGAATCTGTGCAGTAGACAGTGGCAGTTCAAGTTCGTATCACTTAGATTATAATACAATCCTATCTTCAAGATAGGACTTCAACAAGCCAGTACTGTTGTCTATTAAAAAATGTTAAATTAAAAGCACATTAATTTTTTTTATACATTTTTAGTACCATGAAACTGAGAAAAAAAAATAAGGGCTTAAAAATACAAAATATTAAAAATATTAACGATATTTAAATATGATATTATATTTTGAATACTTTGATAATAGATCCAACATTTTGCTTCTTTTGAATCAGAGTATAGTTACGCCTAACCTGTCACATGACACATCATAGTCTAAATTTTCATTAATTTTTTTGTACATTTTCCGTAATCTGAAAAGAAAAAAAAGAATACTTATGATCCATAGGAAATTACTTTATTATCTTGTTTAAAAGTCAATTTTACTCCCAAATGAAAATGTTTTCATCATTTATTATTTATTCATTTTGTGAAACACTAAAGGACACTAACACTGTCCTTTTTTGTAGCTAGACAGTATTAACTATCCACCTTTAATGCATGGACTTTTACATAAAAATAGCATGAAGATGAGTAAATGATGACAACATGCTCATATTTGGATGAACCATTCCTTTTTTTTCACGGCAGTGGTGGATAATACCAAAATGCTACACTACACTGGAAAAACAATATTGCAAGAAGGCAAAACATATATTGAAAGCTTCAAAATGCTTCAAGAATGGTAATTAGCACACACCAAGCTAAGCATAACCATGTTTTAGGTGTGTTGTGCGCAGTGCTGTTGTGGGAGCCAGTGAAGCTCCCCGTCTTTCGGCCCAGCTTGATTACGATTAAATGAAGTCAGGCATGCACTCTAATTACTGCTTACACTGGGAGGGTTTGTGCAAGAGTGTACTGAGGCAGCCAAAGACACAGCAGAGGTAACCAAGACAATTTGCAGCATTTGGTGACAGAAAACCAGAAAGTTACATTGTTACTGCATAACATGATAGAAAAATGGCACAAGAGTCAGAATTTAAATTTTGCTCTCAAGGGAGTAAAAATGACAGGAAGGAGAAGTGATATGTGATGAAACCATGATGCCATGAAAAGATGCATTTGCACAGACCTTTTAAAATGTACATATAAATGTAGAGGGACCCTACGGAAACAATGCATCACATGCTCGAATGTTGATTTTTGTGCATAGTCAACAGAAAACAGGATGTGCACCAATTGTCATGGCAGAGACTGGCGTGTTTTGTTTAGTCAGGTTTGTTTCTGGCTTACGAAAAAAAAAATGACACCCATCACCTTTAACGGTGCAATAAAATTCCCTAAAGCAAACTTATACACAAATGAATAATTTAGTTGCATTTATTTAAAGTATAAGAGGGAAAAACACACTCTGTGCCTTCTTTTCATATGGACAGATTAGAAAGAATCTGAAATGAATCAAAGAAATATTTTTTGACTGAGATTGCTTGTGTAAAAAGAGAATCTTCAAAGGGTTACTTGTCTTAACCAGCATTTACAGAATTTATGTTCTGTTCGGAATAGTCATTTCACTGTGGGAGTTCACAGTGGTAACTTTCCTGGGTCATTTCCTCTCAAAGCCCTGTGTCATTTCCTTTTGTCTGCTTTCAAGGTCTGGGATTTAGTTATGGTGAGCTTTTAAAATCAGAGAATTTCTGATTTGTATTACCACCACACTCTTAAAAGCTCTTGCATCTAAGTTTAATTCCCATTTCCTTTCTGTTTCTAAAAGCACAGACTCTGGGGCAGGAAGAATGTACATGGTTAACATTGTACTCAGTCCTGAACAATGACATGAAGTTGTTGGTGGAGGAATAATATAAGAGTGGGCCGCAAAGACAACTTTAGAGTAGGGCTGTTGATTTAATGAATTAGTTATGGGGAAAAATAATGCATTCAACACATTTGCCCCAGACCTATGTAGGTCTTCTGACGTTTCATACAATTGATTGACGATGAACCTGTTAGAATAGCCCTAAAATTTAAGATATCAGAGCAAAAATGCCCCTGTATGAATTTTTTTCTCATATTTATATAATATGATATAGTTAAGCAGTATCACACGAGTAACGAGAGCAATATCACGAGTGTTGTTTTTGTTCTGAATAGCACAAGTGCAAAAGCATGATTTTATACAACAGTTGAATTTTATTTTAGATAATTTTTAAAAATATTTTTAATTTTTAAAAAAAAAATATTACCTAAAAAGCCAGAGCAGAACCGTTGTGTCTCCAAGCAACATGGTTTCTGAAAGAATTTTTTCTTCTTCTGAAAGAAGAAGATTTCTGAAAGAATCTGCGTTTTGAGCGAATCAATCGGGTGAATCAACGATTCAATGGCCCATTCATGAAGAATTCATCCCTGAATGAATCAGCTGTTTGAACAATCAAATAAATGAATGACTCAATGACTTACTCATAAAGACATTTACCGCCACCTACTGGCTGATTTTTTTTCTTATTTAGAGTATAATTTAATGAAAAAAAAAAAAAAAATTCCTTATTAATAAAAACCATTAAGTATATAGTTTATCATTAAGGTATAGTTCATCATTTTATGTTTATGTGTAATCAACTATGTTGAATAAAAGAAAAAAACATTTTGGTCTTTATCATTGCCTTATTCCTAGTTTTGGTTTGTTTTCAATTTGTTTGGTTGCAGAGAAGCATTTACTGGAGTAAGATTTGGCACAAGAATTGGCACCGTGTTGGTGGAAAGGGGAAGAGAGAAACTTGTTGTAAGTAAGGAGGTTGATGATGACAGTGCTGACATTCACCAGTTATACCACAGTGAAATTTGCCAAGCCAATTAGCTAGTAGGATAGTGACTCACCACAGGACGTGGACTCGTCTGACATGTCGCCACAATCATCATCTTGATCGCAGCGCCATACTTCTGGTACACAGCGACCATTACCACAGGTGAACTGACCGGCCCGACATGGCTGGGCTGAAGACAAAACGATAAAGGGAACAAGAAAATTATTCATGACATTTGTGTTTGTAGCAGTGGCCATCTAGGATGCGAATCTCAAAGAATATAACAATTTTATTCCAATTCCACTTAATGATTTTATTAAACATTATTTTAGAATTTTTTTTAAATTGGCTATATATGGTTATATCATCTCTAAACTCTTGTGTTACCAAAGCAACGACTGACAAATTTGTATTACATTCCAAAGCGCTCTGTTATCAGCCCCACAGTGGAAAATGAAACCATATCCGTACCGGGTGGGCTGGATTGGCACTGAATGTAATGGTTATGCATAGAGAATGGCTTGGCCTGATAGTGGAAAAGTGAATCAATGAATCAACTAATCAATCAAGTAATTAACCAACTAATCATTCAATCAATCAATCAATCAATCAACCAATCAATCAATCAATCAACCAATCAACCAATCAATCAATCAATCAATGAATCAATCCTTGCACCAGGTCTTGATTTTTAATCCCAGAGCTTGAACACTCATGAGAGGCAATCAATTTAAGTCTAAGGGTAATTTCTTTAAGTTGGTTTAGTCTGATGTGTGAGTCCAGGAATTAATCCCACCAAAAGGCAATCTTAATTTAGAGCTTACTGATCAAAATTTCATTGATACACCAGAGACTATTTTACAGCCAATTCAAGCAATTCTCTGCTTCAGATCATCTTGAATCATGAAATATTAAATCACTTTAACATCTGCTGTCAATTTCAGATCCTCACTGATTCAGTATAATCACTTGTGTTCCACATCGCTTTGCTCTAATGGCTTCTGCCAAGTCAACAAAGGCCTGAGCCTTCACCAGCTTTATCAGAGGGATGTCAGACTGTTGACAGCATTTATCACATCTGCTCTTCCCTTCCATTGATCTTACAGCACTTAAAGTAGTGAAAGAGTGTTAACTTCTGGATACAGGCCAGGTGTTACTCTAGTTAGAAAAAAGTAGGTTGGGGAAAAGTGATTCTTACAGCGAGAAAGTTCACTTCGTTGCACATAAATGCTTAACGATTATCATGCTCCCATAAGAAAGTCAATGCTCCTTGCCCTATTACAGTACTTGAGAAGGTAGCTCGAAATGAGAACCAGCAATGGAATAAATAACAAGCCAACATTTCAAGAATGGTAAATCACTAAACAATTGCAGAGGCTGATGTAGTCACTCCCTTTTCCTACTGAAATCCAGATTTTAAAACATTTTTCACCGTAACCTGCAATAGTATGTATGATCTTAACATTTATATTTGCATTGCCATTTTAATTTTGAAAGCCAGTTAAAAACACAAAAATATGATCACTTCTACATAAAGCTGCCAAGATAATTTTCCATTTAAAAGTAGTAGTTTTGATAAAAGTAGCAAAAACATTTTTTTAGCATCTTTGACAAATTTAAATAGGAAATTACTATTAGTACTATTAATATTGTTAATTTTTTTATTATTATTTATTTTTTACTATGTACCATTACTGAGTATTTTTTAACAACAACAACTACAAAAAGATTCATCAAGGTCATTGTGGTGAGGGAATGGCCACTGGCAAAAACAAGCTCATACATATACTCTTAAAAACATATCAGAAATTTGTGTTTGGATTGCCCAGTTATGCCATTTATCATAAGATGTTAATTGGTAAATATCAAAGTAATAGTAAAAGTGATATTAAGATAATGTGTGTTTTTAGATGCAGTTATTTAGTGTCACCCTGAAATGAGAAAGAATATTAAAATAATTCATAGAGCATAGTAAGTTTAATGTATGCATGATAAGTTTCATTTCTGAAATGAAAATACCACAATAATAGTAGAATGACTTAGTGGTATGACTGGCAGATATTGGTGGATGAATCTGTTTAATATGTATGAGGGAGTAGAGTTCTACCTGAGCATGTTTTATTAGATTCATCTTCATTATCTCCACAGTCATTGGTTCCATCACAAAGCCACCTCTTGGGTATGCAGCGGTTATTGGGACACTTGAACTGGTCAATCGGGCAACTGTGGTTAGCTGGAAGGTACAAATGAAGTAACAAAAAAATGTCACCACATGTCAAACAGGAAATATTTTGCTCACAAAAGTACATATTGTATCTAAGAACGTAACAAACCATTTGTACGTTTGGCATTTTTTGTTATTGTTTTTGTTTTTGGCGGGAGTGTGGGGTGAGGTGTTGACATGTTTTGTTATTCTACTGACAGCCCGCTGAACACATAAGTGAGTTCATATGCATAATACTCTACTTTTGTTTTGACACAGCACTTTTCATTGTACTATTCATCTATTCTCCTGAGCTAGCTTCATATTTATCTCAAAAATATGCATTTGCCCTCAGGCGTTTGAGTTTATTTAAAGTACTGCCTGTGTTTTCCTCTACTATTTGCTCTATTTAATAACAGAACCTTCCATTACTCACAATCCTGGATACTCAACGCATACCCAACAGACAATGAGTAACAGATGAAATGGAAAACCGGATTCAAGTGGGATCAGGCAATAAAGTTTCAGGCATATTAAACTATAGGACATCCCAGCAGAGCAGAAAATTGATTTTGCAATTCTGATAATTCTGGCAGAACATCACGTTAAAGTATTTCTCATAGTGAAAAATGACTCAGCCCCCAACGTTTTAACATGGTGCTTATATTATCGATTAGCTCATGAGCTGATTGTGCAGTGGGATGCAGAGCGTGGGAGAACATTTTGAAACTGGTGTTGATATTGCAGTCATTTTTCCCTGAGATGTCAATTAGCAACTTGTTAATTTTCAACAAATTATATACAAACAGTCTGCTTGTTCACATTTAGATGCTTTTATCCAATTTAATTCAAGCTGGAGTATATATTTTATCAGCATATACATTTAATTATTATATGCCTCTAGAATTATTGATTTTGACTGTCATTGTGAATTTTGACTGGCATTATGAATTTCAATATTTTTGCATAACGACCACTAAATTGTATATTGGACCACTGTATACACTATACCTTATATACTTTCATGTATACCTTGTATACCTTTCTTTTTTCATATCACTTTGAGGCCTCTCTTTATATATACATTTTATATACACATCTTTGACTTTCACCCTACCATCCAAAATTTCAAGGCAATACCACACTACCATTCAGTTTTCAACATTGGTAAGAGGAAATTTAAATTGAGTAACAGATCAGCATATTAGAATGATTTCTGAAGGATCATGCAACACTGAAGACCGGAAAATTCAGCTTTGCCATCACAAGAATAAATTGTTATTTTAAAATTGAAAACAGTTATTTTAAATTGTAATAATATTTCACAATATTACTGTATTTCTGATCAAATAAATGCAGCCTTTGTGAGCATAGGAGACATTTTTTTTTTAAAAATCATACAGTAAACTAATACTGTGATATTGTTGCTGTGTTTACTCAGTCGGTATAAAATGGATGACACTTGTGAATTTCTGTATTGAATGATACATCATAGACATATATGACACTGTGGCATGTTAAATGACACAGCTTCAGGCCGCAGTGGTTTGATGGCTCAGAATAGCAGGCACAACAGGGATTATACGGCCTAGTCTGGGAGGAAGAAAACAAGGTACATACAGCATATGTGGGCCTCCTCATCACTGCCATCTAAACAGTCATCATCTCCATCACAAATCCAATTGGCTCGTATGCAACGCCAGTTACTGCACTGAAACTCATCATTTCTGCACCGCTGGGGCTCCTCTTGACCTGCAGAGTCTTCAGGAGACAAAACAAAACAAAAGCAAAGCTGAATCGTAGGGGAACAACTTCAAGGAAAATACAGTCAAACATTGTATTGGGTAGATGTGGCATCTGAGTGAGACTACAAGTAAAGTAAGCTATTTTTTTTTTATTTATACCATTATACTTGTTACTTTTTCAAATAAATCAAGCGTGCTACTTTTTTCTTTATTATAGCATTGCAACAATTTTTAGAATTTTAGAGACTTAAGTGGCTCTTCTAGACCTCTACAGACTTTTTGTCATGTATTTTTTTTTTTGAGGCAATCATTTTTTTTAAAGGCCTACCAGAGCATGTGACATTGTTCTTGTCCAGGTGCTGTTTGTCGGCACATGCGCACACTCGGCCTCCTGGGACAGCCAAACAGAGGGTACCACAACCACCATAATTCACCCGGCAGGCATTGTCACCTAAAAAACAAACATAGGACTAAACAACAGATATCTACAAATCTTCTTTCCCACTGGCAGGACAGCTGTTTATGTGTTCATCCCTTTATGGCTTTTAGCAATGTCTCTCCTTGAAACAGAGAACATAAAAGTTCTTCTTCACTGCCCACTCAGAACCAATTTCCTCCTCTTCTGGGATGCAGGTGGTACACGGGGGCATTATTTTTAATCACACGTCAAGTAAATTATGGGAAACACTGGAGAAGAGAGCCATTTGACACTCTTTTCCTTTCACAGACATAATTCGTTGTGTGGGCAATGACACCTACGAAGGGGGAGGAGAGGAGAAAAACGCAGTTTTGTGAGAAAACTGTCACTTATTAAGTTGAGGTATGGGGACAATAATAGGGTTTCATTTAGAGAGGGGTTGAAAGGCATTGCCTGAACCAATGAGATAAAAACTGCTTTGTAATGGGCAATCTGTGGTACTCCAAAGAGTGGAAACACAATTAATCTTTTTCCTGACAAGCATTTTGAAGAAATTTCTCTTCTGCTGAGAATGTAGACTGTCAAAAAGCCCAAATTTTTAGGGTAGGAAATGCATACATGACATAATGGGACTCCCCCACTTTCACCCATCACAAATCTCGGTGTTAAGAGTGTTGTAAGTTGGATGTCAAGATGAGAATATTTAAAACATGATATGAGTCTGCTGTTCCCAGCTGCCTTTGTCGTCTTTCTCAAAAGAGTGAGTCTCTCTGACATGCGGCACACTGTCTGCTCTCCTAAAAACGCACCGCCCTCAGGTAAGTAAGAGATGAAACATGTGGGAGCCAAACACACTCCTGTGTTCTCTCTGCCGCTTGTCTGCGTGCGCGAGGGCCCCGCTGAGTAGCGTCCCTCCCTCTGCGTGTTGTGACTGGCACTTATGAGGGAGGATGACAGTAATCAACCCTCCTTGCCTCAGACATCCACACAGAGTTAAACATTCTAAACAGAGCTTTAGCCCCCACTTCACCAGATTAAACCCACCCAACAGTACGGTTCATGCTCTGCAGTTGGGTCTATGCTAATCAAAGTTAAAGCCATGAAAATCTGTAATAGCTGTGCTGTGTATATATATATATATATATATAAAGTAATTTATTATGAATTTTCTGAAAGAATGCACTAATCCATGTAATATGTGAAACATTTTCCACTAGATACTTTTGTGTATTCATTTCATGCATATTACAATTTGGTGATATTAAATCATTATGTACCAAAGTTGTGTTCTATTCAGCAATGAATTGAACAATATCCGATATATATACATACACTAGGGACATAATTAATCAGTATAAATTTGCTAACCAGTAAAGATGTTGGTCTACCGCCTCTATCGCAGTTACGCTCGTGACATTGTAGTGCTGAGCCGTCACGAATGCTTATCATTTGCATGTAGTAGAAGCACTGATGTTTTAAAACAAGTTATTTTAAACCATTGAAGCACAATAAGCAGCAAAAGAGAACTCTTTTCGGTCAAATACACACACTTGTGTCAAAATTCCTGTCTTTGTGAGAATCCTCGTAAACACATTCTTTTATGTCTTAAGTGAACAGAAACAATTGCGAAAGAAAGTGCATGTGTATCAATATTTTAGATCAGTGCATTCGGTCTTTAAGTGCACATATACCTTGTCATATCTGTGTCATTTATGTTAATCAAACAACAGCAGACAGAAAATCACATACTGCTCCTTACTGAATCACTTTTGTAACTTTAATAAGAATAAATGTATATTTAATTTACACAGTGACGAGTATGCAGTGTTGTATAATTTGTACAGTGTCAATAATTTGTACATTTAATTACTTTATACAATTTATGTAGTCTAGTATTTCTTATTGAATCCTTGAAGATGTTCAGGTAGGTCTGTATCATTTGTGTCTTAGTTCTATTGTAATTTTGTCCTATTGTTTGCAATTAGTTTATTTGTTCTTATCTTTGGTAAGCTTGACGATTTTTTTTAAACTTGCTAATATTAGGTTTTTTTTTGTGATATTGAAATTAGTGATAAGAATTATAACATTTCAGTGGTATAAAATATTTTGATATTAGAAAAAAACGTAAAGCAATACGTTTTAACTACAAAATAACTACAGTGGGGAGAACAAGTATTTGATACTCTGTCGCTTTTGCAGGTTTGCCCACTTACAAAGCATGTAGAAGTCTGTAATTTTTATCATAGGTACTCTTCAACTGTGAGTGACGGAATCTAAAACAAAAATCATATTGTGTGATTTTTAAATAATTCATTTGCATTGTATTGCATGACATAAGTATTTGATCACCTACCAGCCAGTAAGAATTCCGGCTCTCACAGACCTGTTAGTTTTCTTTAAGAAGCCCTCCTGTTCTCCATTCATTACCTGTATTAACTGCACCTTTTTGAACTTGTTACCTGTATAAAAGACACCTGTCCATACACTCAATCAAACAGACTCCAACCTCTCCACAATGGCCAAGACTAGAGAGCTGTGTAAGGACATCAGGGATAAAATTGTAGATCTGCACAAGGCTGGGATGGGCTACAGGACAATAGGCAAGCAGCTTAGTGAGAAGGCAACAACTGTTGACACAATTATTGGAAAATGGAAGAAGTTCAAGATGACGGCCAATCTGCCTCGGTCTGGGGCACCATGCAAGATCTCACCTCTTGGGGCATCAATGATCATGAGGAAGGTGAGGGATCAGCCCAGAACTACACGACAGGACATGGTCAATGACCTGAAGAGAGCTGGGACCACAGTCTCAAAGAAAACCATTAGTAACACACTACGTCGTTATGGATTAAAATCCTGCAGCTCATGCAAGGTCCCCCTGCTCAAGCCAGCACATGTCCAGGCCCGTCTGAAGTTTGCCAATGACCATCTGGATGATCCAGAGGAGGAATGGGAGAAGGTCATGTGGTCCGATGGGACAAAAATAGAGCTTTTTGGTCCAAACTCCACAGTGTTTGGAGGAAGAAGGAGGATGAGTACAACCCCAAGAACACCATCCCAATCGTGAAGCATGGAGGTGGAAACATCATTTTTTGGGGATGATTTTCTGCAAAGGGGACAGGGTGACTGCACTGTTTTGAGGGGAGGATGGATGGGGCCATGTATCGCGAGATCTTGGCCAACAACCTCCATCCCTCAGTAAGAGCATTGAAGATGGGTCGTGGCTGGGTCTTCCAGCATGACAACGACTGAAATACATAGCCAGGGCAACTAAGGAGTGGCTCCGTAAGAAGCATCTCAAGGTCCTGGAGTGGCCTAGCCAGGCTCCAGACCTGAACCCAATAGAAAATCTTTGGAGGGAGCTGAAGGTCCGTATTGCCCAGCGACAGCCCCGAAACCTGAAGGATCTGAAGAAGGTCTGTATGGAGGAGTGGGACAAAATCCCTGCTGTAGTGTACACAAACCTGGTCAAGAACTACAGGAAATGGATGATCTCTGTAATTGCAACCAAAGGTTTCTGTACCAAATATTAAGTTCTGCTTTTCTGATGTATCAAATACTTATGTCATGCAATAAAATGCAAATTAATTACTTAAAAATCATACAATGTGATTTTCTGGATTTTTGTTTAAGATTCTGTCACTCACAGTTGAAGAATAGAAAGAAAGAAAAGCATTCATTTGAAATAGAAATCTTTGTAACATTTTAATAATTAAATAATTAATTTCTCAGAATGCTCTAATATACTCCAAAACCTTCAAAATAAAACCACCATGAATCAGGCTTACAAGATGAAGTTAAAGTTCACCTTAAAGTTGAAGATACTAGCTCCGCCAACAAACAAAATTAGATCAATTTCTTGGAATTTAAATACATTAAATTCATCTTCCTGTCATTGCAAATCAAATTCCTCTGTATTGGAGCCAATTCAATTTAAATTCCAACTTACCTGAATAAATTAAAAAGGAAAAAGAGAAATTTCAACAATTTAAAAGTAGATGAAAAATGTGTCATTCTGTAATCTTTAACTTTCTTTCAGAGTTAAAGTGCCTTTACCTAGCTGGCTTTGTGCATCGAATACTCGGAGCCCAAACAGAGGAGGTCTTTCACTTCTCAGCAGAGTGACTTCACCAGAGACCAGATCCAGCTGGAAGATGGAGGCGTTCATGTACTCTGTCCAGAAGATGGAATTTTGGTACTGTGCAATCCCAAACGGGTGATTGAGTTCCCTGCCACTGTACACAACCTACAGTGAATAGCAAGAAAATATATATTTTTCCACATACTGTTGAGACAACTGTGGTAGAGGACAAACCTTTTTTTTTATCTTTCATATCTAACGGCTTGATAGATGAACTTGAATGTATGAAAAGTTTAAAGAGAGATCTCATCAATGTTTCAATGCTTCAAAGATAAAATATGCCAGCAAACTCTCAACCTGCACTCTCATTTCACATTAAATTCATTCTTGTAAGACCAAATTATCCAGGCTATGCATTCATCATTCATTTTGTAGCTTGTTTATTCTGTCAAAGTTTGTCTCAATAATAGAGCTGTTCAGTCATGACGTCAATTCGTGGGCCTATACAGAAGTCTAATTTGCCATGGGTTCCCTCGGGAATTTCTAATGGGTTCTTATAAAGTGGTTTTCGATCTAAGTGAAATAAAGTCTGTGGTCAACATTACTTGAAGAGACTTTGCCATTCTGTGCAGAAACATTAACTATGCACAGTCAGACCTCAAATGTACATTCTGAAACCACTGTGTGCTTTAAAAATGTGTGTTTACGTGATTGATTAATTGATGAGTTGTGGTCCTTATTAGCAAACATGAGTATTGAGGTTGTAGTTCTTATTAGAAACTTATTAGAAACAAAATTCATAATTTAGGTATGACCGTGGATTATGTTTTAGAAAAAAAAATTAATTATGAGGGAAGCTAAGCTAAATGCTAATTCTATTCCAGGCTTTAGGAAGCTCTGTCTAATTTGTTAACAATTGCCACATTTAATATTAAATTACAAGACATTTTACGAGAAATGTCTGGAAAAATTAACTAAACAAATTGTTGAAAAAGCAACACTTCACTCACCATTCTCCCAGTGCCATTGAGGTAGATTCTCTCAATGTGATCATAATAGGCATCACACCAATACATAGTACTGGTTCCATGGTCCAGAGTGAGTCCATTGGGCCACAGCATGTTAGATGTGACAAATATTTTCCTGTTGGATCCATCCATCCAGGCTTTCTCTATTCTTCCGATGCTGTCGTTTACCTCATCCTCTTCCCAATCCGTCCAGTACATCCAACTGCAACCAAAACCAAAACACAGTCAGTGTGTTCCATGAAAAATAGCTGTTGTTTTTACTTTTGAAGCAGGCATGAATATCAATCACAACTTACTCGTTGGAAGTGCACAGCTGAAGCAGATTGAAACAAATTGCCTCCGAGTCAAAAAATGTACACTGAACATAAACAAAATATGCTTAAGAAAAGTCAGCAACCTACACCTAAGGGAAATCATTTTGATCTGGAGATAAATCTGTTAACCAACAAGTTAAAGTGATACCAAGGACAAACAGAGTGTAGAAAACAAGGCCACCATCCAAATCAAGACATCTCTGAGGTTGGTCCTCTCATTTACACTTCCTTTTCATAGTTGTGGATATACTGAAAGGTCCTGTGCCAACATGAACTGTAACTCTCATTGGGTTAGTGATATTTGAAAAGTGATTGGGTCAATGTTCCGACATGATCCTTTCTCTAGTAAGTGTGCTTAAGGGATTTGTTGCCTCTGAGTACTACTCAGCGGTCAACGCAAGCTTTTCAGTCTCATCAATGATAGAAGCCTTGCTTCATGTGCACCACATAAAACAGAATTGGATAGAGGGCAAATCAAGCGCTCTCTTTCCCAGTGTGTTGGCTACGTGACCCCATGAATTATTCAGAAGGCAAACAGCATGCTCCAAGTCTCATCCTGCACTGTTCCGAATGTAACAACATGCAGGGTCTAACCGAAATGAGCAAAGATTACAAGGCATTTTCCACGAGTAGAGTACAAAATAGGGCCTGAGGCGCTTAAAATTTTAATTTTTTATTTTATTTTTCAACTAATGGTCAGTGAAAGAGGTCTTCAACCTTTTATATTTATATTGCAATATAGGAGAATTTTTAGGAGGTAAATTTTAATATAATACGACCAGTGTAATTTCTATTAATTTTCCATGAGGATTTTGTAAATTCTAATATGATGATAATAATAATAAATAAAGTCCGAAATAAAGTCTGTGGTCAACATTACTTGAAGTGACTTTCCCATTCTGTGCAAAAACATTAACTATGCAGATGTAATGTAAATTTTGAAATCACTGTATGCTTTAAAAATGTGTGTTTACAGGATTGATTAGTTGATGAAAAATCTACTCAAGAGCTATATATATATATATATATATATATATATATATATATATATATATATAAACTGCAAAAATATTTACATTCACTTTTGAACCACGCTGAAAAAAAGTATTATTTTCTTTAAAAATTAAATGAATAGAAATCTGACTGACCTGAAAAGTTTTGAATGATAGTGTACAGTATGTGGAACAGTTAACAGCCAGAGAATGAGAGGAAGAAAGACAAAAATAAATTTAAACACAAATTTAGTGTGAGAGCGAGAGACAGAGAAATAGATAGAGACACTGAAGGCCTCATTAATCCTTTAAACTGGAGCATCACGCCAGGACTATAAGGACTTCGTTACACTGTGGAGTTTATGCACTATGAACTGGTAGGAGTTTACGAAATCAGTTTGACCGGCTAAAAATACCACCGTTTACAAAGTCTGCTTCCGGGAATATAGGACAGGACTGAAGTGAGCATAGATTATTTTAAGAATAAATAAATAAATAAAAATAAGAAAATGGAGATGTGAATCGTGAAAGTCCAAATGACAGAACCTGAGATACTAAAAGAAAGAAAAGTGTTACTGAGGTGGGCAAGTTCATTCTTATCATGTTATCACAGGGGTTTTCTTATCATGTTATATGGGGGTGAGAGATAAAGAAATTTGGACAGATGGATGTTATTTCAGGGGGAAGCCCATCCTGCAGACCAGACAAAGATCAACATGCCACCTGCTCACCTGATAGATGGCCAACCCCTAATGATGGGCCCTAACCCCATTACTATAAATAAGCCCATACAGCTAGGTCAAAACAACACAGTCAAATGGCACTATTAAAATAAAGGCTAAATTGGTTAGAAAGTATTGATTCCATTCAGTCATAATTAAGAAATTTAAGTAAAACTTTTGGTCATACTTTAGTTTAGGGTCCAATTCTCAGTGATAACTAACTATTAACTACGACCTCTGGCTCAATAAACTCCTAATTTCCGTTTATTAATCATTTCGTTTTTGTTGTTTATTTTGAGTTTATTAAAGTTATGTTTAACCTTCGCCTCCTTATTCCCGTTCTTGACTTATACGAGTTATCTCACTTACTCACTGCAGTCAAAATCAGCTACAAAAATATCTTTGCTTTGAAGTACGATGTACTGTACATGAATCACTCTATTTTGGACAGCACATGAACTTGGCAAGTTGTATACTCTATCCTCTGATGCCCTGTTGAAGAGGTCAAAAATTTACATCTCCTCTAAATTTCCATCATCCACCATCGTCTTTTTCCTCAGAATCTTTTTTTACAGCCTGTCAAAACAGGACACATCAATGGCACCTCAGATGAGGCGCGCTTCTCATTTCCTGTCTGAGCGCTAGATCCAGAAAGCTTTAGCTTTCCACTCTCAATGCAGTCATGCAGTCTGCGTGACATCCTCTGAGCTGGCAGTTCAGCAGACGATGCTTTTAATGCAGATTTTAATCGCTTCCACACCACTGAAGTTATCCCATCGGGAATGACACGCGGTGGTGGTGACTAGGAGATAAGGTGGCGTTTTTACATGTTACTTGTGCAAATGTGCGCTATTTGTGAGTATCTGTTGACAAACTCACAAAGGAACAGTTTTTAGCTTCCTGTCATTGCCCATTGCTTATTTTATTGTTAGCCCTGCCATTCAAGATACATTAGCTTCATTAAATGCGAGAGAGAGTCGCATAAATTGTACAAGCGTGAGGTCTGAGCAATGAATATAATTAAGGCTCTGAGCTAATGAACCCATTGTGTCTGGAAATAATGAAACTATTCCGCATTTGCTTTCCCTCGCTTCAAATAATTCAGCAATCAACACCTCTTGGGTTCACTAAGGATGGCAAAAATCTTTTCCAACATGTATTAATCACTTAATGATAAGTGCACACTTTTATATAAGCCGTTTATTTACAGAGATTTAAAAATAAATTAATTAAAAAGTGCTCAAAGCACTCTTAAGATACCACGTGGTTTAACCCAAAAGATCTGATGACCATCAACCAATCAGTATTTCGGTACTTGAGTACTTTTTAATCAGATAAAAAGAGAGTGATCAGGTTGTGTGATTGGATGTGAGGGCTGAGAGTGGTTGTTTCCTCATTGCAGTATCTCGCTTCTTCAGCCTTGGCTGGCTGCACCTCCTGAGGATTCATGAGTTACTCTCACACCCAGGGAGGGCGATAATGAGATTGGCTCTGGGCCATCAAACTCACCTTTTTTACTGACCATACCATGTCAGCTTACTAGTACACATGTACGCACACACAAACCAGTACAGATGGAGGAATGCGTGGATGTGTGCATGCATGCTTCACTACTCTATACAACTGCAATTGCATCTGAAGCCATGCAGTGTAAACAAATGTTAGTAAATAAACTGGAATGAGGACTGTTCCTTCAGGGCATGTGGGAAGTGAGTAGAGATAAGCATTTCATCACAGATTGCTAATGTTGATGTAAAGGAGTATTAATCATGTTTTTAATAATTTCCAAGCATATTTCAGATGCAAACCAGATATTTCCAAGCAAATCAATTTTTTAGTTAATCATAACAACAAATAAGTGTTTGGATTTTGGAACCATATCAGTCAAGAGTCAATATTGCTTCTTTTTATTCATCAGTATCAGTCTTTATTGGAAATTTAGTGGCTGATATTGGACATTTCATTATTTTAGTTTAAGCTTTAGTTTTCAGTGTCTTTCAATGTTCTGATTTTCAGTGTTTTAATTGTACACTATTCAAAAGTTTGGGGTCAGTAAGATGTTTTTGAAAATCGTGTATGCTCACCAAGGTTGCATTTATTTGATCATAAATATAGTGAAAACAGTAATATAAAATTATGAAATATAATTACAATTTAAAATAACTGTTTTCTGTTTTAATATATTTTAAATGTAATTTATTCCTGAAATGGCAAAAGCGAACTGTCAGCAGCCATTACTTTAGTCTTCAGTGTCACATGAACCTTCACAAATCATTCTAACATGCTGATTTGGTGCTTAAGAAACCTTCTTTTTTACATATATATTAATATTAATATTAATATCAATGTTGAAAACAGTTGTGGTGCTTAATATTGATATAATTTTTTTCAAGATTCTTTGATGGATGGAAATTTCAAACACCATTATTTGAAATATAAATCATTCATAATTTAAAAAAAGTTACTGTCACTTTTGATCAATTAATGTGTCCTTGCTGAATAAAAGTGTTCATTTCAGTTAAAAAACAAAACAAAAAACAGACCTATTACTGACCCAAAACTTTTAAACAATAGTGAATATTTTATAATATGGGCCATTTATTGGTTACCAGCAATAACGTCTAAAAGATTATCAGGTTTCATCCAGAATTAAAATATCAATATATCCTTATACATGCTAGTTACATAAAATTAAAGACAACATAAACAGTCACTTAAAAATTGCTTCTATCCAAATCATAAGTCATTGTGTATGACTGTTAATAACCATTTCAAATCACTGTATGACATATTTAGGCGTGTGATTGAGTGTTACGATTCTTCTTTCTACTGTACCTATTGAGAGGATCGACCACTATGGCTCTAGGGTGAGACATGTCTCCTTCCAGAAGAGTCTTCCTGGTTTCAGATGCCAGTTCTAGCCTGGCCACGCTGATGGTTTTTCTGTAGCCATCGTTGGTCCAGTACAGGTTGTTTCCAATCCAATCCACTGAAATACCCTCCACATTATCAAGATCTGTAAAAGCACAAATTCTTTAAATGATTTGTTCAGTACATGAATTCAATTCATATAATTCCATGGTGTAAACAGGGTCTTTGTGTAAGAAAATGTAGCGATTTTACAAATTGAAAACACCACTAGAAGAAAAGAATAAGTGCAAAATGATCACAAAAATTACCATCTTTGAGAATTGTTTCCCGACTGCTTCCATCAACTTTCTGCCGCCCTATCAAAAAACTTGTAGTGTCAGCAAAGTAAATGTTTCCAGTTTCAGCATGATAGTCTAAAGCTCTTGGATTCACCAAGTCCTCAATAGGAACCATGTGCTCATTGCTCGACTTCACATTCATGTCCAGACCACGGATTATCCCAGGGCGTCCCTTTCCATAGAAGAGGAAAAGATCATTCTTGGGTTCTGCAAAGACACATATAGAAAAGAGTTACCCTCAAGTCCTTTTATGACATATAATGTAATATATGTTTGACATGCAGTGTATAATTGTTAAGTTTGAGCCCAAATAAAACATCAGTTATGTGAAGATCTACAAATCCCAATACTAACACAGGCAGATGCGTTAAGTTAAAGGAATGAATGGAGCAATCAGCCCCACTTAACATCCCCAGGCAAAAATTATCTTGATTGAGAGGATTCATTTGATAAGCTCCAGCAATGATATTTTTGTTCATTGGGACTCTGTTTAAACAATAAATCTCCTGTTGTCAGATTAACAAAGGCACACGACAGAAGCTGAGGTTATCCATGGGTTTGTAACAAGCTTAAATAAATTAACCTCTAGTCACAGTGGGCATAACACAAAGGGCGGCCCAGTCTGCTTCTTATGCAGTAGGCCGATGGGAGAGGAAGAGGTTTCTGGGTAAAGAGAGGGACAATCAGCTCCTTCCTCATAGGACCAAACCAGTGTGGGTGAGACCACACAAGTATCACTTCAATTTATCATTCTGAACAGAAGAGCTCCACTACCTTAAAGACAATTAAGTGCTTTGAGACCTATATATCAAACAACACAGGGACTACTGGATGAAGACAGTCATTTAGCATAGCTTCTCATCTGAAAGAGGGAGGAAGCAGAATATTTCGGTGGCGGTATAAATCAGAACCGTCGCAGGGCGCAAAGCTTGGTTCATTATTGCATTCACTTCATGCTTAACTCAGGATGGTCATTAATTGACCCATAGCTTTCATTGTCAGCTAAGTAAAACGTCCATTGATCAGAAGGATCTGCTTATGGGGGAACAGAGTGGAAATGGCAGTAATGGTGGTAATGAATCATTCTATAGGCAGTCAATAAAATAACATCACAACCATGCGGGCCAATCTTCTTAAAAGTTCATCTCCATCTCTGTCAATCCGAGTCAGTGCCAAGACCGGCACAAATGCAGAACCGCTCAATCTTCCCACTTAATAGTGTAACAACACACACATTTCAATTTCCAGCTCTAGATAGCTGACAAGACAAATAAAACAAACAAATATTCCATCACCAATTCTGCTGAGATCCAGTGAAATTACGTGTTATAAAATCATTGAGTAATTTTTTTTTTTCACTTTGTTGGCAGAGAACAAATATATATTTTATTTGAGCTGTCAATCAATAAAAAATAGTAATTACATGAGAATGAATTACTGAATTGATGTGAAATGAATTAAACATTTATATAGCGCTTTACTATGTACTAATGTACACCCAAAGAGCTTTACAATCATATAATATCAATCATATATACTCTACTCAGCCACCACCAGTTTGCAGCTTGGATGTGACGACATTAGATTTTTATTCAATAACTGACTGCATTAACCTATAAAGCCCACTGTATTATATTTAACACGCAAATTTCTAAGGATTCTGAATTACCATCATGATCAAAACTCTGCTGAAAAACCTCCTGTTGTCTAACTGATAGTTAGCAAGTATTTTTAGCAAGTAAAAGACCTTTTAGAATCTATCAAAAAAAGTCCACTTTCAGGGTGTGGTTCATGCTGTAACCACTGGTCTTTTTGCTGTAAAATCTTTACTGATTTTTATAAAGTAAACATGAGAAGAAATTATATATAATTCACATTTCATATTCATCTTGAAATATAAGTATAACGACATAGGTTTACTTGTAAAGGCATTTAGGCTAACATAGGCGTTTATTTATAAACCTCTCAATAAACATTGTATTGCATTGTATTGTTTTGCACCCCACAACGGAAACTACAGAGCGTTGAAAATAAACCTTTTTAAATATTGTTTAAAGGTTCAATAAACTGTGTTTTTGCACAATTATGTCATACAATCAGGCCTTACAAGGTTAAATGTCAAACAGCCCTGATTATTATTACAAATCTTATTATTTCAGAAAAACACTTTAGAACAGCATCAATGAACAAAAGAAAGGCTGTGAGCTATGGTGGACTGACTTTTGCAGGATTTCCCATCACTTCCCAGACTGAATCCGGCACGACAGCGGCAGCTCCGGGATTTGTAGCTCCCGCTGAGAAGGCAGATGTGCGAGCATCCTCCCGGTTTACCATAAGGGTCAACTTCACACGCATGGCCCTTGACTGACGAGAGGACACTGGTGTCACATTCACAATTAGCATATTCATATTTACATTTACATGTTACATATACTGTTGAAAAATCAGCATTTATTAAAATAATAATAATATAAATATTGGAATATGTTTTCAACATTCATCAAAATTAACAATATTAATGAAATTATACAATTAATAATTCATTTAAATTATTATTTTTTTATATTATTATTATTATTATTATTATGTTCCCGATTAGAAACAAAAACAAAAACCAAAGAGTGACGTGTATAATGCAGAATAATAACCGACAATAAAAACAGGCATGTTGTTAGTTAAAATCAAGCAATTGAAACCAGCATAACTCATGCGATAACATTTCAATATGGGAAACACATATTAACTACCAACTTTTGCAGCAATAAACTCCTAATTTACTGCTTATTAATAGTTAGTAAGGTAGTTTTACAAATAAACAGCCAATATCCTAGTAATATGCATGCTAATAGGGAACTAAAAGTTAAAACTGAACCCTAAAATAAAGTGTTACCACTCACACGTTACCTTTTGGTTGACTGAGCTTGTGGTAAACCCGTATTGTTTTTGCATTTCCTATGCTGGTTAGCGTCTCCGGGTCTGTGACATTAAAGCGATTTATCCGTAAGATGTCTACCACTGCTCCACTGGAGGGTTCGGAGCGAGTTGCATACAAGTAGTCCTCAAAGACAGCTAATCCATGCAGGTGGGTCACCTAGAAAAAAGGAGCATTGACTATTTCAGGTTGATTCGAATGCTGAGAAGTTACTTAGCTAGGTAAATATTACCTTGTAAGCTCAACGAAAAGCAGAACAGCACAGATAAAGTCCTTGATATTTCCCTTTGATTCAACAATCAAATTAGCCATTAGCTAAAGCTGTTATTAGACTTTGAATTTGACCTGGCAACACCCACAATCTTTATTAATGAATTAAGGCTGCAGATTTCCAGATAAGCTGAAGGTGAGCAGAATGCTGTTGACATGCATTCAGGCAGTTCAGGAAGTTCAGGAGGGGTCAACCAGAGTGCATGTGTTTCTCTGGGGACACCTCCATTCTATGCTGCCTCTGCAAGCAACATCTATGTGACAGAAGCAAACTGGGACCACTGAACCCTACCCACAAATACACACACATTAAAATTGTGCATTGTGCTTCACCTAAACCCACAGGGAGATCATTCATCCTCGCTTTCATTTACTGCAGAAGGTAAGAGTTCTGCAAAATAGAGCGGCTCATAATTCTGGCTTATAGTCAGGTATAGTCAGGGCGTTTGGAAACTCTCGTGTCCCCCATCCAAAAAAAAAAAAAAAAAAAAAAAAAGGACACTTAAACCACAAATTATTGCAATTACTTTTAATTAACTGGTCTTTTAATCATTTTGAGATCTGTTTTAGTGGATGGATGGATGTCTCACAGATGTCCATCACATTAAATATGAACATTTCATAATAATTTTATATGAAAGCATGTTTCCACTCAAAGAAAAACTTTATTTGAGAAAAATAAAGTCACCCATTCGAGTGTGGGAGAAACAATTATTTGATCAAATATACAGTAAAAACAGAAATACTGTGAAATATTATTCAAATTTAAATATTTTAATATGTTTTAAAATTTCTGTGATAGTAAAACTGGATTTCCAGTAGCCATTAGTCCAATCATAAATGTCACATGATCCTTCAGAAATTATTCTATTATGAAAATTTGGTGCTCAGGAAACATTTCTTATTATTATCAATGTTGAAACAGTTACACTGCTTAATATTTTTTTGGAAACTATGAAACTTTTTTTTCTTTGATGAAAATGTTTTTTTTTAAATTATTTAAAATAGATATATTTTATAATATTATAAATGCCATTTCTGTCACTTTTGATCAACATAATGTGTCCTTGCTGAATAGAAGTATTAATTTCTTCCAAAATAAAAAAACATACAAACGTATGTATGTGAAAACAAAATTAACTCAGAGGTGAGAAGAAGAAGCCTACCTATTTTTAAATAATTTAAAACTTAATTTTTAGCAACATTTTGCATATTTGCTAGAGCTATCTTTATTTAAAATAAATGACACTTGGTTTGATATTGTGTTATCTAATCACTGTGTGGTTTAAGTGTCCAGACACTTTGGGGGCCACTTTATATCAAACCTAATGTTTTGCAGTATATCACTGAATACAGTTGAGCACAGTGGAGTGTGAGTAAGCTATGAACAAGCCATGCTTTAAATAAAAATAAGGGTTCACCTGGAAGGGTGACTAAATAAAAAGGTGTCATCACATAATAAAGAACCCCCAAGAAAAGACATTAAAAATGAAAGATAAAGTTTCCAAGCCCTGCAGAATCTCAACTTAATTTGCGATTGAAATTAAATGTGTCAGTAACCTTTCATCAATACACTGTGGCTCGCAATTAAGAGCACCATTAAACCAAATGCACCCACACCTGCCTACATACAACAATCTGCTGCTCTTTCTACATGGCCTTCTACACTTTCAGACAGAAAAAAGATCTTTGGGTTCTTTAGCTGAAGTCCACTGTTGAATAATAATGATCCCTAATTACTGTCCTCGTAAGTGCACTTCAGGTAAAATATTCAAATGGTGAATCTGCTTCTGTAGCCCATGTGTTCATTTAGACTAATTAATGCAAGAACTAGCTTGAGAAATTAAAACTCAGATCAAGCCACACAGATACAGTAGCTGCTGGGTATAAATGCCATAATCAATTAATACCTGAAATCAATCTGTGTACAACTTTGTTGGTTTCTGTCTTTCCCCCAAGCAGGGAAGATTCAGATCTTGCATCCGACAGACAAACAACATTTTATTTCCTTTCACATCACCCCTGGTGACTATGCATATGACAAGCAACTGTCTGAGTCAAATTTCAATATTAAGAGCTCAGCTACCTAAATAAAATCTTTTCATTTCAAAATATTAAAACGCGGTCATCATTAGTGGAATTTCTGAAAGATTTTGTGAGCAAAAAATGGTTCAATGTCCATTGTCAAACTTTTGAACAGTTGTGTAAGGCTGTAAAAACAAATCACAAAGTCAAAAAATGTACCGAAAAGAACTCACTTGATATCCCTGGATGATAGTGTGTCTGTTTTTGCCGTTGTAATCCACCATCTCAATGTAATCCAGATATGCGTCTGCCCAGTACACCAACTTCTTCACCAGGTCCAAAGCCACTGCAGTCGGCCGCTCAACCTTATAATCCACAAGTCGTGTTCTGTTAGTGCCATCCATGTTGCAGCGCTCCAGTTTGGCTATATTCCCGTGATCAGTGAAAAAGAGCATCCTGCAAGAAAAGAAAAGTACATGATCATGAAAGAAAAGAAAAGTACAATTTGCAAAGTACAATGCCCTTTTACAAAGTCTTGATTTTGTTTTGTAGATTTTCATGATTAAATGTTAAGAAAAACACCTTTTTTATATTTATTTACATTAATGAAAGATTTTTTTTTTGTTAACCAGTAAAATTAAAATACATAAAACAAATAATATACCTTTCCACTCAGGCACACTTCATTGGCTGAAATAAATCTTAAGCATGTAAATGTTCAATTTCCTTCAGTTTAATTTAAATTTGTAAAATATAATATATATATATATATATATATATATATATATATATATATATATATATATATATATATATATATATATATATATAAATGTTTTAAAGTTTAGAATTAACAGCCTTGCATTGTGCAATGAAAATTACCACAAAGTACCACCTAGTGTCCAACCTACTCTGATACTGTTATACCCCGTTTACATGTGAACAAGGGATCTACAATCAGAAGAAAGCCATTTTAACATGCATATGAAAAATCAAAAAAAAAGGACAACTATGGGACACGACCATGCAGCAGCAAGCATCACAACAGTGAAAGAAACCTCAAATTTAAATATAATTAGGACCCCATTCCTGTATTTTGCTTGGGGCTTCCAAATCACTGAATCCGCCCAGGCGCCGGCGTGATCACCTTGTATATTTTCCTGATAACAGCAGAACTTAAAATACTCTGTCATTTTTGTAAACAAATGATACAGATAAGAGTAATTCTACATATGAAACTATCTACTTTTATTTATGTAAACTCAAAAACAACAACACGTTGTGCTTTTGTAAAATAAAAAACACAAACAGGAAGAGCTTTCTGCCATCTCAGTCTCCTTGAACTAGTGCGTGTCACAAAAATTAAATGAAATTCCGTGTATAGGCTACGTGCCTCATAGACATGAGAAATATATCCATTGAAGGCTTGAAATGTCTACTATTAAATGAACCAATGAAACAAAAACGAAAACAATACTATCTGATAACGTAATCCTCATGGAAGGTACATATCTCTCGAAAGGCGCATCCAATATACTGCAGAGATGACGAGTCATTAATGTTAACATCTCTGCAGCCTACACTGACTCAGAAAACACTAGTTTATTAATAAACAATTAATATGTCTCCTTGCTTTTTTCTCCGACACATTCATAATCATTACTTTTGCAGGTGCTTTGCAGCAAACTTTAAGTGTCCGCTTGAGGAGAATAGGCTATATATATATATATATATATATATATATATATATATATATATATTTATATATATATATATATATATATATATATATATATATATATATATATATATATAAATATAAGTAATTAAATTAATATAAATGGGCGATTAGTCAACTAATGGCTTAAATGAATGACTACTAGTCATCTAGAAAAATCTTTAATCGGGGGTGGTCCTAAACATTACACACTAAAGAAAGTTGAAAAATAAAATAAAAAATATAATAATAATAATAATAATAGGTCCTGTTAAAAGCATACTGAGCTCAACCAAAAATGAAACTGCAGTCATTATTTACTCAAGTCGTTCCAAACTCATGACTTTCCCATATGTATGAGCACAAGCATACAGTATACAGGTTTGGGACATCATGAGTTTTGTTAAATAATGACAGAAATGTTATTTTTGGGTGAATTTCTTTCCTATTCATTCAAAAGTACCCATTACTTTGACAACAATATTTCATGAACAGTGTTTTTTCCATCACTGGTTGTTCCTATAAGACATTCTTTTTGTTTCCACCCAGAGAACATGTTGCCAATTAAAGCAAGATCTCATTAGTGACATGCATAAATGCATTTATCAAATGACACGTCTTCCTTTGAAGTATTTCAATTACAGTAGCCCTGCTCAAAAAAAGGGCTCCTTTTTTGCCCTTTGTGTATGCAAATAAATTAAGGTAGATGACCAAGCTACAAAAAGCTACAAAAAGTCTTCCAGTAAATGCAAAGTGTGCTATACTGAGTATTCGAGCTCTAACAACATCAGATACCTAGTGCCTGATATTGCAAACACATAATTTAATTAGGAATCTAACAAGGAAAGAGTTCAGACGCAGCCAGAGGTCCCCAAGTGCTTAATTGCTCCAGAGAAGCAAACATAAAACATAAAGGAAATTAAAAACTTCACCGTAAGGAGCTTTTTATCATGGAAGATCCATCTCGTAGACTGTTGTTATCCAGAATTCTTTGCAGCGCAATATCAACCTTTCCTTGTAAATCATTTCATCTGTCCCTTGAGGACTGAAGTCGCAGAACTCATTAAATGTTTCAAAGTCAGATTTTTATTAGAATATATTATAATATTAGTAAAAGATGAAAAAAAGCATGTCTCTCTAAGGCTTCTGATTCTTGACCCTCTTCAAATCTTTTGTTTTTTGAATACTAGAAATAATTGAACCTTGTAACAGTGATGCTTTCCTGACTGCCAACAATAAGAAATAATTGGCTCCAGTAACATACAAAGTTCCAGTACACTGTGGTGTGTTTTGCATGCTCTGTGTTCCTCAGCTAGATTTTTCTGTTTTCCTTCAGATTTGGATCAGTTCAGACTTCAATACTGAAATCAATAGATTTTTTTGCCATAAAAAAGAACAATTCATATCATGAAAAAAACATTAACAGCATTGTTCCGTTATGTTAAAAGCTGTTCTTGGAATAAAAAGTCTCCTCAGTCCGCCTACAGTCCGTTCACTGACACACTGAAGCACATTTTCAGTTTTGCAAGCTCCAATGTTTAAATGATACATCCTACAACAGTTAAGCAACAAGCAATTTAAAATAACAAAATAAATAAAATAACAATATAAAGGTTTCAATCGTTCATAAGCTTGGGGTTAGTATGATTTTTGTTTAAGAAAATAATACTTTTATTCAGCAAGGGTGCATTAAATTGATCAAAAGTAATGTTAAAAAAGATTTCTATTTCATTTCTATTACTACTTCTACATTATATTCATCAAAGAATCCTGAAAAATATATATCAGTTTCCACAAAGATATTAAGCAGCACAACTGTAATAATAAAATACATTTTTTTAGCTTCAAATAATATAATATAATATAATATAATACATTATAATATGCCTGAGGCAGATCAGACACACAATTATTCGTTATGTTTAAAACAAATAATGCACAATGCCCCTCACCCAACAAGCCATCCAAGAAGTAAAGTTCTAACTGCAGCTAACACCAAGATGCAGAACCAGACCTCTGGTTACCATAGTAGCAAAGGCACATCAGCAAGATAACACTGTTTTACAAAAGAATCCAAAGAGAGAGCTTTACTCTCACTTCATTCACTTTTAAACACAAATAAACTCTTTCTTTCTAAAAAATCTTATACAATCTATATATTACCACTTGAAATGTATAAACATGTATCTGATTTTCCTATCTCATGATTTTCCTTTCATATTGTTTTGTGTATGTATTAATTAAAACTATTTTGAAGGAATGATTCAGTATTGCACATAAGATCACATGTAAAGCATGTTTGGTATCTATGAGCGGTAACCTTAAATTTCCTGTGTGTACCATTACATTATATTTTTCTAACTATAGTATTCATTAGCATTATAAAAATCTTGAAATTTATTCTCTTAGCACCCAATCAAATTTCATTGGCAAAACACCCTGCTCGAAGGCAAAGCTTTCCCTCCAAATGTACAGCTCCTTATTGGCTCACTCACTTCTCAAGAGTGTGACATCCTCACAATGTAAAAGATCACGATCACAAGATCACGCTGATTTTGAGAAATTCTGACATGAAGATGATGCTGAGCTAGAAGTCTTCTAAAGAGCCTCAAGTTTGTGCCAGGCTGTGGCCTTGTCTCTCCATTCATCAAAGATCGTCTTACTCACACTGGCTCTCTCTCATCAATAAACCTCAGCAACTCAACCTCAACAAATTGCATCAGGACACTTTTATTCAAATGGACGAGACATGCAAGTATCAAACTTAATCTCATTATTTGATACATTAAGTATCCCCTATCCCTTTTAAAGGAGTGAGTCAGAACTAAGAAACCTATGGTCTGCTCAAGGCTGCTGATCTGCTGAACTTCTTGCTTTCCTGTATTTTGCTTCAGTTCTCTTTCTATTGCTCAACTGTATGCATGCATGTGTATGTTAGATTAGTCTAAGTGTTTAGTGGTTAATAAAATCTGGTTCTTGCAGATTTTGGCTACATGCATCTAGTACTCTACAGTTATTTCCTATACCACATAAATTAGCATAAACAATTAACACTGAGTTATCGCTGTAGGGTAGTTGATTGTGGTATCAATTCTGCTACATCAAGTTAATACATCTGATCTAAAAATTTATAATTATTTATAACCAGTTCTAGTTAATTATTCATATTTCCATTTGGGTTCATTTGCTACAATAATATGATGTAATATACAGTATAAGGGGCCATTCACATATCGCGCCTAAAACGCTTGGAACGCTGCTTCCTCCTTTTGTAAGCACTTTTGCAAGCATGTGGGAGCTTGCGCTCCTGTGGCGTCTGTCGTTGCTATGGAACCATGAACAGCGCTCTCCACGACTATGTGGAAGTTTCAATCGATTTCCATCACCGAAAAGCCCTGCTCTAGTATTTATTTCTAGATTTATTAATGGAGAAGAAAAAAAAGAGAATTTCACAAACTTTGCCTGGACAATGAGAGATTCAAAGCCTATTTCAGACCTTGCAGACCTTTGACAAGGACCAGTTTGATAATCTTTTAAGAAAAATTGGCCCAAGTATCATCAAACAGAGCTTCTGCCGTGAAACCATCTCTCCTGCACAACGGCTCTGCATTTGTCTGAGGTAATTAGACTACCATTAGGGTAAGGGAAAGGGTGAAGCTGATTGCATGTTTCTTGTCACATGACCTGCGGTGCGCTTGCGGCATTCTGAAAAGTTGAGAAGTTTTCATCTTGCATGCGCATCGCTTACATTTTGAGCGCACTTGCCGCGCGTCTACATTGGAAATAACGAATATGCGTGCACAAAAGACGCGATATGTGAATGGTCCCTAAGACGACATCACTCCAAATTAGCATATGTATTATCTGTGTAATGGCCTTTTAACTTATGCTAAGGTCAGTCCATAGAGAACCACTGCTGTCAGCAGGAGGATCAGTCTCTTTCTGAGTGTGTCTCTGCCACATATCAGATTCTAACACTGCTGAATCAGATTTTTAATGTCAAATATAACACCAAAATAAATGACAAAGAAGCATAAAGCTGATAAGGTATCTGCAAGTTCAGTATCTTCATCCTGCAGCATTATAAGAAAGAAAACCACTCACACAGCAATCCATGATATTATCCACTGATCCACATTTAATCTGTGGGATGGTGGGGTCAAAACATCTCATGTTTAATAGACGCATAGGGTTCAAACTGCGTAGAATACATTTAACATGTTAACTTGTGAGAACTACGTATTAGGAAATATGTTTCTGTTATATTGTGAATATAGAAGTGAAATGTACATGATACTTTTTTAATAGTAAATGCATTTTTAGTGTTTGTATTCAGCAAATTAATAAGGTCATGCATCATTTTATTTTAAAATAAATAGCAACTTTTATCAATAATCAGAATAAAACATTCTCCCACTAAATAATATAATTCATTAGGATAATTGCAGACATTGTTGCCAAGCAATGTAGCAACTTTCTGCATTTATAAAATATATAATCCTCACCCAGAATCTAGAATTAGAATTAATATAATAAAAATATCCATTCAATAATTAACACTGAAGTTACAACAGATCTAAAATATCTCCTATGCAAGCAAAACCATACAAACAGTATGGTAATAAGAGGACCACCATGAAGCTTAATTTAAAATAAATCCATAACTTGTGCACATGCTGTAAATGGCTCTGTGCTATAGGACTGAGTTTGTGTATTTGAGACACAAAAAAAAACATTTTCCACCATTGTTGTACTGTGTATATACTTCCTACATCTGATTCTAATAATACAAACAGATGAGACATGGATGCAGAAGATATTCTTCCAGTGAATGGAATAGTTGCATTCTAATACTACATAACAATGACCAGAGGGTGATAAATCAACAATACTTTATTTATTTGTTTGGTGGTTGTAATAACAAACTCAATAAGCCCAGACAAACCACAAACACAATGGGAACCAATCTGACCCAGTCATACATCTCATCTGCTGTTTAAGACCTTTAGACCCCGACTTTAAGTAATCACTGCAAGGTGACACAATGGTCCAACCCAAACACCGAACCGCATGGGAATTTCATTACTGTAGAGAATACTGAACAGAAAATGCCTCCCTTTTCTTTCAACATGACAGATTACTAAACAAGAGGGTTGGAATAGTGGATGTATTAAGATTAGCACCCAGCTCTGTTTTCATTTTGCTCTGAATCAAATTCAAGTTTCACACTCTCCACTGACTATGGTGGGGGGGGGGGGAAATCTCTCAGCCTTCTTTTTCAAATTGATTTGGGGAATTTAAGTTAGACTTCGAAAAGCGAGGTTAAACCAAGTTCAGTCTTATTCCCTCTCTGGGATTTTTGTTTCAAATTAGAAACCTAAATTTTACATAAAACGTAGAAGAGGACAGAGGCTCCTTCAGGAAAGCGGGCAAAAAATATATCAAAACCACAAACTAGGCACTTAGTGTTTCGTGAACTCTTTCTATAACTACTGCGCCTCATGCTGAGCCACTATCACAAACCGCCCCAATTTCTTTTGTTTTCACTCCACCGCTCCAGGCTGACAGACCTCCCGTGTTTCCGCAGTCTCCCTCACACACAAGCAGCTCCAACCTCATCTCGCCAATTACAGGAGGAGGACCAAAAAAGCAGAACAGATATGTGATGTAGTAAACTACACTTTGCTGAAGCCTGGAGGTTTAACCGCTGTGCTTCTCTCCCACTATCCCGGGAGGAAACTAGCTGGATGCACTGAAGGGCATGTACAAATGCGAGAGAGCCATTCCCGTGGGTTATGTTCATGTAAACGTACTGAGAGCGTGTTAAAAAAAAAAAGCATTTATGTTGGTACAATTACATGCTCATCATGGACCATAAAAGGACACAAAAAGGCACATTCACAGTCAATGGAAGAGGAACAGTGTTGAGCTTGTTTGATAAGGGTAAAAAGGGCCAACTTCAAGATTTTTCCTAAACCGGATTTTCTGCTTAAGGTCGGCACTGCGAGGTGAATAAGGGGATCTTTCAAAAACATATGGGAACCCAAGAGAAAAGCTCAAAACCAGAAGCATATGTTTCTAAAGCTGTATCCTGCAGCATATGTACTGCACACAGAGAGCTTCACGGAGTTGAACAAAGCTACAAAAACACGACAATGCTGTATCTAAGTATTACTATTTTTTGATACAGGTTGTAATTCATATAAAAGACTGAAACAAACGTTTCAAATGTTAAGAAATTAATTCCTTTATTCAGGAAAGATAATATTTTAAAACATTAAAAAAGATTTCAAATAAATGTGACCCGTGTTGACAAAATGAGTTGCACATACTCTCTATTAAAATTCCTCCAAAATGGCGTATGATTTGTTGGAATCTGACAAAAAATTACTGATCTACACCTGTTTGAAGTCGATAAGTCAGTCAGCAAAGTCAAACAATCGAGTTCAGAAACAAAATCACCTAGCAACTATACCTTAAAATCACTGTTAATACCACCAAATTTGGCACAAACCAAGTCAAAACCAGTACATATATAGGAAAAAAATATATATTTAACTTTTTTTCCATGATTCCACAATTGTTCGATTAACATTAATGAAACAAACAGCCAATATATCAATACCTACTGTATCACACGGATCTAATATAATGTTACACATTAGATGTTTTTCCTCAACACTTAACCAAACATTCACTTAAGACATAACAGATACTCGCCAAGACAGATTTTTTTTTTTTTTTTAAATAGTCTACTGTAATTCTGTGTATATCGGGATCGCGGCGCCTTTGTGGACAAGCTTCAGATCTGTCAGTCAGTGTGAGTAATATCAACATGAGTTTGAAAAGCACATTTCATTGGTTCAGACTCATGCCATCGAGAATTCACTATGGATATTCAAAAAGTTGGAATGCTGCATTTTTACAACTATTACAAACTTGTGCTCAGGGGAAGTGCCAGTCGTCCAGAAGCAAGCGGAGAAAAACAGAATTTTTCATGGTCAAAGGAAAGGTAACTCTTTTAGAAAACTCTTTTAGAAAACATAAAGATAGTTTTAGATGTTTAATTGCTACTTGAAGCACTGAGATCGCTAGGCGAGGGCTTAAAGAACTCATTTTTGTGAAGACCTCAATTTCGACCAAAATTTACATTTTTCACTTGTTTTGCCTGTAGCTCGAAATTAGCCTGTGCACATCCCGACTCATTTTGCCAGCACGGATCACAACTGTTGTTCCTTTGTTCATTTGCCCTGTGACCAATGGCCCTGGCCAGTGTCGGTGAAACACGAACAAGCCCTGCACATCATGGAAATGCGAATGCTTTGGGCGAGCCTAGCGTTAACGCAATGGGACCACATAACGATCAAAGAATCAGGAAATGGCTGTGCGTCAAAGTCTGTTCACTCTGCAGCCATATTAGCAACTCTTCTTGGCAGCTATTTCAGGGAAATGAGACCAATGCTGTGTCCGAAATAGAGTACTTTACTACTATACAGTATGCAAAAAACAGTACACCAAAAGAGTAGTATGTCCACAAAACGGTAGGCGAAAAGTACCCAAAGCACTACTTCTGCCGAGATTCTGAAATGCGCATTTGATAGACAATTTACTATCTCCATGAGGAGGGGATTTATGAATGGAAGTGAAACATACATAGTAACATGTAGTATATCCAAATTTATGTCCTTATTCATACAATATAGAGTGTAATTTTTTAACAGTAGCGAAGTAAATTCAAATTCAAATGTAGTACCTACTCAGACAGTATCCAATTTTGGATGCAACACAAGTCCTGTGAATTTGAATGGGGGAATACTGAAATCTCAAAAACTGCTTTACAAACTCACAATTAAATGACATATTTTAATAGAATCTGACATGAACTGTTCCAAAAATGTTATTTCTAACACTAAAAAAAGTGTTAAAAAAGCATATACTTCATGTTGGTCCAGTCAATGCGCATGTGCAGTCATAAGCGTGAGTCTCAGGTTTCTATGGGAACCTTCCAACTGTACCTGAAGTGACACAATGACTTTACCAACTGCTGATTGGCTCTTTTATTTAGTTTTTCCCATTCATTGTAATACAATGAATTCATTGTACACAAAAGAAATTATGCAAATCAGGTAACACCACAAACATGGACAAAACATTAGAAAAAAAGTTTTAAAGAGAACAAACATGAGTCTGGCTCTTTTAGCTGTACGAGTAAAATGTATTTTTATTCCTACAGATTCTCTCTGCTTTGTACAGTCCACACTAAAACACACTTTGGCACAAAAATGCCAAAAACTAAAGTGGCGCAGCTCGAGAAAATTCATCTCTCTGTGCATTCCATTCAAACTCTCTGGAAAGTTTTTGAAAGACTTGAAAGGGTGTTGATGATCACAGAAGAAAGAATACAGCATTTAGACTCAGAGAGATAAACGGCTGTCATTTCTTTAAAATACGCCTTCATTCAGTCAGGATTTCATTTTTGTCAGAGTCACAGCACAAAAACAAAAGAATGACAACCGCACACCGAAGAACGGAACCGAAATTGATGGTCTAGGCTCTTCTTGCAGTCTTCAGTCTTACTGAACACCGGCGCAACAATTTAGGTTCACTGGGCACAAGGCGTCTCATTAAAAAACCTAGAACAGAATGCTCTGCCTGTCCTTGCACTCTCATGAATAAATGGGACAAACTCTCTCCTGAATTCCTATTCTAAGCTTGCTGGGAATATTACCACAGTGCTCCTTTTAGCAGCTAATAACTAGAATAATCATGCTGCCCTTCTCTCCTTTGAGGACTCTTTTCTCATTTCTCCCGAAACATTTCCACAATCACCACGCTGACTTGAGGGATCCACCATCCCTTGTTTCAACTGTGGCTTTGTGGTGTAAAAGCAAAGCAAATTTCGTGTAAAGCAGATTTCTGCAAGGGTGTTGGAGACTGTGGGATACTGGATAAATCATGGAATACTAATGACACTCCTGACTGCGGGAGTCCTAGCACAATCATGCAGATCCAGACGTTGTCGAAAAAAGAAGAGTAAATATTTAGCTCTGGGAACAGTACAGCCAAGACACATTCAGAGAAATGATTTCCAAAAATATTGTGATGCATGTGAGAAGATTTAGATCATCAAAGGCCTTGTCAAAGATCAAATCTAATGCATTTTCAACTCACCCCATTAGAGGATCCAGAGTGATTGCTTTAGGGTTCAACAGGTCGAGATCTACCACTGTAACACAGGTATCTCCATACTGGTTGCAAACAAATATCCTGTCGCTTGCTTGATCCACAAAGTAAAGGTTTCCTGTGAGCCAGTCAAAGGCTAACTGATCAACATCTGGAACAATGGAAAACGTGTCAATTGAGTCAATTCACAAAAAACAAGCTCATGTATAAATTACATCACATAAATACAGATATATAAATAAATTAATGCCATGGCCTTCTCTAGTCATTGAGAACTCTTGGCATGAATTGCTAATTATTCATATTCATGAAAAACCTTATTCATGAATCCATATTCTGAGTCTACATAGCATGATTACTACTTTTCAATGATTTCGGTAAATATTATATTGTTGAATGTTAGTGCCAGTTTGCACAGTGTGAAACTAATTCTGGTCTGCATATTTTTGTATAATATATAATACATATATATTGTATAAAAAAATAAAAAAAAATAAAATAAAAATATATATATATTTAATAGATTATTAATTTCAGATATAATTTAAAAATTGCTTCATTTGATATGAATTAAGCATATTAACTAGCATAATAAACATAAAAGAAGGGAAAAGTAAAACATTATGATTGTGATTTTTTTTTAAAAATAAAATTAAAAATGCCTGCCATAAGCCATTTGGGTGCTTGCAAAAAATGATATGCGTTTTATGGGCGGAGCCTACCTGGTGGCAGAAAATGACAGTTCTGCAGAAGTCTATGGAACCCACAGAACAAAAGAATAAAAAAGGTTTCAAGTTTATATCTCACAATTTTGCCTTTTTTTTCTTCGCAATTCCGAGTGCATATCATGCAATCCTGAGAACAACAACCAGAAATGCAAGATATAAACTTTTTTTCCTCAGATTTACAAGATCAAAATTGTGAGATATAATTTTTGATTTAATAGTAGGGTAATCATCGCAGGCTTCATCAGACCAGTCCATCCGTTTAATGGCTTGCAACCATAAAAGTCTGCGTTTAGCTTCAAAATGGTGTCTTCGAACACAGTATTCTGCAAAAATGAAGACCATCCATTTCTGCATTCCGATTCTGGAATCTAAAGGCACTACAAGACATTTTTTCTATTATTCTGTAGATTTCGGATGTTTTCCTTTACTTGTTACCACTGTTTTTTCTGCCACCACAACGTGCACGTAGCTGCACCATGATTTTGCCAAGTAAAACATGTTCCTGGATCAACATATTTTGTTGATTCTAGAACAACATTCCTTTCCAAGAATTTAGTCCCAACCCTACCCCTAAAACTAACCCAACTCATAAATCATACCTAAAATCAGAGGGTAATGCTAAGTGAATAACACTAATGTATAAGCACCTAACCCTGGTTGTAAGCCTAAACTTGACATAAACTGTAAACTTGTCCCTAAAATCTGATTGGTTGATTGGAAAGTTGTTCCAGGATCAACAAAGATATTGATCCTGGAACATGTTGTACTTGGTGTGACGTACTTTATGCCACAAAAGTAAGTTATGTTAGTAAAAGTTGTTTTCTTTTTTTTCAAGATCATAAACTTGGGGTCCATTAGAGGCTTTTAATGCACTGCACTAGACTTGAAATATGCTATAATCGAAATGCTTTGCTTATTTCAGTTCATGAAGAAATGAAGTCACAAAAACATTCTTGGTTTAAAAGCTATTATTTGGATCAATATCCCGAAATGAGAACATGTTATTTTTCTCTGATTCAAGACCAAAAAACTAAAAGACTAATCATTAAATGAGTAATAAATTATAATTTTAATAAATCTTAAACATACTGCAGACAGTACTACACAAATGTGCATAAAGCACCCCATGTAGTGATAAATAAATGACAAGCTCTGTTAGCATCCATACAGCTTGCATGGATAAGCACTATGCAGTCAAGCAGAACTCAGTGTTACACTAAAAGTTTTGTTTAAAAGGAGAACATGATGTCACATGAGAAAAGGACGATTTACTGAACTTTTATATTTCTTACTTCATATTAGTACCTTACATTAAACTCTTTATCAGAGTTGGGCAAAATTCAGAATTAGCAGGTCATGAATTTTAATGGAATTGGAATGATGTTTGCCAAATTCAAACAGATATATTTCATTAAATTAAATTTGATGTTAGACATATTTCTCCAACATTAGTTCAATACTGTCAAAACATTACTGCATTCTTTTCACATTATTTTGGGATCAGTTAGAGGATTATAGGAAATTTTGTTCTTCTTCCTTGGGTCCTAAAATTAAAATTAATTTATTAAATATAATGAGATGCATACCTTACAAATTAAATCTATACTTATACAGGTAGCATTTTTGAATAATGAATATTAATACGGTTTATATTTTCTGGATAAACCCTATATATTGTGTGTATGTTAATATATGTATGAGTAATTCTTTCTGAAAAATAAAATTCCTGCATTTCTTTGAATTTCATTCAATTTTAATCCTCTGTCTTTAAAATGGAATCCAAATTCTACATCCTGTCTGTATTGAATTGGAATTTAAAAGGCAAAATAAAATACAAACATAAATTGTCAACTCTCTTGATCTTATCACCCATCAAAACGAATGCATCAGTTTTGTTGCACCATAACCTCAATGTAGCAGGAGTGTATAACATACACTCTGAACCATACCGTGGAGATTCTGGATAGTCTTTACTTCCTGTTCTTTAGTGAAGCCACTTGCTTTCCTCATCCTGGCACACCGGAGTTGTCCGGAGGACTCTGAGGATGTGACCCAGCATACTGATTCATCTTTGTGGTTAAAATCCAAGCCATGAGTCCCGTTTGAGTCCAGTTGTTTGAGGGTTTGCAGGCGGGATCCATTTAGGGCTGTGATTATAATATTATCCGAGCCTCCAATCAGCAGCGCTGCAGGGTTTTCACCGGGCTCTGGAATAGATGGATGGGAAAATAGTGACAAGACAGCTTGAGGCCAAGGCAATTCCTGGGCATTCCATGCTTTCAATGGGATAGGATAATAAAGGCTTCTGCAGAGGGCACGGGTAATCGAGAAGCATGTCTCTTCGGAGAGAAAACCATTTTCAAAATGCAGCAGTAAGTTGGACATTTATGTTACTATTCAGTTTTGCAATGTATTTCGGAAGTGAAAGTGGATATTATATTCACACTGTATATTACAATATATGTTGAGTGTGTGTGTGTGTGTGTGTGTGTGTGTGTATGTATGTATATATATATATATATATATATATGATTGTGAATAAAAATAAATATAAATGAAAGGTATACCATAAAATACCCTACTAAAACATCTTTCTTTTAAATTATTTTGCAGTGTATTCATTTTTAACAGTCTTATTAAACATTCACCTTTCTAAAGGCTAAGTCATCCTCGGTTGTCACCTGTCAGAGGGCCGTGGGAAAGTAGATGCATTGAAATATATATGCATGAGCCTTTACTTACATCTAATGGAAACCTCATAGTTATCCCAGTGCAACAACCTCTTTCTGCTAAATTAATATTAATGTGGGTGAGCACTGAGTTCAGTTAAGTTTATGGGTAATGATATTCAGTTTATTCCTCATAGGAAAACAGTCACATTGATTAAACGTGGGACAGATTCTGCATCCAGCAGCAAGGTGCGCAGCTGCCTGCTAGCTATTTCCCACCGAGCGTACAGTGGCGTAATCTCCATTTAATTTAAAAAATGTGCAAACCGGTTTCAGTGCACTGCACCAATACAAGGACGCATCATCTTTTTAGGTCACAAAGCTTTGCAAGAGGCATCCTTTGAGGCCCTCACACCTAGCACATGCTGCAACACAATTTATTCATGAATTGTGTGTAATCAACCTAATTCATTTATGCAGGGGTGGGTTTACAGCACCAAATGACACAATGGCTCCTGAAAGTTAGAACATTTTCTAAGCCAGACTTCATAAAATTGGCACCTATGATTTCCAAGATAGTTATAACAACACTTTTAAGTCTCTTTTAAGTCAGTGAGATTCAAACATATGCAGCACATTTTCTCATTTCATAATAACTCTCAAAGCTATTGAACGTTTGGGACTGAATCACGGTTTTTATTGAAACGACTACAATTACCTGAGCCCAAACAAATGGCCAATCTACAAAAGGGATTAGAATCCATTTAGAATTGTAGTGAGTGTTTTCCCTACAAAAACCCCTTATTACAAAAGCAGCTGATTTAATGATAAACTTGATTGGATTTGTGGCTGGTGGGGAGACACTCTCACAGGCAGGTGCCATTAGGCAAGTAATCATTGGCATGGCCTGATAAAGACAGAGAATAGCTGTCCTTCAGGCCCTGCTCTTCATAAAACTCAGCTTCCACTTAATCCTCAATGTCTGGCTTATCTTCCACCAATAGCTCCATTATTTCTGTCCCTTGGCACAGCAACACTGATATAAGGAGTGTAGCGGAATCTCCAAAGCAAACTGCTTCAATTTCCAGGTTCTTATGGGAATGAGAGGTTGAACTGTATGGTTTAGACTTGATTCATGCATAAATCTTGAAAGCTTTTTTTTTTTAAAACAAATATCGTACTTGGAAAAGTCAAACCTGCCTATAACAATCGAAGGAACGAAATGGATTGGTGAGGACTGAGAATTTCTGTAATGAAACAATAAAAAAATAATATAAAAAAATCATGACACTGCAGATAAATAAATATATAGTTTTGGTCAATAAATATAGTTATAGATTGTCTAAAATACTTTGAAATTTTAGTTTGGATAAATTGAGGAGAAAAAGGATTAACTGAAAAGTGCTTTTAAACCAGCTTTAAAGGGTTAGTTCACCGAAAAATGAAATTTCTGTCAATAAGTACTCACCCTCATGTTGTCCCAAACCCATAAGACCTTTGTTTGTCTTTGGAACACAAATGAGAATACTTTTTGTGCACTAAAAACAAAACAAAAATAACAACTTATTCGACTTTATTCAAAAATTCATCTGTCCTCTGATGATGAAAATAGCATAGCAGTATAAAGACGACAGACAAATTTTTTGAATAAAGTCGTTATTTCTGTTTTGTATCCTCATCGGTTCATAAAAAGGTGCATTGCTGACAATGTGTGGATCAGATACCCTCAGATTTCATCAAAAATATCTTGAAGACAAACGAAGGGGGTTTGGGATGACATGAGGGTGAGTACTTATTGACAGAAATTTCCTTTTTGGGTGTACTAACCCTTTAACATACAAAACCCCTGCTTGTGTTATTGAATTACCGACTTAAAATCTTACAGGTTTTGAAACATAGCCCTTTTGACAATTTCCCTGTGTGCCAACTATTTGCTATCCCCTATCACTAAGCAAAACTGCCTTAAGTTGTTTCAGATACACGCAACATCTAATCATCATTGCATATTTCTGAAGCACACATTAGAACATATTTTCCAAGGTCAGAAAATTACCAGCTCCAAAGATGGCTTAAAGCAGAGCTGTACTGCTGTAAGTTAATTTTATTCATATCACACAGAGTCATAATCCACCTTGTTTCAACTCGGTGCACTCCTGTGAAAGAACAATATCAGGACGTGACAACATTTCAGGCGGCTTATGCAGATCCCCGGTCATTAATTCATCATGCTCTTACCGTGTTTGGCTATGCAGGAGCGTCTGTTCGGCTGCAGGCTGTACCCATCTGTACAGCTGCAGCGATATGACCCATAGGTGTTCATGCAGGTCTGGCTGCATGTCCCATACATGGAGCATTCATCATGATCTGTACACAGAGGAAGAGTCATTTATGACAAATTAGGTGTGCTCAAACATGACCCAAATACATAAAATCCACTTAATGTGGCCTCTCGGTGGCTTCTCCCAATGCCACCTAGCATCTCCGGGCAAGTCCTGCCTTACACCAGTCTCCAGAGCTTTGCCTGTTCCAATGGTGATTAACTGATTTGTCTTGGTTGAACGTTCAGAGAAACCTTTTATGAACAGGGTACAAAGTATAGCCTGATAGTTTAATAAAAGTAGTTTTTAGATAGATAGAACGATAGATAGAACGATAGATAGAACGATAGATAGAACGATAGATAGATAGATAGATAGATAGATAGATAGATAGATAGAATTCATGGTATCTAATGTTCTCACTGATTTGTGCTTTTTTGCGCTTTTAATGCTTAAAGTCAAGAGACCTCAATTTGTAATGTATTTATCAAATGAAACAAATTCATCACTGTAAAGACACAAATCTATTTCCCATTAACAACTTCCTGTTGTCTGCTTTGTCTGTACAGAGACAATTATTTACATAGTGGCTATGGTTGAGCTATATTTCACCATCATATACAACAACCAGCCTCGATATCATACTCAGAGGGTCTCATTTAGGCCAAACCAGGCCGAAAAGTCACTTTGACCTCTCTGGAGTCAATGCCACACGTCAAATAAAGCAGGACGGAGGTGTGAAAAGACACCCTTGGGATGGACGGCCACCCCTCTCCCCCCTCATTGCCCAAAGCTGATCATTCATCTGAGATGTCTGCCATGACCCTGAGAGCACCTACCTCTGCAGCTACGCCCATCCTCTCCCACCTCAAAACCATCCGCACAGAAGCAGAATGTGCCATTTCTGGTCATGATGCATCCGTAACGGCAATGCAGCTCGTGACAGGCTGACAGGAGTTCTGTGGGAGGAGAGAGAGAGAGAAAGAGTTTGAGAGCAAGGGAAAAACATGTAAATTGCTTTTTGATTTCACTCCCTCTAAAAGCCCTTCCTTGCCATCAGCACAAGGATGTGCCAGTGCGTACTGACAGTTGTGAGCCAGAGGCGGGGATCAATAGCACTCTGTGCGGGTGGAATCAGAGAGGTGCTCCACACAGGGAAAAAGAGATGAAATTAGAAGAAATACCTAACCTTTCTGTTGAAAATTCTATGAGGAAAGAAAAAGGTTTTGTGTGGAGACCTGCAGAAGCTTTTAGCAATTCTTTCTGGTCTTCGGTCCTCAGAATTCAATCAACCTGCGACAAAAGAGTTGTGCACAACCTGGCTATTAGGTTTTTCATTAATAGTTTCCACAGTGGACATTCACTGAACACCAAATTGTTTATATTTAGCAAGCGTAAAATGGAAGTGGCTGCTAGGGTCCTGGTTGTTGGGCAACCTTCATGAAACATTCTGGTTGGTATCCAGTGCCTTTTTCTTGTAATTGAATAGGAATCTGACGTTTTTTGTAATCTGCCAAAACACTATTGAGGAACAGACACAGAAATTGCATAATGTCTTGGCTGCATAGTGTATCGCATGCAGAAAAGTTCATTATCCTACTAAACTACATCTCTTGGGGATGAAAAAAACGTTCCAAATGTTTTTTGTTTTTTTTTGTTTGTTTGTTTAAGGGTTAGAAACATGCAGTCCAACCCTCAAAGACCCAAGCACTATTTTGTTCCCTCCTTAAATGTTACGATATTTTTTGCAAGTTTTGCAATAAAAAAAAGGTTTATAAGTTTGCTACATTTTACAGATCTCCAGAAGCTTTCATAAGAAGCTGAAATATGTTCATCTCAGGGCAGTTGCATGACCCTTGAATATTCCTACACCTCTATGAACCCATGCGAAGGTTCTGAAAATGCATATTTATAGACATGCAGTCCAGTTGCACTTTGTATAAAGCCTTCCCTATGAGCTATAGACGGCGGAACAGAAAGCCCCACTCATACAATTTTATTTAGACAATTTAAAAAAAAAATAATAATAATAATTTGGTGTAGTTCATATACAAAGTTCAGACATGAAACTCTAGATGGCACCGGTTGATAGTTCCTTAACTAGATAGGTCCTTAACTCAATTTGTTAATGATCACATCATTATCTACATAGCGCAGCTGAATGGTTGCTGTAGCATCAGCAGCTAATGAGCTTGTGGCTCAACATTTCAAAACTTTGTTTGCTGTTAGCAGTCGGCTGCACACTTCAGAAACCCTCCACCTTCCCCAGCTCCACCTGTGCAGATCACTCATGGGGTAATTCCATGTGTGTTATATGTGCAGCAGCAGCAACATGTCTGTGAATGTATTGGCAGTAGCAAGTCTCAATACTTGCTCTGCAGCAACAGCGAAGGAGCAACAAAACATAATTTCTACAATTTGGAGAGATAATAGAGAGACCCACAATCAATTTGGGTGTTTCAAAAAAAAAAAAAAAATGTTTAAATGTACATTATTTTTTCATTATAGTTTATTTCCCTGATCTGAGCTCTGATATTAGACACAATGCATACTGTAAAGCAAACAGAAAAAACATATTGCACTTTGTGTGTGGAATATCTGACAAAATGAACACAACATGATCATTTTCTACTAAGACGACCCTAAATTTCACTTCGAGTTGTTTTTTGTCTGCCTTCTTTGCTGTGCCGCCTGTCATTCTCTCTGTAAGGTCTCAGAGGAATACTAGAGCAACAACCTAAAATTATTTTCATACAGTGCAAGCAACAAAGGCCACATCAGCACGTCTCTGAATCCCTCTGTCTGCTTGTCACATATTAAATCATATGGCAGTTCCCGAGAAAGGCAACAGACCCAACCAGCTATTGTTCGCTGCACTTTTCAGACGTTTGTGGGTGTGGATTCAACTGCACAATCACAATTAGTACAAAGACAACCAATTTACCAGCCTCACAAAAAACGTGTGAATAAGACACTATTTGAAATGATGAGCTCTCAAAAAGAGCTTTTCTTTAGCTATTTCAAGACATGCGACTGCTAAACATTCATTACTGTCAAAGGAATGTATGCAAATCTGTTCTTTCATTTCTTACATCTCGTGTCTGATTACCATCATTAACTGAGCACCAATTCATAGAATTAAGCTATGTATCTGGTTATATTTTCTTTGTCATTTCAAACCAAAACCATTTATGTACACCTCTACTCTATGCAACCTGTTATATTGTTTTAGGATACTACTACAACTTATTATTATGATTATTAGTATTAGTATTATTATTATAAAAATAGTTATAAAATTAACTGACTCCTGATTTTATTATAAAATTAAAATAAAATATCACATAATAATAATAACAATAATAATAATAAATATTAAGAAAAGAAACATTCAAAAACAAAATAAAATAAATAAAATGAAATAAAATGCTTTCCAGTTATGTGTGCAATATGAATCAAGGCGGTCAGTGAACAAACTGCAGATGGTCTGTGAGAACGCCATCTGAGACTGAGACTACTAGCTGGCACGCTGAAGCAGGTATGAAGGATTAATGGATTCATCACAAGCTTCATGACATGTCTTAGCAGCAACACCAGTGACACGCTTAGATAAAGCTGCTTTTGTAAAAGCAAATACAAAATAGAGGTTGAATCAAGAGCATCAATGAGTGTTTAGGGTGCATCTTAAAACAGAAGAAGATAAATACCATTTCATAAAGAAAGCTTTACAAGTAACATTTCATCAACCAAAACCGAGGAAATTTTCTGCGCATGAAGAGAAGTGACTGGTAATTGCACTGCATATTGTCAGAAATTAACTAAATGTTTACCTGTGACTAAATACGTAATTGCCATTTAGCACATTATTTCTTTTCAATGGTTAATCAACGGCATTCATAGAAAATGCTAGCATGCAACATGTTAACAAGGCAAAGCAGGAAATTTAAAGGATTTATATATATATTTTTAAATAGCAAGCATAAAAGGTCCCTACTATGTGACATATCACTGAGAAATCACACCTGTAGCTGTGACAGTCCCTGGCTCTGTAAACAACACAAAATTGTTGGGAGAGAGATGGATGCATTTTCAGCAAAACAGAAATACTCTCTGTCTGTAATTGTGAATGTTTGGGTTATTAACATCAGGTTGGAGGTCAGGGACTTATAAAGAGCGCATGTGGTTGAACTGAAATCGCCTACAGAACCTTTAGGACCTGTTGCGTTTTGATAGTCCTGAAAAGGTTTAAGCTCTGATTTTGCCATTCATAGCACGTAACTTTGAGCAGTTGCATTCATGAACTTTTTATTGGATGCATCATGCCTTGTGGAGACAAAAGGTCAGACAAAGCAATGAGACAGTAGGCCGACAGATATCCAGGACTAATCCTTATATCTGCTTTCAAACATCGGTGTGCTCTCATGACCCGACACATAGCCAGACAGATGGATATTCACAACAATCCGTCTTGCGCTGATGTGGAAAAATGGCATGGGTTGCTAGGCAAAGTTATACAATTATTTTTTTTTGTTTGTTTGTTTGTTTGTATCATGTGACAACACATGTACAATACATCTTTAAATAGATCGACAACCCAAAAATCATTTGTTTAGGTCAATTATTCCTTTAAAAAGAGTAAATACCAGCGGCTGGATTCACAAAAAGTATGTTTGTAAATACCATCCTTGCAATTCTTGAGAAATTCTCAAGAACTTAAAATATTTTTTTGTAAGAACATCTTATTTTTTAAGAAGAAAATTAAAGGCTGTGGTGTTATCTCATTATATGGCAGTTTTTAATAAAGACCTGCTTATCAAATCAATGAAAAATATATAAAGGGATGTGTTTTTGCATTGCCTGCAGAATACCATAATTACTATAATAGGCATGCACAGCATTTTCATTAGCTGCACAGTGCTCTTATATGGGATAATGCTGCCAAAAATTATAAATGTTAAATTATTAAATTAAAAATGTGTCCTTGTTAGAGTAATTTTTGAGCAGTTGTCACTGAATTTACCAAGTTACATGCATAATTATGATCGATCAATGTTTAAATTATCGATCAATGGTGTCACCTCTCGAGTACTCAAGCAATATGTATAACATGTGTTAGTATTACAATAAACATCTTAACTTTGGGGGTTTAAGCCAAGTTGGAGGTTATCCTAAAGGGGTAGTTCACCCAAAAATGAAAATTTAATAGTCACCTTCATGTTGTTCCACACCTGTAAGACCTTCATTCATCTTGGAACACAAATGAAGATATTTTTGATGAAATCTGATGGCTCAGTGAGACCTCTATTGCCAACAAGATAATTAACACTTTCAGAAGTCCAGAGAGGGACTAAAACATATTTAAAACAGTTCATGTGAGTACAGTGGTTCAACCTTAATATTATAAAGCGACGAGAATACTTTTTTTTTTCCGCCCAAAAAAACAACAACAAAATAACAATATCTGTTAGTTTTCAACAATATCTAGTGATGGCCGACTTCAAAAAACTGGTTCGAAGTTTTACGAATCTTTTGTTTCGAATCAGTAATTCGGTTAGCGTATCAAACTCCCAGTCACGTGAAGATTTGAAATTGTGAAACACTTATGACATAACAAGGCTGAAATCACGTGACGTTGGTGCTTTGGTGATATTGTTGAAAAGTCTTTTTTTTTTTTTTTGTCACACAAAAAGTATTCTCGTTGCTTTATAATATTAAGGTTGAATCACTGTACTCACATGAACTGTTTTACATATGTTTTAGTGCCTCTACGGGCATCTGAAAGTGTTAATTATCTTGCTGGCAATGGAGGCTTCACTGAGCCAACAGATTTTATCAAAAATTCCTTAATTTGTGTTCCAAGGATAAACAAAGGTCTTACGGGCGTGCAACAACATGAGGTGGAGTAATAAATGACAGAATTTTCATTTTTGGGTGAACTAAACTTTTAAGAGGTTATTTACAATGATTCATAAGAACATTCTTAAGAAAAAAGATAGGTTAGTTAGAAAATAAGAAGAAAGCAGTAGCTAATGCAAATGTTTTGTGAATTTGATGCCGGAAGGGAAACATTTTCTTTTCTTTCTTTTTTTTTTCATGGCAAAGCACTTATGTTTCTTGTGACAGGAGATCTGCTTCCCCTCCAATCGTTGTCGTTCGGCCCACATGAAGGCTCACCACAGGAGGGGCGTGAAAACGAAATGCTGCTGGCAGCATGTGATGAGGCGCACTTGACTCTTATTGTGCCCTGTCACCGCTGCCATAAATCCAGCATCAAGTCTCTCCTGTGCTGATCCAGCCTCCCCTTGTGCATTACAAACTGTCCTCGAGGTCAAAGTATGCTGCCACATGACGGGCCACCAGAAAGCCATTGACTCCCTGGCCTAGCCACGCGGGAACAGTCTCCTTTTAAGGTATCTTTCTTTTAAAATTCCAACAGAAAAATGTCAAGGACAGATACTAAGTTTAGAGGCCTTTAAACATAACAAAAGAACAGTGGGAGTTCTGGCTCACTTTTTGCCCTAGGGGACAACTTTCTGTGACTTTCTGAAATAGAATAAAACACATTAAATGAACAAATAAAAAGGAAATCAAAAAAGCAAACAAGTGTCTTAAAGGGACAATTCAGCTGTAATTTACTCACTCTCATGCCATTCCAAAACTGTGTGACTTAATTTCTTCTGTGGAACATAAAAGGCAGTATTTTGAAGAAAGTTTTAATTGTTTTTGCACATACAGTAAGTGTGTGTGTGTGTGTGTGTGTAATATCTTCTTTTGTTTCTCACAGAAGAAAAAAGTTATACCGGTTTGGAATGACATGAAGACGTGTAAATGAACAAATTTTCAGCATTTCACCTCTGTTCTAACTTGTTTCCTAATCTAGCTTTCTAATAAACTCTTGTATTTTATACAACTATTATTCAGCAAGGATGCATAATAATAATAATAATAATAATAATAAAAATAATAATAAACATGACACTTTTCATAAATGAAATGCAGCTCAAAGTGCTTCAGAAGCAGAAAAATATTGTCAATAAAATTTCACACAATATTAATTTAAAAATATTTGAAAACAACTATAAAAGGTTCACAAGGTAAAATAAAGAGATTGGCAATACAATTTCAAACAATATCAATAAAAAAATACTCAAAAGCAACAATAAAAGGATCACAGAAAAAAATAAAAATATAAAACTTACAATTTCACACAATATCGTTATACTCATAAGCAACTTTAAAAAGATATATCTTAACCCGCCTTTTAAAAATATGAACGCTAGCAGCCTCTCTCACTTAATTTGGTAGAATATTAAAAAAAATAATAATAATAATAAAATGAAAAGTGATTAAAAGTGACAGTATTTAATAAAAATATATATTTTCAAATAAATGCTTTTTTGAATGTTCTAGTCAAAGAATACTGAAAAAGGGACACTTTGATACAACATTTACACATTTTTAAGTGTGACAAAAAAAAATTGTCCGACTGGATTTTTCGGATAGAGGGAGGGTTGAACCCATTAACGCCCCCCACATACTGTTTCCGGCCTTATGCACTGCCCACTAGATCACGTCTCCAACTAATTCGTTTCAATGGGAGGCTCACCAGAACATGGAGCACAGTGAATTAAACCAGTGCTGAATGAATGATAGTGTGGAACTATGTGTGGGCACAAAATACTTAAAAAAATGTTATTCTTATCAATAACTTACAGACAAAATTCTTCTACTGAAGTGATACACACATATGGCCTGAAACTATTTATTACTCCACCCACATAAACATGAACATGAGTGTAAAGAAAGAGCAGTAGAAGTCTGTAATTTTACTTCCCCATATGGATTAATTACAGACCAGCACTGGAGACCTTCATGGCCTTTGCTTCTTCAAGGTCTGTCTTAATCCAATCATCTGCCTGGTTTTCAGGGCCCCCTAATTAATCTGGGACCAAATTAAGATGCTGATCTCTGCACAAGCCATGGTCATTGGAGAAGCAATAGTGTTTAATAAGCATGACATGGGTCTGCCTCTCTGAGAGGAATTCGATTGTTAAAAATGGTACTCTCTTGACAAATTAAAGTTCCCACAGCATGTATCCAAATTTCTGATGTTGAAGTAAATTCTGTATTTATCAAGAACTTTTTGTGCACAAATTTTGCACATAATTTCATCACGCATTACTACAAATGGGATATAGGCCAAACAAAACAAAGATGGAAGAAAAAATAAATACATTTTACAGTAACATTATAATATTTAATTACAGAAATAATGCTTTTAAAAGATTCTTATATTCACAGAGGCTGCATTAATTTGATAAAAAATACAGTATTTTGAAATATCACAATTTATAATAGCTTTAAATAGCTCATTGATTGATTTCATTAATTTATTTTTTGGAAGAATGAATATTTTCACTGTGAATATTCTCACAGTTACTTAAATCTTAATCCAAAGTGCAATAAGCATTGCAAATTATCCTCTGTATTCAATCATGTGATGGAAATTCCCATAAATATGCAAGACAAAAGCATCAGTGTAAATCATTTAGCATCTCAATACATTTTTAAACCTCCCTTCCTGCAAAGAAAAAATAACGCTGTAATTGGATTTGATATCACCAGATTGTAATGGGTTCTTTCAAAACATTACAAGAGGCAATAACTTGACAGATGATTTAGACGATGCAGTATGAACAGAAGCACATCAAATACTGATGCAACTGCCATTTTTAAAAGTCAAAAGGAAAGTGGGTAAAACTAGAAGAAGCATATCAGTAAGTCCCAGTTAAGTTTAACTTGTGCAATGTTTGCTGTGGACTGGATTCCGGCTGTATCATTATGGAATATCTATATATAAGAAGACACAACCTTCAGTTTAAAACACCACAAAAGTCATGCATAAAACCATAAGCATATTAAACAACTCATGCAGTGATTATCACCAAACAAGACTCTTCCTACTCCTCCAGATAATCCTATTAGTGAAAATAATCAGACTATGAGACTAAACATGAAGGATCCTGGATTAAGAAGCATTGGTTTCAGGGTTAATCCTTCAAAGTTCGCCTATGCCTTTATGAGCTCAGACGGGTCAAAAAAGTCAACAGTGATTGCTTGTTATTGCACAAATTTAACCCTGCATTATGGTTTAGGACTATCCCCAAAGGAAGCATAGTCTGCACATTAAGCGCTACACTGCCATTATAGTATTCAAATGAGGTACTTGACTTTCACATTTATGGTACCCAGATAATGAAAGGTGCGTGACCCACTGAGACTAACAATATGAGCCATCCTTAAACAACAGTGAACGGCCACAAACTGTACAGCATCACTGAACATCATCAGTTTCGTCGGAAAATGACCAGCAGCTAGCGAGGGGAATGCTTAATGCGTTCTGGATGATATTCATATCATTACACAAAACAAATTCAATAAATATGCTAATAGCTTATGTGTAGGTGAATGCACTCCACTTTTCTTTCAACCAAAGAGAAAACAGGAAATGGTTTGCACTATTTGTGCATATTTATATTTGTACCATTGTTGTCGTCCTAACCCTGGGGGAAACGTTCGTTTGTTTATATGAATTGTTGAAAATTAAAAGTTAATCAAGTGAAATAATTGAATGCTGTTGAGAGGCAAAGTGAGGGAGGGAAGGTACATCTGTGACATGGTTTTTCATTACTTCGCAAAAGCAGAGTTATCTATTAACAATGTCATCCCCAAATCTATGGGAATGACTGTTTCATTTAGTTAATGCCTGCTGACATTTATTCATTTGCTTTTGCAAGGTTTTTGTTTAGTAATAGAATTATTTAAAGTTGTCTGTGTTGGGTAACATCAATACTTGTATAACTATAAATAGAATTTATGCCATTCAAACAAAAAAACTGCACATTACCATTCAAATGTTTGGGGCCAGTATGATAAAAACAAATACTTTTACTCAGCAATAATACATTAAATTAATTGAAAAGCGACAGTCGTTTATAATGTTATAATGTTACAAACGTTTTCTATTTGAATGTTGGTTCTTCTGAATTTTCTATTCATCAAATAATCCTGAAAAAAGCATCATGGTTCAGAGCCCCACACATGGGATGCAAGGAAAAAAATTAAATGATGCACACAATTGACCAATTCTTGAGTAATTCCCTCGATTTACTTAAATGTGCACAAGATTTACTATTTCACTATTTTGCTATTACATGCACATGATTTATAAATCAAGGAAACGAAATAGTAAATTGTGTGCACGAGTTAGCCTACTGTTTTTTTTTTTTTTTCAGCATGTCATGTCCGGGGCTCTTATGGTTTCGATAAAAATATTATGCATAAAAATGGTTGAGTATAAATATTGATAATAATAAGAAATCTTATTTGAACACCAAATACACACACACACACACATATATATATATATATATATATATATATATATATATATATATATGTGTGTGTGTGTGTGTGTTTATTTGGTGTATATTTTTTGGTGAGACAGATTTGTTCCTGCTTTAAGGAGATACGCATCTCAATGGATCAAATGGTAGATCAAAATGTACAACAGTTAGCAGGCAATTTTAATGTACTACACATGAAGAATTATTCCTGTAATCACATTTCAGGGATGTGAAGAAACTTCCTCTGTAGTGCACGAGACTTCCTCTGTACTGCAAGAGACTTTCTTGACGCTTTCTTCTTCTTCTTTTATATTTTCTACTTCTGTAATTACTTTAATTGGTATGTAATTGCTTTTGAGAAAAGGAATCATGAGCTGCTTTTTAATGAATGAACATAATACAAGCACGTAACTATAGCACAATCAATGAAATTACCTAAGGGTGTTCATCTGTTACTGCATTTCAGCATAAAGGCAACACAAATGAAATTCGTTCTGATATTAGCTTGCTTTCAAAACTACCCTGTATGAAATCATTCACTAGACGGGGGGAGGGGGGTTGAACCGCATTGTCATTCCTATGAAAATAATGACAAAATATCAGTATCCTGTGCTGTGTTAATCAAATCAGTAGAAGAAAAAAAAAAACTAATACACAATTATACCTCTTGACTAGCTCTTATAAATCTATAAAAACAATCCATAATTAAGTTTTCATATTGATTTTAGGCTATAATGTCTGAATAATAATGTTGAACTGCACACTAAGCATTTTGAAAGACAAAAAAAGCATTTGACAGTCCATTTGTGAGACATTATGCACACATCATGACCAAATGCTGTTGCCACAGAGAGTTTTCTTGTCACTTGTACGCTCACAGCTTGTGAGGAACTTCTGAAAATTCCTAAGAGCTCCTAAATTCAAATGTGCTTCTCATATCTTTACCTGTCAAGTATCAGTGCTGGCTGAGAGGAGCGAGATTTCACACACTGAAAAAGAGGCAGCCAGGTGGTGGAAAAGAAAAAAAAGGTTTTCATGCCATCTCTGAAAATCTCCACTTCACTGAAGGACAATCATTAAAATAAAGAATTGCCGAAGTGTGTGAAGGTGAAATAGAATGCTGTCTTTGTCTTCCATATGGGCACAGTTTTGTGTAATGCCCTCCTGGGATTCATTATGTATATTCATTACTACAGGGGGAGGGAAAGTTTCAGCAGAGACCCAGCTGCCATGCTCCAACTTCTCCGAGGTGACCTCATTTCCTCCCATCTGCAGGTGTATGGGTGGAAACACATGCCGAATGTCCTGGCCCAAACTCCTCAGTGGCCAGTGCTTACTCATTCAATTAGCCCCTTTGATGAAGTATACCATGTTGCTTACTGTAGCAGACGGTTAAATCACCAACAAAAACACATCTGCTTCTGTCTAGACTTTCCAATTCTGTCTACCTGTAAATCTGTCTTACGTATCATTACTAACAGCTGTATGCGGTTTAAAAGCTAATGAAACTTTCCATGCACACAAGCTGCAAAAACATCAATTTAAAGGTGAAAAACTAAACAGAAGAAAAAGGGAGCATTTGCAATATGACTGCAGTGAAGTAAATGGCAACCCAGAAGTCTGCAAACTGAGCAAGAGTGGAACGAAAAAAGGATTTATTGCCCCAGGCACTCGTTGCTTAATTAGCTGTATCTAAAAACAAACAAACGGAGGAGGAGAACAATGAACATAATGTCTCTTAATGCTTCCTAACACCCAAGGATAACTTTCTGTGATACATCACTTCAGGCTCAGAGTACCTCTCTCTTTATCTGCAATAAGTCAAGTCAAAACCTTAATCTTTCTGCCCACTAAACTAGACCAATCTCTTTCCTTGTGCTGGAAGGGGATTGGTTCTTCTGTCAGGGAAAGTGCTTTGAGGTTAGCCCTTCCTTCAGGGCAGATAGACCTAAAAAGTGAGGTCTGGCTCATAAGGGACGTGCTAATATGGTCAAGAAGGGTAATACTACAACAAACACAAAACTAAATATCATTTTTATATACCAATGCAGACAATACAAAAAAACAGACTCCTTTCTACAGTTTATTTGAGAGTAAATATAATGTAAAGTGAATTTACAGTGAGATACATGCTATGCAAAAGCATAGCATTTAAACAAAAAGTGATAACACTTTACAATAAGGTGCATTAATTAAACATTAGTTAACGTATTATTAACTAACATGAACTAACCATGAGCAATACATTGTTACTATATTTACTGATATTAATTAACGTTAGTTGTTCATTGTTCGTGTTAGTTCACAGAGCATTAACTAATGCTAACAAGATTTTAATAATGTATTAGTAAATGTTGAAATTAACATTAACAAAGATTAATAAATGCTGTATAAGTGCAGTTCATTATTAGTTGATGTTAACTAATGTTAACTAACGAACCATACTGTAAAGTGTTACCCAAAAACTTTAGCATTTTTTAATCAAATTTACAAAATTTAGAAATTATCAATATTGATATGTGCTCCTTTTACAATGATTTCTCAGTTTATTTAAAAACAAAACAAAATTAAACACCACGTCATGTTACGGTACATGAATTAACGTAACGTAACAACATAAAACAGCAAAAACAAAACAAAAAGACCAAAATAATTGTCTTTTGATATTATTTTAATTGTGTCACAGTTATTATAAGTAAATAAATAAATGATGCAAATAAATAAGTATGCAAGCGAGTAAACAAACAAACATTTGGATCTCACTGTTGTAATGAAACCTAACAGTATGTTCAGTCACATGTCTCCAGCAATAAAAAAGTATTTCTTTTTCTTCCACCAGTCCCAGTAGACTAAATAACATGTTGCTTCTCTGCAGGAAACCCCTGCAATCCAACTGACATTATAATCTTGTGTGGTTTATATGGGTCAATGGCCTGTTTTTAGTCAGGCTCTGGATCAAAGGGCAGGATCAGCTGCTCCTGGCACTGCCCAGCTGGGTGCCACACTCTTCCAGTTCACCAAAGGTCGCACTCTTGGCCAGCCTGAGGTGCATCGCCTCTAATAACGGGCATCCACCCAATGCCAACTGCTGAGTCTGTATTGTTATATCACAGAGTCCAGGTGGCTCCACCTGCTAGTTATTGTGGCTTGGATGATTGTGAACAAGAGTAGATTGTGTCCAACATTACACCTGCTGCGTCATTCACCTGTTCTCCTTCCACTAGCGTAAAGCCAAATTATATAAAGATATGCGGCATTAGGCTGTCAATATTAATGCTGATGCTGTCCAAACTGTGGGTTTATTGATATTGACATATCACAGTACAGTACCTGCATAGCTGATATCTAGCACAGACATCATAATGGGTTACTTTAGGTTACTCACCTCTACAGTGGACTCCTTCGTCAAAACCGTCCTCACAGTCTTTGGCCCCATTACAGAGCTTGTTGAAGTGAATACACTTTCTCGTCCCGATACACTGTATGTGATTTAGGGGACATCTGACTATCACCTCCACCGTACCTAAAGAACAGGAGAGAATGATGGTTTACATACACGTCTGGTGTAATTTTGCAAAAGCATATCATCTGCACAATTTCACAGCATTGTCTGTAATTACTTTAATAACTACTAAGACAGTTTCATGCAAATCTACAGAGTTCAGACAAATGTCACTTGTTTCAATTTCCTAAGCTTTGAGGGATGCAAATGAAAATGGGAAACAATCTAGTTGATTGAATTTAGCTTAAAATGCACTGCCAACCTCAGTGATTTAATTTTGTGGCAAAAACTTTCCTTCAGCACCATTTCCTGTCTGTTGTTCTTTAAGAGAAAAGGCTAATAGAATGGATGCAGGTTTCCCATTTAAAATTTGTCCTTTCTATTACCTGTCCTAATGAACATTAATTTAATTAGCAGGATAAAGCCAATACATCTCGTACTGTAAAAGTAAAGTTCTGCAATGCAATGAGGTTGCAGAACCAGCTTAATCAAACAGGCAGTTGTTTCAAAGAAGAAATTTCTACAAAAAATAAAATAAAATTTGGTGTCAGTATGTTTTTTAAAGAAATTATATTATTAATATATGTGACCTGTGCTGGCAAAATGAGTCGCAATTAGCAAATTATCAAAAATGAGTTATTGTTATTTTCACATTCTCTATTAAAACCTTCAGAATGATGTATGATTTGTTGGAATCCGACAAAAAATAACTGAGCTACACCTGTTTGAAGTCGACTCAGCGAAGTCAATTTTTAAGGTTCCAAAACAAAATCACCAAGCAACCAAACCTTAAAATCCCTGTTAATAACTCCAAATTCGACACAAACCAAGTTAAAACCCGTATCTGTAGGAAAAATTTATATTCAATTTTTTTTTGTTCCATAATTCCACAATTGTTTGATTAACATTAATGAAACAGACAGCACAATACTGGCGCGAGTCTTTCTATGCATCGTGTGTGCGAGTGACTTGAATGGTTTCAAGGCATTTGCATGAATAAAAGCGTAATCATATATTGTAACGCTAGCCAAATGATTACAGAAAAATGGATGCAACATTAATTTCGTAAAATATATATATATTATTTTTTAAAAATCAATGTTGACAGCATTAATTTGTAATGTTACAAAATATTTCTATTTCAAATGAATTTCTATTCATCAGCGAATCCTGACAAATGTATCACAGTTTCCAAACAAAAATCAACAGTCGCTCACAACACTGGTGATAAGAAGTGTTCAGCTTTGCCATCACAGGAATAGATTACATTTTCAAATTTATTAAAGCAGAAAACATCTATTTTAAATTGTAATATTATTCATAGTTCAACCATTTTAAATGAAATGTCTATAAAATAAGGTGAATTATGAAATTATTCAAATGATGAATTAATGGAAATATAACCAAAAAAATTAATGAATTTAAAACTTATTAATTTAAGTACATTTTAAACAATGATTAAAATGAATATGTAGCCATAAGCATGCAAAAACACAGCAGAATCAACAATATTCAGGAATTTACAAACATAGCACTCCAGATAAACAATGAAGTTCACTAAAGCATGTTGCATACAGTAAATAACAGCATTGCTGTAAATAGCCTTTTTCTCCAACTGTCTGTAAATGCAACCAAAAATGCAAATGTGTATACTCGCAGGCATTACTCTGTAGAGTAAACAGACGCTTGCATGTAGGCTATGCTGTTAAGCTATTCTGAATCACTGTATGTGTGTGTGTGTGTGTGTGCTAGGGGTGTGCGGTGCGATATATATCGTGTGCGATAATATCATAATTGATGTTTTAACGATATGCCAAATCATATTGAGTATTTCACTCATTTTTAGAAAGCAATCAAAACTCTGCATGAAGTCTTTATGAATTCACTGCATGATGTAGCTAAGTATACACTAAGTACTATCGCGTGTGCGTATTCAGAGTGTGGCGTTTGACAGAAGTTAAAATGAGTGAAGAACCTGCGAAAAAGCTTGTCAAAGTACAGCTTTCTACATGAGAAGCATTTATTAACATCTTATCTAACAAAAGACAACATTTAATAACATGTTTTTACTCCAAACTCACTTCATAACAACCGTTGAGCATCTTTCTGTGAGATGATGTGATTTCTTACACAGAATAAGGCAGTCGTATGTTTAATCAATCAAAGCATTTCAATCTTCTGTTTATTCAGCTACAGCGATATGACGCGTTATCTTCTTCTGCTGCAGGTCATATTTTGAGTTTCTGTGCAAGAGCGCCCTCTGGCTTTCAGAAGCAGGGCCGTACAGCTCTGACAAGCTGCGCATTAAATAATCGCAGCCTCTGCCAAATCGCGTGCGATTTAAACGCGATAAATCATGCAGCCCTAATATGAGGATTATGAAAAGCTTCAGGAGTCAGCTGAACATGGCACGTCTGCAGCAGACAGAGCAAAATCAAAAACACATATGCAACATGGCCGAATCATTTAGCAAGAATGTTCCTTATGACAGAAAAAGCGACAGACGGATAACAAACGCTGTCAATTACATTGCCAAATAAAACATTTTTGAATGATGCAAAATATTGTCTGATTATCGTTATAACAAAAATCTCAGAAAATATTGAGATATCATTTTTTGTCAATATCGCACACCCCTAGTGTGTGTGTGTGTGTGTGTGAGTGAGAGAGTGAGTGAGAGAGAGAATGAGAGAGAAAGAGAAAGAGAGAGAGAAAGAATGAGAGAGAAAGAGAAAGAGAGAAATGGAGCCAAAGCCTCAGAGATATCTATTGACACGGTTGCACCAAGCAGCTGTTTAAAGATTCATGAGGCACATAGGTGACCCTCATCTGCTTGAGCAGCCACAAGAACACATAAAACACGTCTAAGTGAAACATCGACTTCCATCTCGCACACAGTGAATATGTCACATTGCACCTTAACTACATTGGTATCAATTACCATAACTGCAACACAGCCACTTAGCGTGAGATTTATAGCTCGTGTGACAGGACCTCTTACAAATCTCCGGAGTCCCAGTTTCCTCTGAGCTCTGATCCTACACCACTGAAAACATCCTCCGGAAGAGTCAGGGTTATTCATCGGCTTTCATTTAGACTTCATAAGATAAAATGACGCCATAATTAAGGGGGTCGTTTAACGGGGGATTGTCATCCTTTAACATATAATAAGCGTATGATTTATTCGCCAATACACACTTCTGCGTTCCAATAACAATAATTCTCCACACAAAAGCATTTCATTATTCTCACAGACGTTTTCTTTTTTCTCAGTCGTGGAAATGTGCCGAAACTTTTTTTTTCTCTTTTAGATCACCTCTTTCCGAGCCCCAAGGATAATCTAAATTAAGGAAAGTCAAATGTAAGTGACCTCAACTTTGCACACTCATATTTCAAACGTGAGTACAAAAGGCAGGCTAATCAACCTTACAACCTCGTAGCTTTTCTTCAGAGAGCTGGAGGAGAAGATACAAGACGGGCCTTTCAATTAAAACATCATTTGTTTCAATCCACGGCCTCTCTACATGCATACACGACTCAGCAGATTTAACAGTGTCAGACGGATTTCTGGGCCCAAATATGTTGATTAATATCCGTGCTAATTTTCAATTAATATTGTACAGATATACTGGCAAACACATCTCCAATTATGCATTCATGAGGCGCTTTTCCATTATTCATAAGCAAATACAGCAGCAAAACAACTGAGGAGGCCCATGTCACATGCATTGCTCTGTTAACGCAGTTGAGTGAGGGGCTGTGACAAACTGTGATTATCCTAATAAAACTGCATTGTCAAATACAGAATCATTCCACTCACAAACTGATTGGGGACTAATCTAATCAGATGAGAGGGAGAGATGAATATTCAGGAGTTTCAGATGCACCATGCCGGATAACACAGATGGCGTCTGTGCAGTTGAAGGATGATAGGAAATTATTTCTCTTCACCCTGTACCGAATTAGAAGCCAGATAGCACTCGTGGAGAAACATCCTCCATCATGAGAAAACTCATGAAAGTGGAGGCGGAAAAACACATGCTTATGATACTCGCATGTAGGAGAACTGTTAAAAAAAAACAAAAAAACATTGGAGATGAATAATTTACAACAGGCCATTGAATTATTTGAAAAGAATGATAATGTCAATTATTCCGCTTATACATTTTTTAACGGTCTGCCTGGAAACAAAGTAGTCATGACTCATGACGGCCAACCCCCTCATGGAAGAAGAAAGCCGTTGCATTTCCAACTGTGAAAATGAGCGCCTATTAGGATGAACTAAATGCTATGTGAAGTTCACGGCATAGACTCTTTAAAATACATCCAAGAATTTTACATGCCGATCTGTTATTGTAGGGACATCAATTTTACTTTATCACATTCCTAAACATGGCACTGAACAAAATGAACTGTGATTGGTTGCTTTACGTGTCAGTCTGACAGATCTTCAGTGAGACTCCATTTAAAAAAAGAATTCTCCAGATGATAATATGATCTGTTTGACTTAGTCATGGGGCTAATAATCTACACAAGACTATTAGCCCCATGACTAAATCAAACAGATCATATTATCATCTGGAGATTTTTTTTTTTTTAATTGGCCATCAGATTTGTTGCAGGTTGCCCTCTGGGGAAAAGAAAACAAATGAAAAATTCAATTTCTGTGCTTATTGAATAATAGATTATAAAGTAAGGCTGAAGAAGGCTGAAGTGCTAAATTGCTATTCAACCTCTGGTGGTACAAGAAGAGCTAGTCTAAAGCCTGTGTAATTGCATTGATACCTTTTTCTATAGCAGTTTAAGTCCTCTTACAAATACACATATTATCTCACTCGAATTCATTACAGTTCAAGGTCTTCTGCCATGCCAGCTGTCTCGCTCTGGTGTCAAAAAGGCCTTCAGGATGAAATGTAAATACGAGCCACAATTAGTTGCCCAAAGAAACCAGGAGTCTCAGGAAATCAAATCATTTGGACTGAACAATAAGCATACAGATGGAGTCTGCACTCTTGCTCCATACAAAGTAGGGCCTCAACAACTGAACATTTTGGATCATTTTGGCCTTTTCATTAACTTGCTGCAATAGCTGCAATGTCACTTGAAATATAGTCCATTGCCAAAATAAACCCTTCCTGCAGTCCCTTTCCATGTCCCTCCCATATTGCTTTTAATTAAAAAAACCATGGTGATATTTACCCACTTTTCTCAATGTGAAAGAGAAGAGATCAGCTGGGAGTTGCTAATCCATCTACTTAATGTGTAACGAAGGGCTTTCGTATGAAATCATCCATTCTGTCTCTTTAATCGAGGAATCTAAAATAATGAATTCTTTGAGGAAAATGATTAAAAATTTGTCTTGGGAAGCACAAGGGTTGACGCAATACCAACATTTCAGTAGTCAATACCAATACCTGTGAAATTTCATTCTCAATAGCAATGTTCATCCCACAGCAAAAAGTAATATTTGCACATGTAAGTATATATAAATAAATATAAAATTTAATTAAAACAATTTAATTTCTTCATTTCTTTCATTTTCAAAAGATTGAAAGGGTCATGAAACCCAAAGCCAAATGTTCTGAGATTTGAACAGGTTAATGGGTAATGGGTTTTGAACATCACAGAAGACAATGTTATCATCTGTTAGTTTTGATTGTAGTTCATTTTAATATTATTGTGCTATTTTCAACTTCCAGGTTTAAATTCATCTTCGTGTCAATGTCACAGGATGCACTGATTTGCTATAGAAGAGAGACTGCATGCAATAAGTGAGAGATGCACTAATGGATCAAAAATGAGTGTTTGTTTTTCATGAACCTTTAAATTTAAAAGCAGTTGGTTTTCTTATTTTTCGGAAAAGTTATACTTTAATTAACAACATAATACACAGAGACAAGCATTTACACAGTAAAATGCACGTATCTGAGACAAGATTTTTTTCTGCCTGTTTCGATTCACTTAAATTCACTTACAAACACGCTCCTGTTCAAAAGGATTACACCCTTATCTTGATAGCTCCACCCCTAAACCACAAACACACTATGCAGTCATGAGTGGACAGGCCCCTGGTGATATAGTCCAATCTACAATATCTATACAATCTACTACTTCAACAGCATTTCTCAGCAATATGCTTACTGCACCTTTAAGACAAACCAAAAATGTATGTTGCGTTTGTTTTTTTTCTTTTTAGCTTTGACATGCAATAAGAGTTTTAACATAAAAAAAAACATGAATCACTTTTCTCATGTAAAGTACATGTCTAAATAACAGGCAGCTCTATGATGGCCCTTCTAGGTCACATAATAAAAATGATGCACAGATTAATAGATTAAAAATGACATATCTTACCCTTTGCCACATCTTTTCAAACTCTCCCCTATTGGTACTGTCAGTAAACGAGTAAGTCTCACATGATAATGTGTACGGCTCTACCAATGTATATTTGTATAACATCGCTGACATTGTATATTAAACTCCCACATTAAACACTCCTAAAGACATGTCTTGTTTACAGTAAGAATTTTTCCTTTCTGCAGTCTCTATTTTCTCTCCTACACAGAGACACTCAGACACAGTATTTATTTTCCCTCCCTTGCTTCAGGTCAATGACATTTGAAATGTTCAGTGCACTGGCATTCGAGAAAGAAAAGCCAGTTTAAAACTGACCTTGGACAGAAAAGCAAACTATCCGCAATACACAAGGTCCCTGGGCATGTCTTTTGAGTTCCACTTTCACCAATATCTCTAAGAACCAAAAGAAAAGCCTCAGGTCCGATCCACCAGTTAGATCTCAAAGACAACCCTATAGCTCCATCCATGGTATATGTGCTGTCTCTTTTTCAGAAGCGATGATCATATGGGTCTCCATATGGGGTTTACAGCATTTGAGGTCTCAATATGGTTATTTAATACATCATACAGCACACGAGTACAGGCCCCTAGATGCAGCGTTCATATATATGTAAATAAGACAAATATTTGTGTTGCAAAACTTTAACGTGATTTGAAAGAACAGCTCTTCATAAAACCTCGGAAGAAAATGAGAAAATCAGACAATCTTGCTGTTCACCTTCTTAACAGATAGGAAAAGGAAAAAAAAAATCCCATTTCCCATTTTTAGCTGACTGTAGGGTATACATCACATATATTCAACCGTTTACAGCTGACCCTCAACTCTTTTTACAGCCACACAGTTATGGTAATCGATACACTTCATGTAGTACTCATGTAGGTGGTGTGCAATGAATAAATTTCACTCTCTACTTCCTGTTTAGTAATATATACAGATGTTGTTTCCAGTCCTAACAAAAATATATTCTAAGAACGTTTTTCTACCGTTCCCATTAAGTTTTGAAAACATTATGTTTCAGAAGAGATGTTTTGAACATTCAGAAACAAGTAACATTTAAAAATAGTTAAGCAAACGTTCCATGAATAAGGTATAAATAGCGTTTTTGTGCCAACGTTTTGATAACATTCTTAAAGACCAACTTTGACAAACATTCTATTAACTTAGAAGAATGTTTGTTCATAAACCTTTCCCATTCTAACAAAGTTCTGACCCTACGATCTGGAATCACATTTAAAGTGATTGTCATGTAATTCCTAACTTGTATGACTTTCTTTTTTCTTTTTCTTTTTTATAAATAAGAATTTAAAAGGTATTTTGCAAAATAATACCACATGGAATGTGCTAAGTGTTGTGACCAATGGCTTTCATTTAAATGGAAACAAAGCTGAAAAGCTAAAACTTACAGAAAACCACAACAATATTCTTTCCCCCCTGACTTGTAAACACTGGTTATTTCCTTCAGGAAACACAAATCTAGTTTAAATTCACTCATACAAACAAGGATTGAAATACTCTGCAATGTAACACCTTTGACTGAGCAGCCACAACCCTTGTGGTTATGTACAAACATGTCACTTGTATTCCGTGTTTCTTGCTGTTTATTAGCTCTTTTCACTATCAGCCTCTTGTTGATGCTCTTGGCAACAGTACAGCAATCTGTCAAGTGTAGTGGCATTGTGTGTTTTTCACTATCCTAAGAGAAAGGCATTGCAATTTCCCTCCTTTTACTCTAAGAAACTGCATATGCCATTTACATGGGGTGCAGAGTTTGTGTTCTTAAAATTGGTTCCGAGAGGCAGTGGCATTCATTCCAGTGTCCACCTGGGTTTATCTTCAAATGTCAAAGAGATTAGCTTCAGGCCACATTGTCCGCATTTGTTATCTCTACATTATGACACTTTTCACATGCCTCTCCACCCACGTACAAACTAGTATGTGGGGCACTAATGAAAACACTTTGATTTATTGGATTTTAAAGTCTAGGCGGTAATTTCAGATGAGGATGCGTTTGATTTTTAATGGAACATCTGACAGCCTTCTTAAGGTCTATGGATGACGATGATGATTTTGTGGCTTTGCCCAATTAAACTTTCACATTTCAAAAGTATGTTTTTCTCTTTACTCAAGCTATTCTATTTGACTAAACAAACAATGTGCTATTGTTTGATTGATATTCACTTATCTTAATTCCTTAATACAGCAATTACAATGATAATATACAACATACACATACATTATTTATATAATATAAGTGAATAAATAAACAAACAAATAAACATACATTACTGTTGAAATGGTTTTGAAAGAAGCCTATTAGGCTCATCAAGGCTGCATTTATTCACATAAAAATACAATAAATACAGTAATATTGAGTAATATTATAATAATGCAAAATAACTTTTCTATTTTAACATATATTAAAATGCAATTCATTCCTCTAAAGGCAAACCAGCAATTACACCAGTCTTTATTGTTGCTCAGGACACATTTCTTATCATTATCACAGTTGAATACGGTAACTGGGAAGGGACATGCTTGGTTCACTTAGTTTTATTGTGGCCTTCTTTATGTTGAAGGAACAACATTTATTCCTCATGGCCACGAGTTATATGAGTAAACAACCTGCGCGATCATAACAATCTGAAATTATCAGAAATGGATAAGTCTACAATAATAATTCTTTTTAATTAAGAATAACAAAACAAAGGGAAATTAAGAAATAATTATATTAATATATTATATATAGCCTGTTACATTGTGCACGACATTGCATAGACTGCATTGAAATGAAACTGTTACTATCAATAAATGATTTGAATGAATGATAAAAGAATATGTAAGAGAATTAAACAGAATTAAATACGCATACAAGAAAACATTTTATTCCAAACCATCTCATAACCTTTTAAATCCATTCACTGATCGTGTTTTTATTTATTATTATTAATATTATTATCAATTTGCATATTAAACCTCAATAAAATGAAAAATATAGCCTAATGTGTTAGATTCTACTAGAGTGAACTTCACGTGCGCCTACAGAAATAAAGTCATAGGCTATAATCAAAGCTTTATTGGCATGACTGTCGGGCATTTACAGCATTTCCAAAACATAGGCTATATTGTACTGTAAGTAGGTTATTTGGCAATACATAACGTTAACTGCAAGAAATAATGAGATCAACTGCCCACGACAAAACTAAGTGAACCTCCCAGTCACCGTAGTTGAAAATGTTTGTGCTCCTTGTGCTCATTAGATGTTGTCACTTTTGATGAATTAAATCCATTCTTACAAAATATTTTTTTGAAAGAATGCATTTCAGGATGCATATACTTGTACATGCACACACAAAGTAAACTCAGAGCGCAGTTTGTCTTCAAAATGATAAATTAAGCAAAAATTATATATAATACATATTTCTATATTATACTATATTATACAGTACAAGGATGGGAAACTTCTGTCCTGGAACGTCACTGTCCTGCAGAGTTTAGCTCCAACCCTGATAAAAACTCACCTGCCTGTATCTATCTAGTAATCCTGCAGACATTGATTAGCTTGTTCAGGTTTGTTTGATTAGGGTTAGAGCTAACGTCTGTAGGATAGTGGCTCTCCAGGACCGAAGTTGCCCATCCCTGATATAGTATACAACTATGTACTTATGTGAAACAGGTTACAAATTGGCTTTTCACAATGACTTCAACTTTGACTCTTAGCCTTTAACTTATGGTGCTGTTCTGTGGCATTGACTATACAATGCTGTGAGTAGTTGAGATCAAACCTGCAACCTTACCAGCACCTGAACCTTAACTACTACACCTCCCCTCCCTATTAAGAACAGACATTTCAATAAGAAAGACCACGGGGTAGTAACATACATAGAGCCCATTGTTTCTCACCATGTATTGGCATCTATCCTCTGTAAATCATTGGCAGGATTTAATTAAACTAATTCATCATCACAGAGTAATGTAATCAACATCCTTTGAAATGGAGCCATCACTTCCTCCGCCGGGCTATGCCTTCCAAAGGACCGCATGTTAATACATCACATTCAAAACCACTCACTGCTCAATAAAGTGTCCATACATCACACCAAAGCCCCTGCAGGAGAATCGGCACATTCACACTTCCATGCATTTTTAAACACCGCTATTCAGTTCCTTTCAAAAAAACCCAATGCATTCAGAAGGCTTTGTGTTTGGATTCATAGTAAAGCCGATAGAATTTATATACCCCAATCTTTTGATGTCTGTTGTTATGTAGATCGCCCGTACGGGCTCCATTCCAGAGAAAACACCTTCGTATTAATGTCATTCACATAAATAATGCATAACTTCTTTTGAGAAACCGAGCCAAAAAAAAAAACTTCACTGCAAACAATTATTTGAAAAAGGACATATTTTACTGCATTGTTTTTGTGTCTGCCAGTCCATTACTCAGGGAATAAATATACTCTACTCATGAACATAGAATAACCCTTGGCTTGGTCCCAACTCTATAAAATCACAGGAGAACAGAGTTTCAAGCTCCACATGGAGTAAAGGAATTCACAGATATACTACAAAGGATCCACATACAGGAAATGATTCTGTGATATTAATAATTGTAAAGATACAATTCGCATCCTGTCCTTCAGTGAAAATAGGCTACTGTTTGCGCTTTCCAGCATGCTATTATTCTGACTTGCCTTCAGGGAATGTTGGTCACCCAAACCACTGAATGGATGATGAAATGCATGTTCTTTGGTGACTTTCATTGAATACAATATGACTGTTGTCCAATTAAATTGTCTACCACTTCCTGCCATCTTTAAGATGTTGTTTGTACTTTTTTCAATGTTAAAATGTCCATACAAAGAAAGTCAATGGGGTTTTAATTTTAAAATTCTCCAAAATATCACAATTTATGATCCATAAAAGAAGTAATTTCATGTTTGGTTTTGAAGTAAATGATGACAACTCGGGGAGAACTATCCTTTTAACATGAAGAGACAACTATAAATATAGCTGCAAGCAGCAATTTTTGGGTTTCAAGAGCATTACAGCCTTTAAAAAACATGCGTAAAAAGGCATTACGTTTTATTTAGCATAGATGGAAAAGACCATTTTACAGCCAAAACAGGCAATTTATTGAAGAAAACAGTTATCGAGGTACAGCCGAAAACCAAGGCCCGTGGTACAAACAGAGTGCAAATAATTAAGCATTATTTAATTGTAGAACTTAAGTAATTAGAACTAAAACTTGGTAACCATGTATGAATGAAAACATATGAATGCATATTTGCCATTTTAACTGAACTTAGGACTGGTGGTGGTGCTTAAGACATTGTTGGTCATTCTGTAAAAAAAAAACACAATAATACTGACAAGATAATAATACTAATACAAATTCTACTAATAACAACAATATAAAGCCCACTAAGGATTGATGAGCTGCTGCTTTTTATACGAAAATACAACAAATAATGTTGTTTACATGTAGCACGTCAATTCTGTGTGGTATGCAAGACTTTCTCGCTCTCCCTTTGAGTGTGTGAGAAACACTGAGTGCTCTCAGCAATGCGACGGCGAGTGTCACACGAGTGTTTACTGTGCGTCAAATACACAGAGCATTCATTGAGATGAACTGAAATGGTGCACTTGATGGAGAGTGAAACTATCAAGCGCTCAGTCAGAGTGTTCAGCGAGTGAAAATACATCTGTGTACCAGTTCCAGATTGTAGAGGTAGCTTCTCATTTAGCGATAAACTCCTCCTTAGCTTCACGTCCGCCTTCCACCTTGTTTTCTCTCTGCATGTGTGCTGCAAATGGATCGCACACAGAAATACGTCATCAACTAGGCTTTATCATTATCATCGCGGGAAGGCTAATTTTTATCATGGGGAGAATTTTTATCGGTATATCGTAAAGGATAAGATATCGCCAATCCCTACGTGAACTCCTAGCTAAGACATTGGTAGGTTGATTTTCCCAACAAGAAATGTTTTCTAACTCATATGATCATGTGCAATGTGATCTCATTGTAGGTATATGTACATGCATTATGAACATATTTATATACTGTGTCCAAATGTAGAAAAATGTTTAAGTAAACATTACAGCTAACACTTTAACTAATGCTTAATTAATGAACCTTATTGTAATGTATTAACTAACATGAACTAACAATGAGTAATACATTTGTTACTGTATTTACTGATTTTCGTTAACGTTAGTTAATGAAAATACAGTTGTTCAATGTTTGTTCATGTTAGTTCACAGAGCATTAACTAATGTTAACAAGATTTTAATAATGTATTAGTAAATGTTGAAATTAACCTTAATAAAGATGAATAAATTCTGTATAAGAGCAGTTCATTATTAGTTCATGTTAACTAATGTTGTGAACGAATGTTAACAAATGAACCTTATTGTAAAATGTAACCACATTACGCATGAAAACCAAAAAATATGATTAGACGCTGTAAGATTATTTTCATGGTCACAAACGTAGCTTAATTAAAGTAAGGTACTTCACGGATGGTTTTATAAGCTTTCAATAAAACTTGGTCGCCTACACAGCAGAAAGCAACAAAAAAAAAAAAAAAAACATTTTTTTTTTTTTTTTTAATTGGTGTTACCTGACTAGAGAAAACAGAAAAAAGGCTGTTGTCTTTCCTTTGGACAAATAGGTAGGAAAACTTCAACACCCAGAATGCACTGGGCATATTGCCATCCAAGGCCACTCCTAGCACTCTGCTATGGATAAGCTTACCAGAGTCAAATACTGCCTTGCTTTAGAAGGAAATACTTCTTAGCAAACTTTTAGTCATAATGGTGTAGACTTGTATTGTTCACAGGTGCAAGGTTTCAAAGAGTAAATCTTTAGTAGGACTGAGTTACTACATGTTGTATGCAATGGATAAAGGCTGCAAAGAATCATAAATATGAAAAAAAAAAAAAAAAAAACGCAGCGTATTGATTATTAATGATTGTATTAATCATTTCAATCTGTATAACCAAATCTGGTTAAACAGTGTTTGAGGTCCAGTCCGGTCACTACCAACATTGTAACAACATAAAGCGAGTTGAAAATCAAAGTTACACTTTAACATACTAAACTAGAGACCTATCTGAAATGCACAAACAGCAGCTCTGCCAAAAGCAATGTTGAGTAGGAAATGTAGTAGTCATAACAGATTTTCTGTTGAAACGTGTCTAGATCTTATAATGTGCCTATACTAAGTTTTCTGTTTGTCTAACTGAGGATTTATTTGAAAGGGTTTTAAACTGCTGCCACATAACATACACGCACACAAATTATTCACAAAGACGAGGTGTTCGTTTCATCATTATTGCGGAAGGTGAAGGTCCCTGCGCTATTGTGCTCACACAGTAGACAATTTCCCCACTGAATGAAAACCATCTGTTTGCTCTCCTGTCTCTAAGCTTAGCTTATACCAACAGAGTTCTCTTCGATAACAGCAGGGGGCTAATGTAGGCTTTAGTAGTTTGATGTCATCCAGAGGTATCGTGACAGTGAAGCTGTCAAGGTGTTGAAATATGCTCTTTTCACAAGGCTTCTGTGACAAGCTAGTGATTTTGTCCCTAACAAAAGAAGCGGAGGAGTGAAAGAGAGAAGACGGCAGTGAAAGTCAAAGATCTGTCAAGAAAAAAAGAAATTCTCTAACTATGGAAGCACAATATCTGCCAAGAAACATTGTGCATTCCAAAATATAGTATGACAAAATCTTTACAAACTTAATGTAACCAGACCTGATGTAGCATTAAAATTATAGAGATGAGTGAATAAACAGAAAGAACAGCCAGTATCATTATTTATAATGGGAATGAATCATTCCTGTTAAGTAGTAATATTCGAAGATAAATAGAAAAAGCAAATGCATTGGTGGATTACAGTTGAAGTCAGAAGTTTACATACTTTATAGAATCTGCAATGTTAATTATTTTAACAAAATAATGTAGTTATTTAGTTTGTTTAGTTTAAATAACTTAGTTATTTTTTATTTAATACTGTCCTGAATAAGATATTTTACATAAAAGATGTTTACATATAAAAAAAAAAAAATACCTGAATTTATAAACATGACTCAGTTGTATCATGGAATGCCCTGGGGTTGCTAATTTATGGAATATGGTTAAAGAAAATTTGTACACTATTTTAAATGTTTTGGACACCATCTGTTTTTATTTTAAATGATCTCTCTGATATCCATCTTAACAAAATTCAGAAACTAGTGTTTTTAGCTGGCTTGACAGCTGCCAAGTAATTAGTAGCAACGAGATGGAAACCTATTAAGGAGATTACCTCGTTCAAAAGTTTACATACCCTTGATTCTTAGTACTGTGTTGTGCTACCTGGATGAGCAATTAAACTTCCCAATGTCCTTCAGAAAAATTCTGGTCCTGCACATTCTTTGGTTTTCCACCATCTTTTGCATATTGAACTCTTTCCAGCAGTGACTGTTTGATTTTGAGATCCATCTTTTCACAATGAGGACAACTGAGGGACTCAAACACAACTATTAAAGAACCACCCCCCACCCCCCAGCTCTTAATGCATCGCGTTTCCTTCTGGAGCATCACTGAATGTTTGAACCTTCATTAATAGTTGTGTTTGAGTCCCTCAGTTGTCCTCAGTGTGAAAAGATGGATCCCAAAAACAAACAGTCACTGCTGGAAAGGGTTCAAATATGCAAAAGACTCTGGAAAACTGAAGAATTTGCAGGACCAGAAGAATTTTTTTGAAGAACAGAGCTCAGTTTAACTGCTCAGGACAAACAAGGGACTCATGAAAAACCATCACAAAACAAACAAACACTCATGGATCATCCAGGTAACTACACACAGTATTCAGAATGAAGTGTATGTAAACATTTGAACGGGTCATTTTTATAAATTCAGCTATTTTTTGTCTTGTGGACTTTATGTAAACATCTGTTATGTGGAACAGCTTATTCAGAACAGTACGAAATAAAAAAATAGCATGCATTTGGTAACACTTTACAATAAGGTTCATTAGTTAAGCATTAGTTAATGCATTAACTAACATGAACAATACATTTGTTACTGTATTTACTGATCTTCGTTAACGTTAGTTAATGAAAAACAGTTGTTCATTGTTTGTTCATGTTAGTTCACAGAGCATTAGCTAATGTTAACAAGATTTTAATAATGTATTAGTAGATGTTAAAATTAACATTAACAAAGTTTAACAAATGTAAGTGCAGTTCATTATTAGTTCATGTTAACTAATGTTGTTAACTAATGAACCTTATCGTAAAATGTTACCATGCATTTGATATGATCTCTCTCATTTTGTTAAATTAACATTTTGCAGCTTCTACAAGGTGTATGTATGAGAGTATTGGATCTGACAGCAGCTGCATCACAAACCGTGAAAACATTATTTCATAATGCTTCGTCTGTAAACGACGGTTTTATATGAATGTTTTGAAAACACTTACTCATGTGCAATAGCAAGTGGATGTTGATACCGTTTCTTATGCAATGACATTAGCCAATCATAACAGTGGCCGTTAACTAACAAGCCTTAAAGGAGCCGCCCCATTAAAATGGTTTCAGACAGAGGGGCAGAATGAAGGTTGAAAACAATTGTTTTTCCACATATATATATTTTTTTGTTTTTTTTGTGTGCGTGTGTGTGAAAAAAACTTTATTAACATTATAAATAAACCTCAAGGAACATATATTATATATAACGTCATGATATAGCAATGTTTTTTTTGTTTGTTTGTTTTAATTTAGAAGTTACTGCATGGAAGTCAGAATCACTTAATTGTGGCATTGTGGTAAGACACAACTAATAGAATTTACATCTTTAAAAAAAATACATATTAACATGAATTTATTCATGTTAAAAAATATTAAAACATTTATACATTAAAACATATAATAAAATACTGCATAGCAGAAATGACCCATGCAGCTAAAATATATACGCACTGGGTAAAACTTTCACATCTGACTACCTCTCAATTTAGAAAATAAAATCAAGTCTCGACATTATTTAAGCTGCACCCAACTCTGCATGCTTCACACACAGACAGTGAAGAAAGCTTTGCCTTTGTTTGGTCTGTCTGTTTGTTTGCTACCCCCAAGCAGATGGCATCATCCACAGGAAGTGAATCAGCTTGGCTCTCACAGTACAGAGGCTCCCACTAAATTAAAAGGATCATCTCCAAAGCTCCCTGCTTACATGCCAAACCCCCTGGATGTCTGGAGTTATGATATATGCTATACACACTCACACGCATTTATTTAATACATTTTGATAGCCACAATAAGGTGCTGAAAACACATCTTGCTCTTAAAACGTATATCACCTCCTGGTTTTGGAGTTCTGTTGCCTGTGGGCAATTTGTCACGATTTTAAAGGCACAGATTTGGTTTTAAAATTACTAGAGACATTTTAACATCAGCCTATACAGACACATATAAACACAGAAATTGTGCCACTTTACTGTGCGTACCATTTTATGTCTATATACGTGGGCTGTTACTGTATCTAACGACTGAGAAAATTAAATGAGAATGTACCAGTATATTGAAATTCCCTTTAGGTTTTTTTAACTATGTCATTCTAATAAGCAGCTTTGATTTAGCTCTTGTCTTGATGTTGTGAGACAATACAAAAATCCTAAGAAAAAAAAATCAGCAGCCTGCATTCTGAAACTTAAACATTCTGCTCATTTCCAGATGACAAATTGTCCCAAACAAATGCACAACATTCTCTCCAAAAACAAAGTCCAGGGCTGATGTATTGTTATCATTTAGATAAGAGATCTAATGCATCTATCTAATGCAGTGGTTCTCAACCCTTTTTCCCCAGTGGGCCACACTATGGTCCAAGTGCAAGTCTCACGGGCCACATATTATTTACATATGACGTCACCAATGAAAACCAAACAGATTTAATGTAATGGTATTAGCAGATAATATCATTGTTAAGGCCGGGACACATCAACCCGACGAGCAGCATCGAAAGCCGACGGTGTTGTCGCTTCACGTCGGCTGCGTCAGGTGAAAAATATGTGCCCTTACACACCAAAAGAACTTCAGCCGACTGTGTATAAAAGAGATAACAGTATTTTTAAGCAGATATTTGTCTATATTCGTCATTCAAAAAAGGAAAGCGAAACTAAGGCTGCATGTATACAAACCATAAACAAAACCGTGATTGCTTACAGTTTTGAATATCAGTAATTAGAACAACCTTCTGTCTGTGCTTTCATAACTTTTGCTTATATTCTCGTGAACTGACTCATTTGCTACACTGAACAGCCAATCAGAGTTCTCTCTCTTACCGACGGCCCGTGGACAATTCAACATGACGAATCAGCCGAAAAAAAGGCTGGCGAGGACTAACTTCAGCCGACGATGTGGAACACACTGAGAAAACTTAGTCGGCCGACCGTCGGCTTGGTGTGTTCCTGGCTTTATACCTAGATTGTCACACCCGTGGACTGTCATGTTTACCTTTAGTTCTGTCATGTCTTGTCATTCCCTGTTCATTGGCCCTTCGTGTGTGTAGCCTGTTTAGTTAATCATCCGCACCTGTTTCTGTTCTCCCTGATTATGTTGTCCCTCATTATCTACCCTTTATGATCTCATCGTGTTGTTCAGCGTGTCGGTTATGCTGTGTGTTACCTGCCCGTCTGATGTCACCTTGCCTGTTTGGATTAAAACTCCCTTTTGAATAATATTCTTCGTGTTCTTGTGTTTGCCTACACCACAGTGTGACATAGATGTTGCACACACAGAAGAGGAGGTGTTTTCTGGTGGTACATACAGTATTTTATTTCTGTCACACTGCAAAATCCACAAATACTAATGGCAAAAAATACTATAAGAAATTAATTTTCATCAAACAAACACATCGAATTCACATATCTTTTGACATTGTGGGTTTTGCATATGCCATGTATTTTACTACAGAGCAAACAAAGGTTGCCCATCTCGCTCATTGACATCAAACTGATTCTTCCATTCTTACCTTCGCTGCTGATGCTGCAACTCTTCTTGTTTGCAATATGTTCCTTCATTGGTATGTTCCTCATTTCGTTTTTCTCTTCTAATAATAAATTTGTCCATTTTGATCCCTAAATTTATAAAAAAAAAAAAATAATAATAATAATGGCTACTATTGGAATTTTGCCAAAGCACGCGCTTCTAAGTGTTCGTTAACTGAGTAGACTATTCAGTATATAGTAGGTCTGCGCATGTCTGAAAATAATATATGATCACCAAAATGATTTTATATAAAAAAAACATGATTAGTTCAAATTTATATTCATTTAATCCATTTTAATTTAATTTAAAAACAAAAATAAATTGTAAACCTGGAAGGTTTCTTTTAAATGTGGTCGGCATAGCGTGGGCCGCATTTGCATTCGTGACGGGCCGTGGGTTGAGAACCACTAATGCAATGCTACCCAGTGTATTTTCTCTTCCAAAACGTACTGTGCATGCCCTCATAAAACAGAGCTCAAAAGATGTTAATCAAGTTTAATGTCATCTGATGATCTCATAAATGTCCCCCGCACAGTCTATTTTGCTAGCATTTCAGTCTGTGCTCAGAGGCAGCCGTTGAGGTAAATATTGCATAATGCAGAATGCCTGTCCCTCAGCTCAATAACAAGATGCTATGCTACATTACCTCTCAAACCTCCTTTCTGCAGGTGTCAGTTCTCCAGGGGAATAGGCACATTTACTCTACATTTATTTCAGTATGAGAGGGGCCATAAGAAATTGCCCCGAGGGGAGTGCTCATAAAATCCATACACATTTCTATGCATCTTAGATGGAAAGCGACAACAAGCTATTTTTGCAAGACCACCCCTTAATTCTACGCAACCCCCCATACAACTTTGTTATATTGTGAAATATGATCTTTAGCTTTGGGGTCAACTGTTTTCAAGTCTAGGACTCTCAGTGGACAGAAAGACAATGGACGCCCATTACATGTTGTATAAAACTGAATGTTGCATTTCAATCATAGCCTAAAATAACATGCATTGTACAATATTAATTAATGTACATTGTACAATACTATTTACTGTATATTTACATTTTACTTAAATAGATCTACATTCATGCGAAAGGGACAATGAAACATTCACCTAAATTTTGCATCTTGCCATATTGTGCCCTTTAACAAAGTCTTGATTTTGTTTTTGAGGTCTATTAGAATAGGTTTTCATGCTTGAATGTTCTTATTTTTCATATATTTTAAATTTTTGCAGCACCTCCCTTCCCAGTCAGGCAGTAACGCTTTTAGTTCTGGTCTCTATGATGCCCCTCCTTCCAAGAAGCGTGTTGTGCTTTGATTGGTCAACTGGACCAGTGTGTTGTGATTGGTCAACCGCTTCAAGTGTGTTTTGGAAATGTCCCGCCCCTTACCATAACCATGAGTTTTAGCATACTATTAACTCAAGGCCTCGCCCCCCTCTTTTTAAGTGTATGCCAAAAAGAAGTAAAGCTTTTAGTCTCTATGCCCCTCCTTCAGAAAAGTGGGATGTGTTCTGATTGGTCGGAAATCTTATTTTCTTGTGTCCTGAGTGAATAAAATTTCATGTAGTGCTTCTTGTAAAAGTTTAACCAAAGTACTATTGTTGATCAAAGAAGGGTTTAAGGGCCAGTAATGTACAATTAACTTGACAGATGTCTAAAGAAAACAGCTGTCATCCCTTCAAAAGCAAGAATATCATGTGCTCGCCTTGTGCCTACATTGCCTTCCGAGTGTTAATGCTTTGCCCAGAACAAAAATGAGAACAAAACAAAAATCAATCTCTCTCACTCCCTCTGTTCAATTCAAACTTCAAGGGGGCGGGGGGATGGAGGGTAGAACAATTTGTCACTGAAACATGTCTTTATATTTCCTGATAAGGAACACTGCACTCAAGACAAAAGGCGAGAGCAAATACGAGCACTGAAATGCCCCATATCTTTTTGTTAAAATCCTAAAAAAAAACTGTTCTTCAGTGAGCTTTCAATCTTTCCACAATTCTTTTCAGCGATACGGAGATTATTTCAGCTGTATAGTCGATCTACTCATGATTCATGTCAAAACATTCACTGAACATACTCCACTGACCAATATAAATAGCAGCACGATGTGCCTGGAAAGCTCCAAGACTGTCATCGTGATACGTTTTTCTTCATTACAGGAAAGTGGGCTGTCTCCCAGCTCCCCTGATAACCCAAGATGTCAAGCTGGTCCCATAGGGAAGCTGGATGGCCAGCCTATCCAGGTTCCCGCTGGCCATGTGGCACTGCAAATGTGCAGCTGCCCTTCCCTGGAGGCCCTGGGAATGTGGTGATTACATTTCTCTGTGGTGGCAGAACTTGGGCACGCCAAAACTAGAAATACGCACAGTCCAGAAACTGGAACAGCAAAAACAATAACTATACGATGAAAGCCAAGGATTTAATATCAGATAACAGCTATAAGCTCAGATATTGAAAACACTCCAGGTGAATCTTATTATAAAACTAAGAGGATTAAGAGTTGAACATAATAATATGAAGCAACTGGAGACTTGTATATGAGTGGAGAGGCGAACGCTTCTGCAGTATGACTATATCATTAGATTCAATTTCATGAGAACAAGTAGACAGTCGTTTAAGATGTTGTCAAGCAAGTATTACTTGAGGAATATTAGAAGCGACATAGTATAATACAAACAGTCCCACTGTGAGGGATGTGTTAGTTAGAGCTGTACTTGACAATTAAAATAGGTCATCAATTTTGAAGCAATGAGATGCTTGAAAATTTCAATTAATTTGAAGATTGGTCTGAGAATTAACCATTGAAGAAGAATGCCTAAAAAGGTAAAAACTAAACGAAGCGTCTAAAAAGGTGAGGAAAAATTAAAGCAGTCAAAACAGAAAGTGAAAGTGACAAAAATGAAGTGTTTATTAAAATAATAAATAAAATAAAAATAATATAAAAAGTATTTAAAAGAGCCATTATTAGACTAAACAAACTAAGAATTTAATGCATCACATTCCAAAAACCAGGGAAATATGAAGTATGTGAATATGAAATATTAGCTACCACGTCCTAGTAGTTGCTTAGACTTTGTGTGGCTGAGGTATAGCTACTTCAGTGCATAAAATATTTGTGGGAACCAGATTTGTTATTGTTTTCTTTGAAAGGTGGATTTTTCTTTGCCAGCACTTCCTTTTTTTGGAAAAGAAATTGGCTACCACTTCAAAAAAGATCAGTGTATTCCCAAAGTATTTCCAGTATTTAGTATGCAGTATTTAGATGCAAAGCTTATTATAAACATTAGCTTCGTCACTGGCACTGCTTACCCCGAAGCAGATGGCACATTTTACCCCACAACTAACATTTTGAAAAAATGTTTTGTTTAATTATTAATGGATAATCTTTACCCAGACTATTTACAGGGCTTAACGTTGACAATTTGCCATTAAGTCTAAAAATATATATTTTTAGACCTGGATTTTGATTTGACAATTTGACATTGATTTTTTCTTATGTGCATCTTCCAATCATTGGCAGCTGTATATGATTGGCCCTTTCTAAATACATAGACAAATACATAAATAAATTACATGATAAAAATTGTGCACAGCTTTTTAGATTAAAAGGGCTGTACAGCTTACTCACTGATCTTACCCCACTATCGCAAGCTACACGGTAACCTCAGGGTTCCCAATATGCACAAACACATGAATAAAATTACCCATGCCAGTGGATTGCTGTTAGTACACTCGTGCGATAGTAGTCTGTGATGGCTTCCAAAACACATTAAATTCCACTGCACATTTTGTTTTGAAAAGCTGATTGAAATGCATTTCCTATCGATACATAATCTATGGTAATGAGCTCCTCAAAATCCCCATGATAAATACGCCTGGAATCCATTCTAAAGCATCATAAATAAAACAGAGTGAACATGATTAATCTAAATGATAATAGAATACCAGTGGTGAGAATAGTTGACCCACTGTGCCTGAAATATGTAATAAATTAAGCTCTTCTGGAAATGTCCTGCATCTACAGGAAGCAATTGGGTGCACAGCTTTAGCATAAACTGATCAATCTTTTCATGAATACAATTAAATATTAAAATCAGGACACTTTCATCTCCCTAAAATGCCCAGCTATCATTCCTCACACTTTGCATGTAAAGTGCAGTCTGGAATTAAACAAGGCAAAGAACATAATCATGTGCAGGGTGATGCTGATTGTTGGCGCAAGGTGACATGGGAATGTAGAGATGGTTCAGACATAATGATCTATTTTGTGGCATTGTGGATTGGTGTAATGGCTACTCACATTTGTCCAGAACCTCATCAGAACCATCTGGGCAGTCTGGTTCCCCATCACAAAGCCAGTTCTCGGACACACAGGTCAGTTGGTCTCCACACAGAAACTCCCCAACGTCACACAAAATGGGCTCTAATGAGAGAAGGAGGTGGAGACAGAGATGGAGTATGGAATGAGGTGCAATACAGTCATTAAATGTCTAAATTACATGATTGTCTAATAAAAATGATTAGTAAGTACATGTGAAATGCATGAAGTCATTCAATGATTCATTATAGTGACATGAATGTAATTACATTTAATTTTACTGAACAGCCAGGCAGAAATAATCTGTAATTAAGCGCAATTTCAGTTTTGGAAACAACTTCTGTCCATCACAAGATATACATATTTTTTTTTCCTTTCTCTGTTGTTATGAGTACAACAGCCTTGAAGTGATTTCCAACAATATTTACTAGAAAAATAAGACTATTTGTCAGACCATCAAGCATCATTTTCAAGAATTTCAGAACTGCATCATTTATAAATGTATCAAAATGATTATCATCCAAAATGCTTAAATTCCAATTATAGTTTCAAAATGTTGAGGCAGGAATGCAAGTAATAATTCTATGCACCATTGCTCTCTGTCCTTGCTATGGCCCACCACTACATTGCACACACACAATCCCCGCCAAGCAAATTCACTATCAAGGGACAGAATTATAAATGTCAAACGTTTTCATCTTACTCCCGGTTTCTCCCTCTCTGTCTTTCTCAATCTCTCTACATCTCTTTCAAGCTCCAAGCTTCAAAATTAGGCCACAACCTACCGTGGACAGAATTTCTCACTACACCTGTGTTTAGTGCTGATAGTGATCCATTTTGGAAATTGTCTGTAGAATTATTCCCAGTTCCACATACCATGACAGCAGTTTACAGCTACATGCTAATGATTAATTCATAAATTACACCTATGCAGGAATACTATCTTGTTCACATTGCAAAAAAAAAAAAAAATTAAGTGACTTCATGCTTAAAATAAGAAAAAAGAAAAAAAAAATCTGCCAGAGAATCTTAATTTAAAGAGAAAACAAGTTTGTTTTGCTAATCCATTTGGTAGACTTTTTTTCTTATTTTAAGCATAAAGTCTTATTTTTAAGCAGAAATCTTATCTTATGCCATTTTACTTCTTAAGTAAAACAATACAAAAAAATCAGTAAGAAAATCATTTTTTGAGTGCGGGTTTTTAGTTGGACATCGCACTAAATCTACAGTACAATAAATCTACGGTGCAGTATTTCACCAAAAATCGATGCATGAAGTGAATGTACTAGTAATGAAAAATCTGTCATTTACTGACCTTTTTTTGTTGTTCCAAACCTGTATGAATTTCTTCTGTGGAACACAAGATTATTTTAAAGGGTTAGTTCACTCAAAAATGAAATTTCTGTCATTAATTACTCACCCTCATGTCATTCCAAACCCATAAGACCTCCATTCATCTTCGGAACACAAATTGAATTATTTTTTTGATGAAATCCAAGGGTTTTTTTTTCCCTATTTAACGCAACGTAATAAGTGTCATTCAAGATCCAGAAAAGTAGTAAAGACATATTCACAAGTCCCTGCAGTCCAAGTCAAGTTTTAAGTCTCTGAGGTCCAAGTCAAGTCTCAAGTCAAGTCTTTGTTCTATTTTTAGCAATTAACAAACTAAAGTTGCCTAATAAAGCACGCAAAATACTACTTAAATCATTACTATTACTTTACAACTTCACACAAAATTATACCATTTAGTACCTACACAAGGAACAGAAGTATTTTGTGTATTTTGAGCTATTTTTGTTGCCATAGTTTGCTGTAGATCTCAAACAATGCTGAATAATGTAATCTTCCAGTGAGTGCCAGCAATAACAAAAGGTTACAGTAAACAACACAATGAACAAAATTTCCATCTGCGTGTCTCATTTGTGATAAGGTGATTTCATAACGCACTCCGACTCAACAAACCGTTCTGTGGAAATGAGTCAGACAGGGTCATAATATGCGCATGGAACTGTTCGTCCAATCCAGATACAAATTAACTTGGTGAATCTTGATATTATCAAGCACTTTATTTGGGGAACAGGACTATAAAAATAAAATAAAGTCCTACCCAGAAGTTTTCTAATGGGTGATAAATTTGTGTGCCTTCAATTGCGTTACACACTCGCTGACTTGGTGTGTTTAGAGATGATTTGTGATATTTACAGCTGCAGCACATATTTGGGAATGAAAATGAATACTAAAATGTTCCATCATGTGGCGTAGTAAAAGAAGAAGGTAATCGGGATTGCAATGCCAAAAGACATTTTTCACAAGTCTGTCTTCAAGTCCGAGTCAAGTCTTGGGTTGCTTGTTCACGAGTCCATGTCAAGTCACAAGTCGCAGATCTCTTTATCATGAAGCGGCTCCCGAGTCAGCATCACACGCATGCATCATGCTGCTCTTGTGAACAGCATTGGCCAATACTGAGCCGGCGTTCTGACGTAGAACCTGAAATTTGTTGAACAAAGTCATCATTTTTGTTTTGTTTTTGCACACAAAAAGTATTCCCATCACTTCGTAACTTTAAGGTTGAACCACTGTAGTCACACTGACTATTTTAACAATGTCTTTACTACTTTTCTGGACCTTGAATGACGGTAATTATGGTACTTTTCTATGGAGAATAAAAAAAGCATCTTGGATTTCATTAAAAATATCTTAATTTGTGTTCCGAAGATTTTGGAAAACCAAAGGTTTTATGGGTTTGGAACGACATGAAGGTGAGTACTTCATAACAGAAATTTCATTTTTGGCTGAACTAACCCTTTAAAAATGTCTTAGAGCTGTTTTGTTCATACAACAAAAATCAATGGGGTTCAATTGTGTTTGAGTCCCAATATTCTTCAAAACATCTTTGTGTTCTGCAGTCATACAGGGTTGAAATGACATGGGTGAGTAAATGATGACAGAATTTTCACATTTTGGTTGAACTATCCCTTTAATATCTCACAAAATGGAACTGAATAAAGCACTACTGAACATTGTATATGTGTTTTTAAACTGGTGTTTAGTAATGTTAGAAATATACAGACACCCATAGATGCAGCAACATGGGAATTCAGAACAAGACAACTGATTTTACAAGTTCATAGCGCATAATTTGAAAATCCAAAAACGTTATTGCACATCTTACAATAAGAGGCACCGCTGCATTTCTCTCTAGCATGACTGAAGATTAGTTCTATGGGGAAGAATGGATCTGGCAAATTGTTCGAGAGGTGGGTTCTTCTACAATTGATTCAGTTTCTTTAGAGTCACAGTGGCTCTGAAACTCGGCTGGTAATCTGGCCTGATTCAATTCAATGGCAGCTGCACATCAGTCAAAAAGCAATTACAGGGAATATGATGATGGCTGCCCTCTGTCCTTCGTTCTTACTAACAAAAACAACAGCAATTCTGCTGCCCTGAATGAATAGTGACGGTGATTTGATTGTTGTAGCTTTAAAAAGACGTGTCTATATTTTCGGATGAGTGGTTATTGAAACGGATTTCAAGCCAAACTTTTTCGCCTAGTATGCCTGCCTTCATATTTTGCAGCAAAATGTTGACTGACAGTTCACCTGAATCAAATTCAACTGGGGGAAAAATAACCAAGGAGAGGAAATGTTTGGCTACACAGTCAGGTCTCACGATAGAAGATTACCCACGTCCAGTCTGAAGGCATCTTAGCAGCTGAATTGGTTAGCATTTTTTTTTAAGAAGTATCCTTTTACCTCAGGATAGTGTCTTTTGCAAGCAGCAGAACCCCCCCCCCAAAGAAGAGACAAATTCAGAACCCCTGAGTGCCATCTGTCCACTGATGTGTACCTGCTTTCATGTTGGATGCCCTTTAAAGGATAGCCCAATTTGAATTATTGGAATGACCGGTGTTGCCACTTTACCTTCCCTTTTACCTCAAGAGGCCTTCACTTCTTGACTCGAGTGTTTGATGCTTCCACAGCTCTCTGTTTCAATAGATTCTCCAAAGACAGTCCAAAATGCACAGAAAGAAAACTGCACGAAAACACTTCAAACCTGTCAAGGAATAAAATCTTGCATCATTTGTTTTCGAAGGCAAAAACAGAATTTACATCTGAAAGGAGCAAATGCTACAGCGAACAGCTAAATGTTGCGGTCATTCCGAGATAATTCTAAGCAGACATGAGGAAGGGAGATAAAAATAACAACGGAGCAAAATGGCCCCAACTCTTTGATGAGGTAGCGGTAACCCATTACCATAACAGTAGGAAATGTTCAGTGGAGCCTGGACTGGCATGCTATTATGAGCTTCATTTCTGACACAAGCTGCCACCTTGACGAGAAGAGAACTTTGGCTCATTAAAGCTCCTCAGCCTTTGTGATTCCGCCAGCTTTAGATACGTAAAACTGTGACAGGGAGCTGGTGAATAGAGGAGATGGCCTTCAGAACTCTGGATGGAGGCTCTGCCAATCTTGTTTGATTAGGAGAACAGTTGTCTGATGCTAGGCGCCTACGCCACAGAGTAAGCTGAAATCATTTCCATGATATTGTTGTTCAATGCAAAAATATTCATATAGCTAAAAAGCATATTTTATTATATATTTCAAACATAAGCTAAATAAATGCACTGCTTGAGAAAAAAATATAGTTCAAGATATTGTTCCAGTCAAAATATATTGCACAATGTTCTTCGCAGGGGTGTGAAAATGCATTACTACGCTTACAATATAATGTGGGAAAATTATATAAAAATATAATTATCAATTTAAATTTATTATTATATTTATATTGCCAAAAATATAAAAAAAATTATCTTATGTCAAAAATGTAAATACATTCAAACTTGTACATTAGCAATACATTTTTGCCCATTTTTATTTTGAAATATATATATATATATATATACATTTTTTTATAAATATATATATTTTTTGCCATCTGGGAAAATACAGATTCTGAGCTGTAAACAGAGAGAAAGCCAAAGAGAAGAAAACAACTGTTTTAATATACTTATCTACAATTGTGAGGACCATTAATGAGCCTGAATCAATGAAGCTCCAGGTATAACCTTCAAAAATGAATTACTTCACATTTAATTCAAGCCTTAACCGGATGCTCAACAGCTGTTGAAGCCGCTTCAGCCTCATTATCTTTCCAACTGTTCTCTGTCATGCAATGCGTCCAAGACCGTTTCCTTACCATGACAACCCACCATTCCATGCTTTCTGATCGCTGCTATAATAAAATAAGACAACCTCCCAATTTCCAAACTCAAGAAAGTCTGCTGAGCCATGGAGATCATTAGTGTCAATTAAAACTGAGCTGACAGAGAAGAACTGTGTCAAAAGCATGGAACTATCCACTTAACTCGCATCAAAAAGTTATTAGGTCGTGTAACTAAAGTTGCATTTTCATGTCAAGGTCAATGTACATAGTAATACGTGACATTCTCCTAGTTGGATTTCACAGAAAATCTCGTTATAAGTCACTCTAAGGCTGAGAAAATCCTTTGAGATTAGATATGATCCATATAATGCCTCTCTGACACTTGTGAACGGATAAAAATTCTGCATCGTAAACCTTGCGTCTAACACAAACACATTCACCCGTCATCCATTTTTCAGCTATACAATCCAAGATGGCCAGTGAGCTGTTTAATTCTCACCTTGACATACTACATGGTATTTTGATCTAAATGTCAGCTGCCTCAGTTTTGATCAGAAAACCGTGATTAACATTAATATCACCTGACACCTATTACATAAATGTCTTGAGAATGTCATACGGCAGCAAGATTCACCCATATAACACCAGTGAATGTCAGTGCGAGAGCCAAACTATTTGTTCTGCTTCACTTTTTATTCATATTGATCTGCGTATCCACTGAAAATTCACATCAAATGGGGTTCACAGAGACCGCGCTTAAGGCTCCGGTTAGTGCCGATGTTCGGCTGGCCAGCTGAATTCGAGGGGGGGAGGGGATAATGATGCTCGAAGGTGCTGCACATTTACAAATTCCACAAGGCACTCCATCCAGGAAACGCATCCTCTGCCAAAAGACCTTTACCATGGCAACTCTGAGCCAGTCGGACTGTGTGTAGCCAGGCTAGCAGAGAAATCAATGGGAAAGGACAACAGGGCCTTCATTAAGCTCTGCCTGACCTTCACTTTTCCAGTGAGGTCATTTTTATTTTCGAAACAACAGCGGGGGCATGTCAACAAATTATCAAAGGGAACGCAGTCAGATTTTTAACAGCCATTGCCAGAGTAGCCGACTGCTTGGTATAATCTACCTTGTAAACAATGAATTATTCATGAGTGTGAGTTTAAATGTACAGTCCTCACAAGATATTATTCCTTTCATGATGTTGCTCGATGCAAGACAAATAAAAGGCACAATCTGATTCTCTGTACTCATCAGATGGATTTAAACTCACAATACATCATAGGCAACTACTTGTATGCAGTTTCAGAGTTATGTATACAGTGCAAATACAAAAGCAGACACATCAAAAGTTATACAGCAAAGGTTCTCAACCTTTTAAACACGTCTGAAACCTTTGTGACACTGCACCTGTCTAAATGAATTAAGCAACACACTTCTAAGTGGAAACATTCTTTAGAAAATCAACCCATTGTACATGGTTATTTAATTATTACTGACTGAAAAGAGTGCTAAAAATAAATGTGAAAAATAGACACAGACAGTACCAGATATTTAAGGGCACTCAGTCAGTGACACATATTTTAAGCACCAAATATAGACTCCTGTTCAAAAGTTTGGGGCCAGATTTTTTAACAGGTTATAAGGATGCATTCAATTGATCAAAAATGATAGTAAAGACATTTATACTGTAACTACTGAAAAAAAGTAAACGACAAAATTACATAGCACAACTATTTTCAACATTAACAATAAAAATAACTGTTTTTGAGCACCAAATAAGCATATTACAATCATTTTTGAAGGATAATATAATAAATTGCAATTAATAATTCAGTCTGGATCCAGCCTCTTAAGAAGACCTCAGATGATCATCACCTGTGAAGAGACGGCCCCAGTTCCTGCGAGGACTTCAGAAGACGCAATCATCTGGATCAACATGCACATTGCCTAATTATATATCCTAATTGTTTATGTAATTTATTTTCCGGGAGCTCTTTGCTTCCAACTTCGGTTAAACTGCTAACTCTGATTGTAAATTAATTAACTAAATTATGTTATTTGCTAACTGCATTCTTTAAATTGTAATGTTGACATCCGTTCTCTGTAAAGCTGCTTTGAAACGATATGTATCGTGAAAAGCGCTATACAAATAAATTTGAATTGAATTGAATAATGTAATAAAATGGAATAAATTACAATATTTCACAAAATTACAGTTTTTACTGTATTTATAAAAAAATACATACATATATACAGCATTGGTGTGCATAAAATACATTTCAAAAACATTAAAAGAGCTCACTGATTTCAAGTAGTATTGTAGGTCTAACCTACAGCTATTAAAAGTTCTTAGAAATTAACAGAAAAATTTATATAAAAAAATAAATAAAAATTTATGAATTCAGATATGTCTCACAGAAGGCCTCTCAATTCATCTCAGTTCATTTGTCCATTGCAAAAATTGGAGTACGTCTTCACGAGATATTTCAAGCTGTGAACAGAGATAAATCCCAAGAGGCTGAAGAACAAAAAATAAATAAATAAAAATTTAAATGAGGTTTTATTTTATAGCTGTAAAAAATACGCAATAAATAAGACAGTTCATATAAATCTGGCATGACCCCATTTGCATCTCTGGTGACCTCTGTATTTATCAAACGTCAGAATTGCGCAAAATCTCTTTCCTCCACTCAAGGTCACACAAGGTGACTGCTGACATTCTTAAAAATGCTAAGCCTCATTTATAGGTTTATATCCCATCTCATGCCATGATTATCAATCAGGGAAGATAATGGGCACTGAAACAGACAGTATGTCACTCTATGAGGTGAACCACCAGTCAAGGTTCCCTAAACAACATGTCTTCCTGAGGAAGCCGTGAAGGGTTCTATTCTCTCATGATCATTGTTTCATTACAGCCAAGAAAGATTGCTTCTGAAGCACTGATAACAGAAAAGAGCACTCAAACAACATACTTCAATGTTTTAATTCACACAATTAAGATGTTTTTTTTTTTCCTTGAAAACCTTTATTACCCATTTTTAAGAAAGAGATAAGAGCCTTCTACTCAAATGAGCACTTGACAAAGACTTTTTTTATCCACTTTGGACCGTTATTTCCAGTAGGAGTCTCCCGCTGTGTGGGAAGCAGCAGAGGGGGGCTGTGATTAAGATGCCCAAACTCTTCTGATATTGCAGCTTTACAGTTTATCTGCCGATGAAATCAGCGGGTTCACGCAGCAGGAAATCTCCTCCAGAAGATCTGATTAGTCTCATTCCACTAAAATCGGAGAAGCGCATGTCAGATTTAAATGCAAAGTTAGCGTAATAATATCAAGTTGAAGCCTAAAGCTGCAAATGATTCTGAATCTGAGGTCAAAAATAATGGGTTATAACTGATGTTTTGGGTGAAGTTAATATGTATGTAATCATTATCATGCATGTGGGTGGTAATAAGTACGGCTGAATGGGCTAATCTTATAAAGTGTTGCTCCGTATTCCGAGATCATTTGAAATGCTGCAGTATAATGTGGGTGGTTGTGAATCCTGAATTAAACCGCTGTTCATGCTCTCAGGTGTTCCGTACTGTAAGGGTTTATCCCCAGAGGCAGAACAGGAGGTTAAAACTCTGACTATTCCGTTTGTCTATTTGCATCTTTCCATATTTATGTCATTATTTGGATTCACAGTTCTAATGGAGAAAAAGTCACTTAGCTAATTTGCATAAACCCAGGATACCGCAATTATCAACAGACCTTGCCGTTCTCCAGGGACTTTAGAGCTGGCCGCTCTTACCGCGGGAACAATTAACATAACCGCTTCATCTATTGGCATGCATTTAAACTAAGGCTTTTTCCCACCTTGTACAAGACCATACAAAAACTAGAGCAAATTCAGTCACTATTAAATCCATAAATGATTAGCTAAACTACAAAAAAAGCACATCGCTTTTGAATTATGAAGCGCTTGATTTCCAAGCAAGGGCTGGGCTGGTACAGTCATTGCCGCAGGTCTAGAAGCTCAATGAGATAAGGAAATGATGAACGAACTAAAGAATCATTACACAGGGCTGAGTGTGAGAAGTTTTCTTCCCATGGGCCTAAAGCTTGCCTTCTATTTGTAATTACCTAAAGTGCTTTTTAGGATCTCATTGACATGCTTTGAGCAAAAGAAAAGGACAAAGTGAAAAGGAAACCTGAGTTTGTTCTAAAGTCTAAAAAAGGAAAAATCCATATAACCTCCAGAAGCTGACACTTGTAAGCGTGAAAGGGAAAAAAAAAGATGCGGGGAAAAAAAATGCTTCAAAAGCTTATTGACAGAGGTTTTAAGTGCAGCATTGTCTATAAAAAATATGATAACAGCTTAGAACTTTTGACAAGAGATTAACACTATTAAACAGCTCTTAAAAGAGATGTTTTAGAAGCCTGATGTCAGATTCAAAATGAAAGTATGCTATCAGGAAGTTCAAACTGTTTTGACAACTATTAATAGTGACAAAGACTCAATGAGTGTTTTTCGACAAAATCAATATAGCTTTACTGTTATATGGGTCCCGTTAGACTCTAATAAACAAGTGGAAGAGCAAAACGAGGCTTGAATGCTTCATTTAAATCCATCATGTGAGTCGATCACCACTTTTTAAAAGCCTTATAAATTCTGAGAAAGGAGAGAGGGTATGCTGGAAATGATTCAATCAATTAGCTACTGTATATCTGCTTCTGCAGGTAGAAGAATGGATAACATAAAAGTATCTGCCGTGAAAAACCTCTAGAGAGCAGTAAAGTTTGACCTGGCATCAACTATAGAGGAAATAAAGTGATATAGGAGGCTGCATTAAGATAAGATGGTCGCATGCACAAGCATGATACGTCGAAACGGTGTACGTACGGAGCATGTGAGGGTTAAGGGTCATAAAGGCTCTGTCATGCTGAATGGCAATTGGCTGAATTGATTTCACACAATCTTGAACCTCAGGGCTCAGTATTGATCCCGCTAGCTTTTGATTTTCACACACCATGAACACTCACACAACAGCCCATTTCAAATTATCCATCTTCAACAGCCTGAGGTAAGACAAAAGCAACTGAACTCCAATATCTCAGGATATCTCTTACTGAAGTTTTACGAATATTAAAATGCATACAAACACAGGAGTCTAGAAAACTAGAAAATTAATAAAAACATTATACAAACAATGATGGACTATAAATTGGAAAATGGCTATTTGCAATAAGCAGAAATGCAATGTAATTACAGTGGTCAGGCTCATTACGTGACATGTGACCTTATTCATACAGCCTGTTAGCAATGATGTTAGCCTCACAGAGCATTGTTAAAATGGATAATATCCAGACATGCCGATTTATCATAATTATAGCACGTAATAGCAGGTATAGCATCTAATATACATACGGTAACAGCAGATGCATATGAAGAAATCTAGTTCCATTGTCAGAGAGGTAGAGCTTCACTGAAAGATGATTCATAACTGACTGACATAAAGAGCTTTGAAATTTAATTAATTCATTATGATGGCAAATAAATCTGTTAATCATAATGCATTCACACCACGAAAGATTACAATAATATTTGGGGAATACAACACAGTCAGAAACAAAGCATTGATGTTTTTGAATTATGAGTGAATAATGAAATGCCATAAATCAGGATAAATAAATTAGAGTTGCAAGTTATACTGCTGGCTGATTTATTTGCTATAGTTATACCAAATAAATCAGGCAGCAATATATCTTGCATCTCTAATTTATTTATTGTGAGGTTTGTGTGTTAAACACACACACACACAAACCTCACAATAAATAAATTAGAGATGCATACATATATAATATATTTAATATTTATACCATTACAAACTTCACAATTCACATCATTCAGTTCCTGTAACATGTGTCTTTTTGTGCCTTCGAATGCATCTGTATTCAAACTGTGCGTGAAGTGGTGACAGCCCGGGTGCTACGGTGATGGTGTACTCATTAAAGGCCATGGAAAGGGTTTTGAAATCTCCTGGGAAACCCTTAGATGTGTGGATAAAGCTGTACACAGGAAAGGAAATATATGTCCTTTTCAACTAGTGTCAGTAGCCAACTTGTCTTTTCATTCAACACACATTTGCTTCACCAATGTTTTCCATTTTGTTCCCATTGTGCCAGTTTTGCTTGATTCCCACCCTCGGTATCTCATTCTGAAGATATTTGCTTTCTAAGTTTACATGTATTATTTATTTACAATTGTGACATTTGGGATTGCTTCCAAACTTTTGTTTATAATATTTAAAACTACAGTTGGAGAGAAATATTCTTTTTGTTGTATCTGGACTGACATATAGTCCATTTCTAACATTCATTATTAACTCTGATGTTGCCCAAAGAACAAAAATACCAAATGTCTTGGATATCTGCAAAAAGAAACAGAAAATTAAATGAAATTGTTACAGTAGGTCATCATGGGAACATCATTAAAAAGACACAGAGTTTTGGTATTTTAAGAACAACTTTCTTCAACACTTTATTATCCAATGCACTTAATAAACCCAAACTTCACCAAGCATTTCATGAACCTAAATTTCAGATCCCCACTAACACACTACACTAATATCAGATCTTGCAGGTTATGTCCTCTAACTTCAATCCTCTTCTGCTACACATTCACAACATAAATTTGGTGCTGCACTTCCTAGTAATTGTTTTATGGGATAATTTAAAAAGGTTGGTGCATTTCTATGAAGGTTAGAAAGTATTTTGACTGCACATCCTCAGAGATGCTGGCTAACCTCAAACATTTCAACACTAAATTTAATAAAACCATTTTCAAGCTCGTTTCAGCCTATTCATTTGAGGCTTATTCATTTTGCTTATAGTGGAATCAAATCATTTTTGGGGGCAACTCAGTAAAAAATACACTGCACAAATGCTTCTAGCTTCCAAAGTGGATCTAAAATAGCAGCCAAAAAGACCCGTGACGAAGCCTGTCACGGAAAAAGAGTCATGTCACTTCAGCGATTCCAGACACAAATAATGCTGTTCACTTTTTCCACCCTAAAAGGCTCAGAGAGCCTTCATTTTTTTCCCTCCCTGACAGGTAAAACCAGAATTATACCCCCTCAACCTCTCTGTGAACAGCAGAAACAGACATTCAATGGCTGTGTGATATGAGGGTCTGTTTGAGTGGGTTTGTGAGGGCAAGCTCAATAATGGCCACTCTTGCTGGAGAGAAAGCAATGTCATGGGGTCAAAGCAGTGACTAAAATGGTGGCCTAAGGAAAGTGTTCAAGAGAACAATAGTGGTTGATTGTCAGGCTGAGATATTTGCTAGAGCTAATGATGCCATTTAACTCTACCTCTCCCAGCTTTTTCTTTGTTACATGTCACCAAACATCTAGTTTAGAGTAGTAAGTTTTACACTAATTACTATAAATCAAAAATATCCCCTAATAATGCCAGATTTGTGCCATTTCGGAACAAATTTGCAAAGTGAACTTAATTATAAATCACTGTAACTATACAAGAAACTGAATATCCCTAAGATGGAACCCTAGTGTTACAATGAAAGAGAGAAACTGGAATGCCCAGTACAGCACTTGAACTAAAATAATATCAAAAAGAGTCAATCACCAAATCGACAAAATCACTGCATGGCTTTTTATGTGAAAACTACACTCAGCCTTTGTTCTACACTGCACATACGCATTACCTGGACCAACCCGACTTTTTTAGTGTTATTTGAGAGTATTAAACAACATTTATGATATGATTCATGTCAGATTTCATTGCTGATTTGAAATATGTTACTAAAGTTGCATTTAGGTATTTCCATATTCATTGAGATCAAACTTGTACTTGCATGACTGAAAACAGCTGCCTGGGTCTGTCCACAACACAGCCTTGAAATGGAACTTTGACATTATCTGTAATATATTCAATGTAAAGATCCTCTAAATAAGTATGAGGGACATTCGGAAATCTTGGTCTTACCTGGAGGCAGAAAATAATGTATGAATACAAATGACATAACTATAACTACTTTCAAAATAAACCAAAAGACTACTGTTCAAGCCTGTAGGGTTCATGAATTACAACCGTCTTTTATTTATGTAGTGCTTTAAACAATAGAGATTGTTTCGAAGCAACTTCACAGGGATAAACAGAAAAATTATTATTTAATGATGTAAAAAGAGTTCAATTCTGCTGTAAAGCAGTTTTTCTTCATTGTTCAGCTGAAGTCAGTTTAGTGTTGATTCAGTTCCATTCAATAACTGTGTAAAGTTCATCAATTATGTAGGGCTGGTCCGAATACCATTTTTTTGAGCTTCGAAGCCTCGAAGGGAGGGGGATGAACATATTCTTCTCTCTAATTAAGGCAGTGTAACGAGTAGAAATATGGTGCGGCCCCTTTAAGAGCTGTGCGCTCCCGGTTGAACTGTCTCTTTTATGTGCGTCTCGCTCACCGCATGTAGGGTATTTCTGTTTTTTTGTCACTTGTTTAAAGTTATTTTCTTTATTAAGTAACACTGGGGATGGTATAACATTTGAGATGGACAGTTACATGAGTTTCATGGGGAATAAAGTGCCAGTTGTGAAAAGTCAATCCCCTCTGTGAAGTCTGTGTGGTATCAAAAACTCAAGCTAAGTGAGCCAAGAGAGAGCAGTGTCGCATTTGGTGCAATATGGACATGCGACACGTTCAGAATTAATATACTTTTGATAAACTTCAGAACAGCAAAATAAATTAGCTCAAAGTGGCGTGCCTCACGGGGGCAGGGCTTATATGCTCCGAGAACGGACACTGCACTAGTGATACAAAACACAGCTCTGTTAAGAGCGATACTTTTAATAAGGTAGCTTAACATTTTATGGCAAACAAATCACTCCCAAATTACTGACAAGGTAAAGGGAAGGCTATTTAAATAAAAGAATAACGAAAAATAAATGAACGAACTGTACTAAATAAAGAACACACCGACCCAGTAAAATCTCAGTGGGTAAAAAGGCTAACACATTTTATTTTTATGATTCTATTTTCCACCACGTCAAAGCAACACAGCTTAATCCAAAAGCTCAGGCAGCTGTGCGCTCTAGACAGAGAACACTCCAGTTGCCGGGAACACTTTAGTAGGCTAAGAAGAAGCAAATATATTTATTAAGTATAACAAGGTATAAGTATAACTGTCCATCCAATTAAAAATGGCTAAGCTATATAAGATAATTGTAAAAAAAAATAAAAAAAGAGATTTTATAGTGTAAACATATTCAAGCGCGAATGAGTATTTATGGTACGGTATTATTGTTTAAACTTTTTTTAAAAAAATTACAATATCTTAAATATGAAACTGTTTCATACATTGTCAGTGTCCTGTCTGCTCCGCAATGTACTTTTCACTGCGTGAGAACATGTGTGGTGTGAGAGCGCATAGGCTGTTGGGCATAGAAACAGGGGGCGGGTTTTACGAAGGGTCAATTATGGAATCACTTCAATTCAGCTATAAGCAGCTCTAGAGAAAACAGTGATGTCATCATCCAGCAGTTCAGTTCTCATCAAATAGTATAGTACAGTAGAGTACAGTCGATACATTCATCTACATTTCAGTTTATATATATATATATATATATATATATATATATATATATATATATATCATGTCGCAAGCATGGTCAGGGGAAGGTGAAGGTTGGGTTACATGCTTTTGACAGTGATGTCTTCATATTCACTCTGAGCACCCATTCAAAGTCCACTTGATCAGCAATAAAACTGATGAGCTGAAAATTCTCCTCACAAAAGAAGCTGGATTTCTCCCTTACTTATGCATTCGAATTCATAAAAGCCCGGTAGAATGTCTCTATACTCGACACAGTTGCTTCTTTTTCAGTTCACTTCAAGACAGACATTGTACAGAGACTTCATGCATCTCTACACACTCCTGTAAAGCAACAGAAATTGTTGGAGATAGATGCCAGATAGATGGCAGACCTCTTGATAATGTAGACAATTCTGTGTGACTCAAACTGTAACCATGGACCTTATATATGTGTAAAATTATCAGGACAAGACTAAATATATATGAGCAATATCACATGAATAGCCTTTAGATATGGCTCTATATCAGCACTGCTGTAATTCGGCCGTAAGCATAAGGTCAGAGGCAGAAAAAAGTTTCAGGTGGGTCCAGACGATGTGCATGTGCAGTGTAGAACAAAGGCAATTTCCATGTAAAAGCCATGCAGGGATTTTGTCGAGTGCAATGAGATTGCCGAAGGAACGAGCTGTTTCAATGAAGATATTAGCGTGTAGTATTATTATAAGAAAGAGAGCATATGATCACCTGCGTCTGGTATAGCTTTCATTCTCTAGGTCAAGACATAAATTCGTAAAAATAATAAATCAGTTTTCCATGTTCGTGTGCACATATCAAAGCAATATCTTTGTCGTAGCATCCTTTCGAGGGTTACGGGGATTTCACACGAAAAGCATCAGGTCAATGCATTGATCTTTATGAAGTGCAGCCGGCGCTTGATTGTCAGTTGAGCCTCGCTCAAGGTGGTGTGTAAAGTTCAAGTTAAGTTTAAAACCTTGTTTCATTACTTAATGAACTTACATTTTTTAATTGACTAAATGGTCTACTAACTCACTCAAAGCCGCTGAAGAATTCACATCACAGAACATTTCTTAATCCCAGGTATTTATATAATATCTTTTTTTTTTAACGATAATATTTAATGAATCATTATACAAGTATAAGTAGTGTGTACAATAGGAAATAGATAAGCGAACAATTCATTTAAAAAAAATAATTTACAGCGCTCTAGTACAGCATTAACGTTAAATAAAATATAAAGTTACAAAATTTAACTCTAACCTCAGTCAAAACTAGTTGAAACAAATATTAGATTCACAAGACCAAAGATTGCCCGTTACATCTACCCAAAACCAATTATGTCTCAAGTTTAACCTCTACAGAGACATCAAAGCCAGCGGAAAATGTCAGAAGGACTTTCCAAAATCAGGCTGTTCTTGGCAGGGTACATGGACACTGACTGCCCGGTGACCACTGGACATCACAACTCCGAAAATGTAAAAAGCAATTTTTCAAATAGGCACAATTTTTATAAATAGGCTGCATATTTGAGTTTTAGACAACTACATTCTCACCTAAAAACTCTAAAAACTGCATTCTGTGACTAAAAACAAAATTATTGTGAGTTTTATTGCCTTTCGCTGCAATACTGTATTCTTGCAATAACGGAGGCTGTAGTTTCAGGACAATGCTGCCTGTCTAGAACGTTCAGAAACAAGCGGAGTGATAGAAACAGTGATAGAATAGTCCCCGTGCTGGAGGAATATGATTGCCTCTCAACTAAATGCTATATATGCAGTTTTTTTTTCCCCAAATGTACTAGCCCACACGATTGTGGGTAAACGTAACAGGACCTGAAACACTTATTTGCTCCATTTAATTTTAGGTTGTCATTAATATTATTACAGTTGCACTTTATTTTACAGTACGTGCACTTATGTGTACTTGAAAGTACTGGTAACAAGATAACTACATGGATTAATGTTAGGTTTAGGAGTCGTTCAGGGTTAGTACCCAGTTATTGCAATTACTAATAAGTACACAGTATTTACATAGGGAACAGGGCTGTAAAAAAAAAGGTTAACTTTAATTTAAGGTGTCAGTATTACAGTGTAACTATACATTTAAGTACTGAGTAATGACAATTAACTAAATGTACTTACTATAGGGTTAGGATGAGGGTTTGGTTTAGGGTTAGTTGCATGTAATTAAGCATAATGTTTAGTTATTACCATAGTAAATACATGTAACATATGTAGAATGTAACATATGAGAATTATCACATTCTTTTACCGCTCCAGGACATTTTCTGTGTGGGCAACAGGCTTACAAGTACAGTTCCTAGCTACTTGAATGGAGAAAGACTGAAAATCTCCACAACTGCTTGTTAAATTCAAAACATGTTTCACATCAGCAGTAACACCTGACAGCAGTAGTATAATAGCTTTTTTAAATCATGCTCAAAAACTGTATGTTTTAGGATAATCCACTTCATTTCACATGGACAGTCTAGAGAAAACAAACTCTGATTAACCAAAAGGTGTGATTTTCATTCCTACAGCAGCCATAATGAGTGTTATAATTTCTCCCGCTTATTTGCCTACGAGTGGCCCGTCCCCTCCCTTTATAAACTTTCTGCATTAATAACACTTTATTATATTAATCTATTTTTTTTAACAAAGCAAAACAAAAATCTTTCCAAGTGCCCTAAGGAACCCCCTGGAGTATACGTACCCCTGGTTTGGAATCACTCACTCCAGAGGATTAATATCGGCACACAAGCACAGGAACTAGATGCAAAACATCATTCACCCCACTTTAAAATCTGGATTATGCAATGGCCTTCTTAATCCTTTTAGTTATTTAAAATCACATTAGAGTTCAGATAGAGAAGAATGTTCCACATGGTGGAGTTTTTTTCCCCCTCGTGTTGACACCCCAGGCTCTAGTGCTAGGACATTTATTTGTCAGATTTTACTCTTGATTTTTTCACTTCCACTTTTTTCAGCCCTAAGCTGTGTAATGCTCAGGAGAGGTATCTAAACTTGTTAGCTCTCTTAGAAACAGATATACCCCCTAACTCACTCAAATCCATTTAACATTAAAAACCTTTTTACAGTCTCTTTCTTACCATGGAAAGAGCTCGTTCAATGAAATTCCCCTTAGCTATGTTTCTAATGAGTTTATTAAATTAGCTAATGACGACCAGACAATCTACTAGTATTAGTACATAAAGTGCATCTGCACTGTCTAGACATAACATTTCATGTCTTTGAATCTCAATGAAAAAGTCGGTTTCTCTGCTATCTGACATATCTTTCAAAGTCAAGACAAATCTGGGCATCTTCTAAGTGCTTGGATAAGTTGGAAAAATTAGACACAAGAAAAACCCATAACCATACATATTCTGCTCCAAAGCTAAAGTCCAGTAGATATAAGATGCATTACAGGTGCACTCTTAATGCAAAAGTTGTGCCAAAAAGTAGACATTTTAATTGTTTTCTCCAAAACAAAACTCTCAAAATGCACTGCAAATAAATAAATAAATAAAAACCCAAAACCAGGGAAGATGCGAGAGAATTGTTCCATCAAAAACAAAAGTAAGTAATTTAATAATAAAAACAATAGCTGCTGTTAGATACCTCAAAAACTTCAAGCACGGTTTACACTTTGTTCTATTGCCTGTAATCTGTTTCTCTGTTCTTGGTTTTAAAACTGTTTACAGCAAATTATTCTGAATTGTTCTATGTTAGGAAAGGCAGAAAAAAAAATGCATCCTCATAGTGTGTATGTGTTTGTTTGTGAAACTCCAGGGTAAGGAAATACACAGCTAACATAACCTATAAGCCCCTCATGCTTGGTCATCATCTTGTATTTCATAAAGCATCATAAAGGTCCATTGAGACCAAAACTTAATCATTTAAACAATCCCTCCATATCCACTACAGCTGTCCTGTTAGACTAACACACCTCATGCGTTTCCTATCTGAAAACCTCATGATGCTGCAGTCACATGATTCAGCACTCTAGGCTCAACTGCACAGCTGCTGTTTCATTTATTTTATTCTTTTATGGTATTTATTTAATATGCATAATGTAGCCAACTGACGGTGCATGAATAGAACATGCACAAACCACTCATGAAGAAGTAATGCAGTTCTGTTTTGAAGCATTTGAAAAGTAAAATTCCCCTTCCAAGGCTAAAGAGAAAACAGAAAACAGCAAAAGAAGAAAAAGCTCATGTATTTACAGTACACATGAGAACAAAGTAAAAAAGAAAGACCTTCTCATTTGTAAGAAGTGTGTGAATACTTAATACTCAAGTCTATGAGCTTTTCAATAATCATACAAATGAATAGGGGAAGGTTTCTATTGTAGGTAACGGACCAAGTAATTCTCAGCTTTTAATTACCTTCACTTTTTTCATATTAAAAATCGCTGTCATATACAGAATATACAGTTTGTACAGTATAAAAACCATTACGCTTTGGAATGTCCCCATAAAAAATGAAAACACAACAAGTGTGTGTGTGTGTGTGTGTGTGTGTGTGTGTGTGTGTAAAAAAACATATATAACCATATATACACACACATATATACATATATATATATATATATGTATATAAAATGTATGTGTATATATGTATAAGGACTGAGGACTATCCACCAAAAACAGGGACAACCAGTCACTCTTTTCCAGCTTTAATCTTGTGTGCGTGTTCTTTGGTTTTTATGTCTTTGTGTCAAAGCCAATTCTATGTATCTAGCATCAGTTCTTCATTCTAGTGAGCCAAATACCGGGTTGGATTTATCATCCCCAGCACACGACCACAGGCAGAAACATGCTTTAGTAATCTCACACCAAGCGTCTCAGCTGCTATGGCACTTTGTCAGTGCCGCGAGGCCAGCGAGATTTACTGTGGAGTGAATCTGGGATCCTAGTGGCCAAAGCTGTCCCATTTTCCCCAGCCTGACTGCACTGACCTCATATGATGAATGTGCTCTTCGGGGCAAAGAAGAACAAAGCTCACCGTTATTGATGCTCTCAATTAATAATCTTAGACCTGCTGCTGGATTCATGCGTAGAGTGTCCACCGCTGCCCCCACCTGCACCGTGATATAGTGTGGACCATACAGATAAAACACAGTGAACAATTAGAAGCCTAATTAAAAAGATAACTGACAGTGCTTCTGACAAGCTACGTTGAAATATCATGTGTAAGAAATGTTTAGAGGCACACCGGCAAAGGTGGCATCTGAGTGTTACTGATTAATGTGCAAGGAGTGATTCACTTGTGAGGCTCATTGCCATGTTGAGACATTGAGTCTGCCTTCTACATGGCAAATGACAGGTGAGGGAAGGGAAAAAAAAAAAAAAAAAACAAACACATGACTGCCTACCTACATCAAAGGTGACCATATTTTTATATATATATATATATATATATATATATATATATATATATATATATATATATATATATATATATATATATATATATATATACACATATATATATACACATACACTACCGGTCAAAAGTTTTAGAACACCCCAATTTAAATTTAAGCAGTTCAAGTCCAGTGAATAACCTGAAATGGTACAAAGGTAAGCTTTAAACTGCCAGAGGTTAAAAAAAAACGTTTAGGTTACCAAAAACTGAAAAATAATGTACATTTCAGAGTTATACAAAAAGGCCTTTTTCAGGGAACAAGTAATGGGTTAACAACTTACAGCTGTTCTGCAGCAATGGAAGTAAATGAAGCCTTGAAAGTTGATGCTAACAATTCCTACAGGTGTCCCAACTTTTGTTGATTACTTACAAACCCTCTGTCTGTATAAAAGCAGTGTTGGAACAGACTGTGTTGCTACACCCTCTTAAGCATTATTTGGACAGTATTGTACCGCAGGAAGTAGTATATTGCTCTCATAATGGTGAGAAAAAGGCAATTAACAAAGGAAGACAGACAGACCATTATAACCCTTAAAAGTGTAGGTCTTTCCTTTAGAGAAATTGCAAAGAAAGCCAAGGTGTCAGTGAGTACAGTTTCCTATACCATCAAAAGGCATTTGGAAACTGGAGGAAACTCTGACAAGAAGAGGTCTGGCAGACCCAAAGCCACAACAGAATCAGAAGACAAGTTTCTGAGAGTCAACAGCTTGCGTGATAGACGGCTCACAGGACAACAGCTTCAAGCATAGCTTAACACTGGTCGAAGTAAGCAAGTCTCAGTTTCAACTGTGAAGAGAAGACTTAGAGCTGCAGGTTTGACAGGTCGAGTGGCAGTAAGAAAGCCATTGCTAAGATGTCAAAATAAGAAAAAGAGGCTTGCCTGGGCCATGAAGCACCGCCAGTGGACTACTGAAGACTGGAAGAAGGTGTTATGGACTGATGAATCGGAATCTGAAGTCTTCGGTTCATCACGCAGGGTTTTTGTACGCCGTCGAGTAGGCGAGAGGATGGTTCCTTGGTGTGTGACACCAACTGTCAAACATGGAGGAGGAAGCGTGATGGTCTGGGGCTCTTTTGCTGGATCCAGAGTCGGCGACTTGCACAGAGTGAGTGGCACCCTGAACCAAAACTGCTACCACAGCATTTTGCAGCGCCATGCAATACCATCTGGTATACGCCTAGTTGGTCAGGGGTTCATCCTACAGCAAGATAATGACCCAAAACTTACCTCCAGGTTATGTCAGAACTACCTTAGAAGAAAAGAACAAGACGGTAGGCTTCAAATCATGGAATGGCCAGCACAGTCTCCAGACTTAAACCCCATCGAGCTGGTTTGGGATGAACTGGACAGAAGGGTGAAAGCAAAGCAACCTACAAGTGCAACACAATTGTTGGGAAGAACTTTCCGAACAATATTTGATTTCCATTGTAGAAAGAATGCCACGAGTGTGTTCGGCTGTTATATCTGCAAAAGGTGGCTACTTTGAGGAGTCAAAAATTTAGATTAAATTTTGTTAAATAAAACGATTCCATGATTTCTTTTTTATCTCCAATTGTTTATTTGTTCTATGCTTTAATTTCAGAGTACATTGAGACATTAAACTGCGTAAATTTCAATAAACACCAAAAAAATGGAGGCGTTCCAAAACTTTTGACCGGTAGTGTGTGTATATATATATTAGTTACAGAAAGACTGTGGAAATTCACTACTTCAATGTGGATTTTTTTTTATATAGTCGAGCATTTCTAATTGTCTCAACTGTGTCACTAAAGTACAGCTTGTTTCTTTAAAGGTGAAGTACCACGAACCTGTCATAGAACGACAGATAGATAGAACGATAGAATGGTAGACAGAACGATAAACCAATAGATAGAATAAATTTATTTGAACATCTCTCAACCATCATTTTATTGCATTGCTTTACATGCCCCACAACAAAAACTACAGAGCTTTGAACATAAAAATAAGTATTAAATATCAACTTACTAAGACATGTTATTGGGAGATATAGAAAGAAATCTAATATTTATATGCATTTTATGGAAGTAGTCTGCTGTTATAACATTTTAATTGAATACAAGCTACCAGAATTTCATCTCGATTGAATATCAGCAACTGCAACAAATTGTATATTTTTACTCAATTAGGGCGTCTAAATAACATTGAGGTGTTTGTGTGTTTGTGGAGGGAAGGTTTCTCCTTAAGTATGATCTCTATATTCTTCAATATCATACTATATGAGCCATAAAAGCCTGGTGTATCAAATATAATAAACCTACAAACTTTCTATTTTTTTCTTTTTTTATTTTGTTTAAAGGTTAAAAAAAGGTGTTTGCCTTAATGTGACTGCATAACGTAAAATTGACTAGAAAAGACAGAAAGAAAAGATGACCCGAACCTGACACCAATTTGGGTCATCCCATGCGTAAATGGTATTGCCCAACTTGTCAAACCACCACAATGTGCACCAACAGGCAATGTTTCCAACTGACTTAAAAAAAACAAACAAACAAAAAAACCCAGCACATTCACCTTTAAGGGAGTAGATGTTGATTTTGAACCTAACATAATGTGTTGCTCATGCTAGATATGATTGTTTACTATACAGCATCACACCTCTTTAGCTCTGTTATGCAGGTCAGGTATTGCTTTCACATTCACTCTGAATGCAGACTAATGGAAGAAGTGAGGGAAAAAAAAGCCTTGAACCACAGCTCACGGCGCCAAATGGCTTTCGGCGTTCTCTCAGGGAGAGTTTGAGGGATTCGGGTTTATGCCCTTTTTCTCACAATGGAAATGGTGCATTATTTTGCTGCATAAAAATGCCTCATCAACTCCAAATTATACACCAAATTGCAGGCAATATGCTTTAAGGACATGGGGTGCTGGAAAAGTCTGCTGTAAAATTTATGTGACAAGTATTGGGTAAAGGGCCACTTCTGTGATATATATGACTCAGCAGACGGTTTTGTGGAGCATAAGCAAGGAGTTTTTGGTAAGCGGAGGTTTGAAGACGTAAGCTGAAGCTGAAATGGAGCATTAAGAAAATGACACAGTCCATTTCAGCTCCCAAATCCTCCTACGGTCGTCTCGCTGAGACATGATTAATGGCCGTAATCAAGTGATGTCCCTCCGTCTGCCTGTGCCCTTCATGGCCCCGGCTAATTACACTGTGCACAACAAACAAGCCCAAATCGCAACTGATGCTTTATGAAGTAGGGGCACTCATTCATGAGCTCTGTTGTGTGTTGAGCGTATGTCATGCTAAAGCCATAAAGGAATGGGCAAGACATTAAGTGAATTTCTAAAGATTGTCAATGTAACATACTGTATAGAGAAGTAGAGCTGTCAAATAACTTTGAATTACACTACCCAAGGAAGAAAAAAAAATGCTCTTTTCTCTAAGAAAAAATACAGAGTAAATCACTGGCTGTCAAGTGCCATTTCAGTTAGCAATAAACCAATCACTTTTTTTCATGTTTCGGCCAATACTACAATGCCATTCAAAAGTTTGAATCAGTAAGATATATTTTTTTTCCAAAAGTAGTCTCTTATGCTCAACAAAGCTGCATTCATTGGGTCAAAAACACTGTAAAAACAGTAACATTATGAAATATTATTTAGTCTCCTATTTTAATGTATTTTCAAATGTAAGTTAATCCTGTGATGGCAAGCACAATTTTTACATGTTACTTCAGAAAATACACTGATCTGGTGCGCAATATTTTTGTGGAAACGGTGATACGCGTTTTCCCCCCATAATTCTTTGATGAATAGTAAGTTTGTAACAATTTTAAAGTCTTAACTGTCTTTATTTTTTATTAATTTACCTTTGCTGAGTAAAATTAATTAAAAATACTCTTAAAACACCAAACTTTTTAACCATATGTTAACTGTTTGTATTCTGTATATAAAATAAACCAAATCAAAATAAACATTTATAATAAAAACACCGAAAACTATAAATAAGATGTTTTAAATGGTACAATTTAATGTGGGCATCGCATTATAATGTACAGTCAGAGATCTGCTAAAGATTACATTAAACAGTGTTATTAAATTAAATTAGTGTTTTTAAAGATTCATTAATTTTAATTGAGCATTTGATGATGAAGGAATTTTGTGTAAAATATATGTAAAAGAGGGGAATTGGGAAACCACAATTAACATTAATAAACAAACATTTTGCTTGGTTTCTTAAAAGAAAAAAAATCATTAATTTGAGATTTAAACCTGGGTTCAGCTTTTTGCTGAAAAAAAACTATAATATGACCCTATCCCATCTTACACGTATGTACAGAATGACCATGTAGTTAATTAAGTGGGGGTTTTTTTCTTCAAGTCTTCTAAACTAGAAGGATAACAAACACAAATTTGTTAGTTTTACGTTGAGAACCATTACAACTGTCCTTCTGTGAGTTTCAATTGGTCTTTTTAAAAGCATTTAATTGAGGACTGCTGTAAAACTTTACCATGTACCGAGTTACAGTGAGAGCATTAAAATACCAGTGTGATATAACACTAAATTCCTGCCTTGTCCACTAAATGCATTTTTGGACACAATGTCATTCAAGTTCACCTTGCTTTAATTGAAAATATTTCAACAAAAGCATCAACTTAGCAGAAATAAAATGCTAGGTTTCAAGGGCTCTAAAGAACAGAGGCTTTTGTCAAATGTCTGGTATTCAGAAGAGCACTTGAACACTTTTGGTGGACTATACATATAACATATTCTGAAAAATTACAAACAGTACAAAATAATTTGTATAAAATCTGTCAAGGAAAAATTTCGATGAGTCCTTCTGGAAATAAATGTTGTGTCAAAATTAGAATCATTTACCAAGACGACCTGCCAATACTGACTTGAAGAAAGTATTGACCTTACGGTATCTCAAATTATTGATTCCATTCCAGACTTCTCATCACACAACACTTCTTTACCGCATCCCTAGGCCTCGCATTGCTTTTCTGTGTCTGAAGATAAAGACCATATTAATCAATTTACCAAACTTCTAGGGCAATTTCCCAGAAACTTTGAAATATTAATCTCTGCCTGTGACGCATTTGGCTGGTCACTCTTCCGTCCTTAGAAATATCACTGATGTTCACTCATACATTTTAAACTCCACATCGCTCCCTCATACTTCTTCCAGGCAACTAATTACTGAGTTCAGTGATGGAAGGGCACATATTTAAACTGCAGTCCATTAATCAAACCTCGGTTGAAATATTAATAATACATGTTAATTTAGCAATTACGACCCTTAATTGCAAGGGCCCCCAATGAAAGCCCAGTGATTCGCAACTGATTCGACGGCCAATGTAAGACATGTAATATTCTGGTAAGTAGGATATCAATTCAAATGTTAAAAATACTCTGGAGATTCAGATTAGATTGAAATGGTATTTATCTTAAAGATTAAGGTCTGTGAGATTTGTTTCAAACCCGTGTATATTCAGAAACATAACTTAAGTTTGTTACCCACACCATAATCACAGTAATGACTACTTGCTTTACCTTTCATTGTCAGTATCAGATAGGAGTGGGTGATATGACCAAATTCATAACAGTATGACTAATTTTATACCATGGCAACAGAGATTATAATTATTGTATATTATAGTGTATACAGTATATTATAGTTGCTGAAAATTAAAACCTAAATTTAAAAAAATGTTGGGTGGAGTCAAATATGGAAAAACCCAAATTCACTGGATTATCCAAAAATAGACGCCATTATGACACTGAAAATTTTGATGATAATAAAAAATGTTTTTATTTTTGTTATACCATCATGTCACTTGGCTTTAGCCTCAAATTTTATAAGTAATTCCAGTAGTGCTATACATACACATGCATAGATGACTTACGGCATAACTATATAACCCATCTCCCTTCAAACGTAGAAAAAAAAAACGTACAAAAATTTATAATGTCCTTGCAGAAAATGACCAGTACCTTTTTCCATTAAGTTTACAGACATGTCCTTCAACACAATGCAAAGCATAACTCAAAATGTGGGTAAAACACCTGTGAAAAATCAATAGAAATTCTTTTATAATTCTTTCATTTCAAATGGTACACATTTTCTTACAAGGATTTTCTTAGAGTGAAATGAATTCTGAGTATTCTCTCTCCTTCACCTGCACTATTATAACACCCATCCGTTCCCCACCACTTAAGTCCACCATCTGCTGGGCCCACCCCTCTTTCTCTCCATCTGGATAAATGAAACTCCGTCTGCCAAGCTTGGATAGAAAGACTGAAATACTTTATTGACCCTCAAGGGGATATTCAGCTGGAAAACAACAACATGCAAAAAGTTACTATGCATACATTCAGTGCAATCAAGGTAAAGATTCATTACTCAAAACTGATGTGATGTCACAACTTAGCTAAATGACCAGTGTAGGGGAAATTATACTGCAACTGTAATTTGGTGCAAGCTATTCATAGTTGAATGTATTAAACTACAATCAAGATACCTTACAGAAAAAGTAGTTCGCTACACTACAGATAGATGGATGGAACAATCAATGGAGCGATGAGTGCACAGACAGACAGATCATTGAAAAAGGTAGTTAGTTGCATCATTACTTTACGTAAGAAGATGGCAATTATGCCTGTTATAAGATCTTCTCAAATTCTGTTCTTTTCAAATTCATTTCACTGATGTTTGTCAGATACTCAAAGAGGCCATTGTTTTATTACAGATCTTCTCAAAAATGGAGTCTTAGAAATTAGACATCTTCCTCTGGACAGTGTATCAAGCCATTTCCAGGCCTGGCAATAAAATGAGTTCTTTGGTAGAAGCTCTAAAAGAGGAACTACATGAGGCTAGATCTGAAAAGTTGGAGAACTGAGAGATTATACAAGCACTCAAAAGCTGCATTTGCATGTAACTTCTGCAGCACGCACACAGAAGCCCACACACACACACACACACTTCACTGCACACTCAGGAACTTTAACATTTTGTCTCATTCAAAGTCAAACCAATTAGCACATGCTGCTCAGATTTCCTTGAGGAAATTACTTTTGATTTAAATACGTCCTCTAAAAATATTTACATTGCTAATGGGAACCACAGACTGTGCGTCCCTATTGTAAATAAATGTGTCAGGCTTTGTTTCCTATTAGCCGTCCTACTGAAATTATCTACCCATGAGCAATCGTTAGCGTCTGTACTTTGACGGTTCAGGCAGTATTTACGCAGGTGGAGGCGACAGTGTAATTAAACTATCCAAGGTTCGATTTGTACAAAGGTGACAAACGCTACCGAGAGTAACTTTACAGCGGCCAACCAATGCTAATAGATGTATTTGCGGAAAGACAACGCCTGCTAATGATAATGAAAACAACTCGCTAATGTGATCCTGTTAGTGCTCATGTTGTCTTATTGATGTATAACAGCTAATTTCCTCCACAAGCATCTGCAGATGATAGAATGTCCACGGGATGCCACCGTTTTTCTACCTCGGGCTATCTGCGTGGTGTAGCACAACAGGTGTACACCATGTAGCAACCTTGTGCCGCCCAACCCAAACATCCCATCTTGCACATCAGATTTATAGCCGTTGCCTCCTTTCTTTGGCATAAACAACTCATTTGGACAGCCAGCATGTTGTAAACAATGCAGGCCTGGAGGCAATATATCAGTGCAGTCCAGAGATTTATACGTGTGAAGTTGAGGCAGAAATCTCTGTAGACAAGTGTTCCTGATCTCATTGGCGTCCTCCTTGTTCACTAATCCTGCCGTTCCCAATGCTCTTATCACTGCTAAATCATGCAGCTGACCCGGCGTGTTTACGAAGGTCTGCCAGGCCTATTCCCAACATCCCTACCAAATCCGTCATGAGCCAATAAAGAAAATGCCAATGCTGAGCTTGAGGCAGCCGTTAGTTCCATGTAGAGGTACGGAGGACGCAAACAGTGGGTCTCCTTTCTTTTTTTCCTATCTCCTCCACACACTCCTACCCTTGCGGGCCAGAGCATAAGCCCTATATATTACACAAACACACATGCAGCGTCCACAAATAGAGCTTCAGCTACATGGCTGTCATGAGAACGCTTCTTAAAGAAATGGTGAAAGACAGATAAAGAGAAAGAGAGACAGGGCGAGCCATGCCAATCATAACTGTGGAAGGATGGCAGAATTACCATATAATTGGTGAGACTCCTTCCAAATGTGTGCATTGATTAGATTAAAAAAAAAAATTGTGTGTGTGTAGAAAATGTCAAATAAAGACAAAATTGTTTCAAAATAGAGTTTTATACTTTAAAAAAAAAATTTGACAAAAATATGTCATTGAAAAGAAGCTCTTAACTCAGGAGGTCAAAAATAAATCTATATAAGCAAAACTATAATATTCAACTCCTTGAATCTCGAATATTGAATAGATTTTTGTCTCAAAAAGTCTCAAAAGCCATCGTGGAGTATCAACGTACTTGCAAGAATCTTAATGGCAGTATAACATTTCATGTAACAATCATCCACACATATTCAAAGCTTCCTGACACCCTTAATAGACCTCTTAATGTAAGTCTCTCAGTGGATGTCTTGTTTGGCGCCATCAGTGTAAGATGCAGACACCTACGTTTAATTTGATATGAGCTATCAGTTGTGGGATAATCATAAAACAGAATGATTTTAAGATCGGCTTGCATGACTTTCAACTGAGAACAAATGGCTCAGCTGAATGTTAAAAAGATAATGGATGAAGTCTGACTTGTCAGTAACTGAACACTGTTCACTTTTCATAAATGTGACACCCCTAAAAATACCTTCTGAATAATGCAAAAGAGCAATTCTGAATGTTTTTATGCAATGATATTACTCACAGCTTCATGATGGAAAAATGTACACAATATTCCCAATGCAATCTATATTTATAATAGAATTTTTAAAAACAATAACTCAACCAACTAAATGCTGCCATATAGATGACAAAGCCCATCATTACACAATGCAATTTAATCAAAAGCTACATGAATATGGTATTCAGAAAAGTCCTTAGTGAGTGACTTGAAATAAACACAACAGGTTATAAATGCATTATATCTGTATGAAGCATAACATTTCTATTAAAAGCACCAAAATATTAATATTAACACATTATTTGCTACATGTCAGTTCTAAAGAGCATTAAATTGATAAAGAAGGCTGAAACAAACAGGTTTTTCCACCCCTTCCTCTGATAGAAGTAAAATGCGGCTGATATGAATGATTCTCTCTCATTTCAATTATAGTACAGAGTCTGGTAGTGGTGTGTTTACCAATCATAGATTAGACTTTTCCCTCTATTAACTTTGATGATGCCATTAATGTGTCATTTTCCTCTTTTCCACAGCGTAAAAAAGGGCTTTTTGTGGTGAATAACAGCATGATACAGCTTAAAGACAGCACGTAACACTGTTAGCAATCCACTGCTCCATATGATGAAATATTTCAGAATGATATTCAACTAGAAAAAAAAATATATAGGGCAGAACCATGATTTCATTCATTGGGTATTGATTGGATCACGAAAAGAGTTATTATATTTAAAAATGGAGAATAAGAACTTAATAGTGTGTAATACTCAAAAACACTGAAACGGTTTTGTAGAATGATTGTTTCACAGGGTTCCTACACATTTTCCCTTTCAAAATGCCATACTTTTCCAGACTTAATTTTCCAAATTTCTCTGTAGATTTTTCAGACCATATTTAGCATAATTGTTTCATTCAGCGTTGTTTTAGTCTAATTATTTAGACTAATTTTATAAAGTACTTCATTTGATAAGGTAGTCATCTGTAAATGTTTTCATTTTTGTTGTTTTTTTTCTTCACTGAATTTCTCGAAGAGATAACATGTTCTTACATGTTGAGAAACCTTAAACGCTTTTTAAGCTGTACACTCACCTCTAACATCAGTTTTATCATGTAAACGTGGTTTGATGTTGTATAATGACCAAACATACAAATAACGACTGACAGAGCGACTGATCGATCGAACAATAGAATGGCAGAACGATAGAAAGAATGATAAAACAGCAGAATTATCTCTATGGTTCTGCCGGTTTATTCTGTCTATCGTTCTGCCATTCTAATGATATAATGATCTAGACAGAACAATTGATTAAATAGACTGATTGCTAGAAAGAACGTTTGATCAATAGATAGACAAAGAACGACATTCAACAGAATGATAAAACAACAGAAGGAACGACAGCACGATAGATAGAACGACAGACAGACAATTTGTAATAATAATTTGCATCAAATCAAAGCAAGATCAGAAGTACATTAAGGTACATTAAAGTACATCTGATTACATCCATTCAAAAGGTGGAAACCGAGCTGTCGGGAAAACGACCAAGTTCAGAGGCGGACATCGAAATTGATGTTTCTCCCCTCAGGCGGCTGTACAGGTCCAGATGGCTGTACACTATGAGGATAGTGTTGTGATGGCACAGACACTAGAGGGTTTAACTGGGTTTGAGAGGGGAGAGGGGCAGTGCCAGGCCTGTCAGATGGCAGCTCATTGTGCTTCGCCAGAGGCTGGCAATGGCTACAGGTGGGAAGGCTACCACGCCAGCATGCTGGCATCTACTCTTTGGTGTTCTGGTCTAGTATGGAGAGAGAACTGCACAAGGATTCATTATGATAATCAAAGGTCGAGTCTTGAAGGAGGTCATAAGGATGTACTGTAAATTTATATTGCATATACATGCAGTAACTGACAAACGTTGGTCAGAAGCCAATTTTTGTGGGTCAAATATATGCTTCAAATATAAAATGATAAAATGAATCACAGTAAACAAACAACTGAAGTATTCTCATTAATGGAATTTTAACAGTTTGGGGACATACAACAATCATTCTCTTTGTGAAACATTTGCAATCGCTTTATCCGGGCAACATCAAATATCCTGCCCCTCTTCACACGCTGCAAGCGCATAAATCGTGAACCTTTCACAATTTATGCATGCAGGAATGTTAATGATGCATTAGCGGGAGGCTGGGTCATTTTTCGTATGGATAGTAAGTGCTATGCGATGCAGTTGGCATTAGCAAGGCACTCCGTGCGCTGAAAAATCACACAGAGAGCTTTATGGACCCTGGGTGAAGAGATTTACTACACAACCAGGCTACTGGTTTTAATCCTGTGGGTTTAGAAGGAGGTCGTAATCACTTCTGTTACCAAGGTCAATGGGGGCTAAGGACACGGGGTGCAGTACAGTTTGGAGGAACGCGATAAAACCTAGGGTGCACTTTTACCCTGAGAGAAGAGTCTGAAGTAACTGAGCTTAAAATTTCAATTTCCTATGTGCATGGGAAAATCGTGAGCTCTTCGTGGAATATTTTTACATACAAACGGTGATTTTTACATATTTATGCATATTCCGTAGCACAATTTTAAAGCCTGATACGACAAAATATTCTAGTAGGTCTAACATTCTCAATAAATGAAAATACTAATGGGACCTAATTAAAAAATAGAATGTAATGTGCAATGATGACCCCTTTATGTTGATTGATATAATAATATATGATAATCATACACTCTTCTTGACTCAGTTTTAAAGAACCCTTTATGCCAAAAAGGTTCAATATAAAGGAGAAATGTCTTAAATGATTGCATCATTTTCATGTTTAACAGGTTGTTTCAAAAACTGTTTTACAATAAAAATGAACCAAAACTAATTTATTTAAATTTATCTAATTAAAATTAATTAAAACTAAATCCATAAAGTTATCCTATGTTGGGAACCCCAAAACATTTATATGAAAGAAACCATTTAAGGTCCTATGTAGTGCCTTTTCTTCTTATTTGTATACAGTGATAGTATATTGTATTGTTTTTCCTGTTTTTTTTTAATCAATTATTTCAACTGAGGAATATCTGACTACACGTAACTCAAACACACATACATGTGTGGTCATGAAAAACGGGAAAAAATACCAGTGAGAACTTAAGCATTTATTCCTCAAAACACTGAAATTATATCATACCCGGTCAAATACAGCAAATAAATAAATAAAAGCATACCTGCAGTTGCATAACAATGGTTGAGGTTGAGCGACGCCCCCTTCTGGTGGGGTTTTTACCTCCACCATGAGTGTGTGGTAATGCTATTCCTCTTTTTTAATTTGCCTTCAAAATAACATCTGCACAGTGAGTCTTTGTCCACTGCAAGCCCAACAAATTAAAAAGTGATGCATAATTTAAAAAGTAATTTGGCAGTGGAATCAAATGCAGTGTGATCTGAACTCAGGTGTGGGTATTTTCATCTAGCAGGCGGCTTTTTTTTCCAGATTCTCACATTTCCTGTTCATACATCCTTCATTTCCTTCATTATTGCTTAAAATATAAGAAGAGATCTATCGCAAAATAAGGCTAACAGAAATGATATTACATTTAAAGACAAAATTAAATGTAAAACCTGACACTTATCTGGGGATTGATCCAATTAAAAATCCCACAATTGATGGCAGGGTCTTGCAAATCCTTACCTCCCAGTGGTGGTGCAGCACAAAGACAAGACATGGCTTCACAAATGAATGCAACCTCACTAGAAAACTTACCCCTGACTATTAAAATATGTGGCCGGGGGTAATATTACATTACCAAGCACCAGGAGATTCTCTTTCATTCTGTTTCTATTCTTGGCGTGCTAAAGGCAGGTGAAACATCTATTCTCTTCATCCCTTATGAAATGGCTCTCAGTTCCTTCAATTAAAAGACATGGCTGAAGGTACGCTGACCGCACAGAAACACTGTCATCATGACATACTGGCATGAGGTTAAGAATGTGTTCTGAATGGAGGGAATCGAATAGAGAAATTATGCATCCAACAGTTCCTATATGTATACACATTTTTTTTCTTCAACTATGAGAAACTATACAATACTATATACTATATTCATATATATATTTTGACATTTTTTTGGTCCCCATGAGGAAACAACCTTATAAATCATACAGAATTATCTTTTTTGAAAATCTAAAAGAGCAGAACATTTTCTGTGATGGGTAGGTTTAGGTTTTAGGTTTAAAACCATTACGCCAATGGAAAGTCCCCACACAACACAAAGTGTGTGTGTGTGTGTGTGTGTGTGTGTGTGTGTATATATATATATATATATATATATATATATATATATATATATATATATATATATATATATACACACACACACACAGTTCAGTCTTACCATCTTAAGATGTCTAAAAAGTCAAGAGCTGCAGTTTCACTAATGTATACTGACAGGGTATTTCATTTAGATCTAAAATGGAGATCTTTGTAACAAGTAACTGGAACATCAGTCTGTTGATACATTATGCTTCTCACATTTAAAAGCTTGTCATATTAACTTAGCTCTAATTACTGATGGAGGCACCCACTCTGGAAATCTGAATCACATGACCATGACCACATGTCTGAGCTAACCAGTGGAATCAGCAGTCGCTCCAGATCCAATCTGCGAGAGACAGAGGCACCGATTCGTCTCCATCACTCTCAGGGACTCAAGATAGCCCTTTCTCTCATCTCTTCAACTACGATTAGTGAGATGAATTCCAAGCTAAGTGCTTGGAATTTGTCCTCTCCAGGATAGGATCTCTAGGGACAAAGCTTGTTCTACTGGGCAGTCACTCAGCCGCTTTCTCTCGTTTTGATAAGTCATCATTAACCGGCAGTGCTCTCCATCAAAAAGGTCTGCTTGTCCGCCCCTGTGCCTGGCTTTTGCACGCCTCATTCCACCTATCTCTGATGACCATCAGATTCCCTCCCTACTGCCTTCTCCAGTGCTACTGGTGCCACAAAAGGAGATGATGTCTCAATAATAAAGAAGCTAGAACTAACCTTGTTGTTAAGGATAGGTCACATCATTGATGAACATCATGAAATAAACAATTAGTAAGGCTAAGTTATAGATATTTTCTGAGGATTTTATTTGCAATGTTTTTTTAAGAGTCAAGATGTTAATATTTTTTAAAAATTCATTGTGTTTATTTGTAAAACTATGTTCCAGACAAATTCTGCCACTTCTTACTTGGAGATAACCGTTTGTGAAGTCGAGGTGGATCAAAGAACCCCAACTTCATATTTCCTTGTTATTTTCAAGAGGAGCTAAAAAAATAAAAGAAAAATCAAGGTAATTATCATTAAATATCTTTTTTTTTGTATAATTTACGAGTTCAAATCATGCAAAAAAAAAAAGAAAAAAGTGTGTATATTACATAAAATGCTAGTTATGAAACTGATCATAGCAAAACAAGAATCTGTCATTTAGTTCTCAAAAAATGTTTAAAGTCATGATGAAAAAGAAAGTGACATATGTTTTATTCTGTATTGTAACAAACATCAGAGTGTAAAGGATTATCGAAAAATAAAAAAAGAAGGGCAGGGACTTCTATGCATCGGTTGTTGATTAGATTATTAGATGTGACCGTTGCACTCAAAAGTGAAGACAGATGAACATGAGCATGGGACGAGATTTAAGCAAGCTAAATGATTGCAGAAGTCCAGCATACGTCATCACAGAAAAGGCTGAGAAGATCCAATTATTACGACATCTTGATTAAACCTTTCAAGATCAAAATGAAATAATTACATGGATGAATAATTCACCTTAAGCATTTGGATGTAGATGAAAATAGATGATTTACATAGACTTTTTTTTTTAAAGTGCATTTGTCGATGATGGTTCAGGAAAACAAAACAAAACTGACAATTCAAGCATACAGTATATTCACTGTTTAGCATTGCTATTCCCACATCCAGCTTTGTCTGGAATGCAGCATTAAGAGTGATTAATCGACTAGTCCTTCAGGTATCCCACAGACAAGTGGATTTTGATGTTGTCATTTTGCACATCCCTACTTGTCATATTTCATATTCAGCTCCAGACATGCAAATGCATCTGCTGACATACATTTAGCAAGGTCTGATTCTTTTTCCCTCTTATGCATAAAAAAGTATGTCCTTCAAAACTAGATTTATTCATTTAAAGAGTACTCCTTCCCAGTGATGAATTCAGGCAATTTAGACAGATTTAAAAAGTGCAATCTCAGACCTAAGAATGTCAAGAATTTCTTCATGTAATTCTTCCAATGCTTCGCATTCATAAAGCACTTAATAATGGTGCCATATTAATCCACTTTTCAAAACATGAGTACTCAAATCAAGGTTAAAGTTGTCTTCATAAAAGGCTAATTCAAAATAAAGAATAATTCAGACTTTAACGATTATTTCCCTTCATTTCCTTTCGGCTCCAAGCCAAATGATATGCCGTGTGGGACGCCATTTCCCACACAGTTAGGAGGGAAAGTGAATACTAATGTTTAATGCCAAGAAAGACCACAGAAGTGTAAACATGAACTTCTGCTCTATTCACCATCACTCTTTTTTGCACATATTCTATCATTTGTTTAACAAGCTCATTAGTGGAGAGAATTGAAAGTGTCCAGTGATGCCAAAGTGCATCACTTTTGCTCCAGTAAAGATTCTTATTTAGCTCACTCGTCCTGTTTGTTACCAGAGACCAGATACCTCATGCACAAAGGTTTATGTGGCGAGATAATGGAGAGCAATACAATGATGTGGGAGTTGCTATGAAGACTTCTCTTACCTCCAAGAGTGTGAAGACAATCACCCACTGTGTAATTGAACTGACCTGCTGACCATTTGCTTTCTTTGACCCCAACACACAAGCTGATTCCCATTTCACAACAGGGGGACGGGGAAAAATGGCTATTGAGCACCGCACTCTACAGTTTTCAGTGTGAGTATATGAGGAGCGTATCTGAAATGCGGAGGTGGAATAGCAGCGTGAAGCATCTGTACAAAGATTGATCAGGCTGGAGTGGCACCTCTCAGAGTTTCGGTCTTCAGAGGAGGCTATTTTTGATGAGAACAGCTTTGAGAATTCATGCCGTATAGAGGTATTATTTCTTTTACAGAAGGGAGGGGAATGACTACTACACCGCTGAGACTATTTGACTGGAAATGGCTCAAAAGTACTCTGACAAATAACATTGTGTCTTCACACTCTGTCAGCAGCATGCTCAATTTGTAGCTCCAGTAAGGAAAGGTCACATCCGTAAGAAAGGCTACGTTATTGAGTCAGTCCTGTTATGGACATAATTAAGAAAGGAGAAGCCGAGTCTAAGTTGGTGTTGTTAACCTTGTCAATGGAATTACTTTTCAAGTTCTTTGTTTGAATCATAATGATGATAAGATGAAAAACAATTTAAAAAAAAAAGTAAAATAAAATTGAAAAAAAAAAAAAAAAATTACTAAAGCAGCATTTCCACCGCAGGAACTTTCCCCAGGAACTAGGGACTTTGGGGTGTTACTCTGTGTGTTTCGACCGGAGGGACCACAGTCTAAATGAAGTTCCGGATAAAAATGTCCATCTATCCATCAGATAGTCCCTGTTCACTAGATAGTAACTTTCGGGGTTGGGACTTGGGAGCATGCTGTTTGGTTGACTCCAAGCAAAGTTATTCACTGTCCTACATCACCAGACTAATCTTCACTGTACTTTAAACCGTGATGGAAATGCAGACAGCAACAGGTCTGGAGGAAAAAAAGTTCCTGGGACAAGTTGTTCCAGGTAATTTTGGTGGAAAAGCAATAGTGAATGAAAATGAAAATGAAAACAGGAAGATGATTCAAAATAGTAAAAAATAACATAACTACGCTATTTAATAATAGTGAAATAACACGGCTCAAATTGCAAACTTCTGTGGCAGCCTTCACAAGCCAAGCCATTGCCATTGAGATGAATGAGAATGCTAACGGATAGCTTTCTTCAGGTATTATAGACCTATTTGGTTAGAACCACCACTGTTCTCTGCCAGTGACCACCTTGAGACCGCAGACGTTCTCAGCGGTATTTAATTCCACATCCACTAGACTCAGCTGGAATCAAAAGAACAAAGTGCTGAACATAGTGGATAAATGATATTAAGGAAACCCACAGAAACCGAAACAGGTATCCAAGCTGCAACTTCAAAAATATTTTTACATGTTTGAAGTTCATGTTACTCTCCTGTATTTTGCTGTTGGAGCATAATGAACACCAGTGGTTTGGAAAAAAAAATGTCCTCAGAAAGTCATCACTTATACTGTATAAATACTTTTTATGCCATCCATAAAAAATGAGACCACAAATGAAAATGGCTCCTCAGCTCGGTGGAATCATGAGCAAAGCAATTGAAACCTGTAATGGGATGTATATCTATCTGCCTCTACTTTCAGCCATGTTCCTCAGGGTCAAAATCCATCGTGCTTCGAATCAGGCTAAAGATGTTTGACAGAATGACAGGGCGTCGTTCCCGAGATTTGTCATATAGAAACAGTGGCATGTATTGATCAACGGCTCCAAATCCTGTTTGACTGATGCATAATTTATCCGTTTGCACAATAGGAAATGCAGAACAATCTCATTTCTTGATGCCAGTCCAGTAAAATCGGAACTGCTCTCAGTGGAGATTACAGTGGTGAAACAAAGAAAATAAAAACAAGCCACTCTGAGGCACAGCGAGCCCTTCCCTTTTCACAAGTAAAGGAAATGACACTGCAGGTGGACATGGGTTTAATTACCCTGAAAATCACACAGCACTCCCTGCACTGAAGCTTATGTCCTGTGACAATGATGCGAGAGCTCTGAATCTGGGCGCCAAGGCCAACAGCAGAAAGAAAAAGCATATTCATCTCTTTGCAGGGTTAAAGGAGGAAACCTTGCTGCAAATATCTTCCCCCCCATTGGGATTCAATACCTGAGCAAAGTCACTCCAAGGTGATATCTGGCTGAATTGGACATTGGGTGTCTCTTGACTGTTCATTATTAATTCAGTCTCTGGCTCATGGGTGACACAGTATCATTTCAAAGGCCGAGATGAGAAATGGAAGAGCAAGGAGAGTAATACTGCAGCTTTGCTTTCTAACCTGCCTCCTGCCTGTCAATATGGCACCTCAAATGATGAGGGTCACCAGCAAGCTCCTCCTGCACTCTGACAGCAAATGCCTTTGGGTACAGAAACCATGGTGGCTTACAGAGATATCTGGAACAAAGTTAATAAGTAGCTAATGTCCACTTAAATTCTACATGCAAATCTCATGTGACAGAGATGAGTGGCTATGTATTGAAATTCCAGGGCAAAGCGTCAAGAGAAGATTGTTCTGTTTCAAAAAAAAAAAAAGAAAAAAGATGCTTAAGCTTAACACGGGATGCCAAAGAGGTAAAGAAGTCTTTTGAAGGAAGTCTCTTATGCCTACAAATTTCATTAACTTCCCCGGCTCAAATATTTGATTTTGAACTTTGAATATTCTTTCTTTAGGAAGACAAACATAAATAGTGATAAAATTCAGAATATTAAATCTCACAAATTGAAAAAAAAAAAAAAAAAGTGAGTAATCCACTATTTTGTTGAGGGGGGTCAAAATGACAGTTCTCACCTGAGATTAGACGGGTGTAAAAATGACTTTAGAAAGATGGCAGCATCATTATTATATTTTTACACAGAGATTGATAGGTCTATTAGTAAAATCTGTTGACTTAAGCAATATTTGTTTCATTATATGCCAACAGTGACAGCTCAAAATTGGCAAAAGCACTTCTTGTCCCAGAGAATTGGAGATCTTAAATGTGGCTCCATGAGTAAATTTTACCAAATATGGGTCGTTGTCTGAGTGCCATAAATATTTCTTTTCCAAAATTTGCATGCCTGTAGATCTAAAAGTATTCAAGATATGTTAATATCCTTCTAGATTCTCATTCTTAAACTTTCCTATTGTCAAGGCTCTATATAGTTCAGGCCCACAGATATGGGGATCTCAAAACAGCTCCATATTCAAATGGTTTAATTTTACCCATTTTCAGTGATCGAAAACTAAATGTGGTTCACTTTGCACACAGCTGATTCTTATTGCATTTAAAGAGGAATGTCTGAAGAATAAATAATGTTTAAACTAGAAATGTATCATGTTTCCCTGTCAAAGGAATTTCATAAAACATAACTCTATATAAATATGAACAAAATCAAATTTGAGGTCACACGGAATGACCCAGCTGAATTTTCAGCAGCCATTACTCCGGTCTTCAGTGTCACATGATCCTTCAAAAATAATTTTAATAATGCCGTTTTGGTGCTAAAGAGACATTTTTTATTATTATCAATGTTGATATTCTTTGATGAATAGAAATCTCAAAAAGAACAGCATTTAAAGCAAATGTCTTTACTGTTACTTTCAATCGATTTAATGCATCCTTGCTGAATTAAAGTATTAATTTCCTTCAAAGAGCTGACCCCAAACTTGAGAAAGGTATAGTAAACTGTCATTAAAACTACCTCAAGAGCCCGTTAAAACCTGTTATACCAAAAACAGTTGATTTAGCTAAAAATGAATCAAATTAAAAGGCTTCAAAACGAGATAGTTTTCATTCCATGTTGGATAATAGTTACATGGGTTTGGTGCCTTTTTTGCTTTGAATAAATGAATAAAGAAATAAGGGCACACCAATGTAATTATATTAATATTAAAGTGTCTCTTGAGGAAATTTCTGGAGAGCGAAAAAATAAAAACCAATTTCTTTAAGCTTTGAAGAACTTCTCAGGAATACGGAAATCGGCCAAATAGACTTTGACATGGGATTTATAGCCTTCCAGCCTTATCTTTGAAATTATAATAGAAAAAAAAGAACAGAAAACCTTTGTGTTTACAGAAGCAAAGACAATTTTGACCACAAGTGTCAGTGAAGGACGAGTTCAAATATGCGTCACTCTCTTGATGTCTCAGCAAAGCAATTAAATCTGAAACTAAACATAATAAAATGTTTACAGAAAGATTACTTGATTGTATCACTTAAAACTACACCAGACGGGCAGCAGTAAAATCACAGCTTGTTGTGATCTATTCTGAGCCACGAGTCTCTTTTTTGTTTATTCAGGGCTGACAATATGTTGTGTGCTCTGAGACATGGCCTCAAATGCAGCCCTTTTATCTACATCATTTTTTAAGGGATGCCAAGGTGGTTGGCACCACAGAGAGCTGTAAGGGGGGCGCTGCAACAGCTGTCCCCACAAAAATAAATGTTCCAAGCAGAGGCACATCTTTGACATTGGGACAAACAACATTCTCTTCGACGCGATCGCTCCACAATTCATCATGAAAACACATCACCAAGAATCACAGCAGTGTTTGTGGAAAGCCTCGGGCTATAATGCCTACTGAACAGAGAGAAAAGCATTAATTTAGTATTGCCTCACAGTGATGATAGGATGAGAGTCGGGCGATATTGTTCATCAACGGATCCATAAACTCCATCCACACACCTGCCCATCACTAGATCCATAAAGTCTTATTAAAGGCTATGGTACAGCGAGGCTGATAAAAGGCCAGGGTCACTGCTGTAATATCAGTCTGTGCTGCTTTAGGCTTTCACTGCGGTGCATGCTCACTGTCAAAAGGCACAGAGACAAAGTAAACCATTAAAAGAATGTTTTTTTTTCTTCTTCTGTGAACTAATCTTTGTCAACATTTACTCAATGTCAAGTTGTTGCAAACCTGTATGGCTTACTTTCATCCATGGACGCCAAAAGTAGAGTACTAAATTTAGTCCACTTATCCATTACATTCATTCAGTCCAAAGGTTTGGGGTCTTTTATCAATGCTGCATTTATTTCATCAAAAATACAGTAAAAACAGTAATACCATTGTGAAATATTATTACTTCACTCACCCTCAAGCCATCCTAGGTGTATATGACTTTCTTCTTTCTGACGAACACAATCGGAGATATTTTAATAAATATCCTGATGTATCCAAGCTTTATAATGGCAGTGAACAGGGGTCACGAGTATGAGCTTAAGAAAGTGCATCCATCTACGTCCATCCATCATAAACGTGTACTCCACCAGGTTCTGGAGGTTAGAGAACTTCTAGAGGCCTTCTGAAGCGAAGTGATGCTTTTATGTAAAAAAAAATATCCATATTTAACAAGTTATGAAGTAAAATATCTAGCTTCCGCCAGACCACCTTCCATATTCAACAAACGAAAAAAAAGTGTAAAACTCTCACGGTTCAAAAAGCTTACGCTATGTCAACGCTTCCCTATTCAGCTTACGGAATAAGTGTAACTGACGCGATGCCAGTTTACACTTACTTCGTAACTTGTAGCTTGTAACTACAGAAGACTTGTACTCAGACTATTTTACTTCATAACCTATTTTTTTTTTTTTACAAACACATCACTTCGCTTCAGAAGGCCTTTATTAAACCCCGCAGAGCCGTGTGGAGTACATGTTTACGATGGATGGATGCATGTGGATGACGCACTTCTTCAGGATGAGTAAAGCTTGGACTAATTTTCATTAGTTCAAGTGAACTAATCCTTTAATATATTTAAAAGCAATTAATTACGGTGACGGAAAAGCTGAATTTTCAGGAGCTCCAGTGACCTGATCCTTCAGAAATTATTCTAATATGCTGATTTGGTGATCAAGAAATATTTTCTCAGGGTTATTTGATGAACAGAAAGCCTAAAAGAAGGATTTATTTGAATTAGAAATCTTTTTGTAACATAATAAATGCATTTACTCTAACTTCTGATAAATTTAATCCATCCTTGTTGAATAAAGTATTCATTTTTTCAAAAAAAAACTTTTAAATGGTAGTTTATGCAGAGTATATACACGTCTTCTGAATCAATGTAATGTGTTTGCAATGTGTTTATGTGATAAACTGTAATTCACAAAAAAAATATTGATTATTTATGAATGAATCATTCTGAGTCAGACTTTTTTTAATTAATCTGGTTTATCTGGTTCACCAAGCACATCATATTCTTCAGTTTCATTCTGGTTCCAGTGGTTAAGAGCTCAACTAGAAAGGATGATCATCACCGAATAATGACTTAAATTTCAGTCAGTTTGTTACGCAATGTTATTGTACAGCTTCATAAAATTAATATACATCACAAGCCATACAGTTCTTCACAGCTACCTTTTTGAAGTTTGAAAGTATCAGTATTAAATTTCTCCTTTTATGTTCCATGGAGGAAAGAAAATCATAAGTTTAAGGAAAGAAAAGTTTAGTATCACTTGCTGGTGAATAAATAACAACATAATGAATTTTTGAGGTGAAGTATCCCTTTAACAGCATTCCACCATATAAACTTCATTTATCATACTAATTATTTATTGCAACGGGGGATGATAAAGAACAGCTACAGCGTAATCAAGCACAATTGAATTACAATATATGAAAAGTGTTACAAATTCTGAAAACGACCAGGGCTGCTTCATGAGTCACTGAAATAAACGTCAATGAGTCATACTTAGCCAAAGGCAATTTGCATGCAAATTGACACTTGGTTTGATATGATCAAAAAAATAAATAAATAAATAAATAAAAAACACAATGTCACACGTACAACATGAATGGCTTTCAACAAAAAAACAAACTCCTGAGGCAGTGATCCTTCAGGTAGAGCTGATTAAATTACAGCCACCTCATGGCTGAGCAAAGTGACTCACAACTAGGTCGAGCGACCCATCAGAAACACATAAAACAGTGTGACACAGCTACATTGTGACTTGGAAGGGTACTCCATCACTCCATGTCGAAAGATTAATGGTGGAGAATGTCACAGGGAATAAGGTCATGCACTGAGAGACCTGGCGTTAGGGAGGCCACTGCCATGTCTCCAGTCTGCCTTCTAGTCAATCAGACGTCCAACAGTGTTGGGACATATCCATACCTAAAATTACATGATTAAATCATTCAACTAACGGCTTGTCAAGATGTACAGGAGAGCGTTAATGAGTATAATGATTTTTTTTCAGAGTTTCATCCCTTGTGTTTATATATTGTTCAAAGCCCAAAAATAGTTTGGTCACAAGAGGGGGGACAATATGTTACCTTGAACAGAACCTTACGCTGCATGTAGAGCATAGCATCTGAAACTCATTAAGAGGGTTAGTGGTCCCATCAAAAAGCAATATGCCATTAGACTCACTACACTGAACTTCCATTTGTGGACACCATGAAGATCTACAACAATGGACTCAAACATGCTCATTACAGCCACCCTCAATTATTTGTCTGTTCCACATAATGAATTTGTCTTTCAAAAGTGCAGCAACGGATTTTCTTTTAATATAATCATTGGAGAATGCATGTGTGGGAGTGATTTTTTGGCGGTGAAGAAGAGACGGCTGTGAGTAGCTGAATCTCTCAGGCCCATAAAACATAGCAACACACACTTCTCAGGTCACAGAGTAAGAGAGACAATTACAGATTTGTGTTTAAGCCCCGGCTTCCGGATGTCTATACATCACACTTTTTAAATGTTTTAAAATAAATAAATGCAGTGAATATAAAATGAAATCAATCACAATCTAATGAAGTACATCTAACATTAAAATTTGTAATAAATATACCCTAGTGTTCACTTATTAAAATATTACCATAAAATGTATGGATAAACATTGAAGATACTAGTACATATTGGATACCTACATAATATAATTTTACCATAGAGGACCTGCAGTGATTGATGGGAGCTTGTTAGGTTTGAGCGGTTGTGTTAATGTCGAGTGGCAGAGAGTTTCACGTAGACTCTGGAGCAGTCTGCTGATTCCCACGATTCCAATGAGCCAGACCCAAGTGACTGATGATCCAAGAGATGCATACTGCTTATGCTGCAAAATACCACCATAAACAAATGAGTAAAGACTAGAAAAATCACCTGTGATTCATCCCATACAACACTGGCGCTTAATGTGTGTAGATATTTAATACCATGCTCAGCATAAAAACTTAAATTAGATTTGTGTCATATATCACTTCCTTTATAACAGCACCAACCTCAACAACAATTTTTGTTCCTCGCTCTGCTTTCTTTCTAAATAATAAATAGTGAGACAGTCAGTGAAAATTTGAGCAAAATGAACAGAAATGAAGGACTTTGAAAAATAAAAAAAGAAAGAAACATTGATTTAAAATGAATGAAAGATCCTGCACTGTTTTCATGCCACTAATCAAATAAACAAATTTGTGACACTGATCATGTGAACTAATTTATGGTCAGATGTTCTTGCATCCACTGATACACAAATTGTTCTTTGCATCACTCTCAAATCATGTTGGAGTTCGTGCAGCTTGAGTGCTGCTGTCATTAAAGTTGCGATGAAACGGAATTAGCAACAGATGTTTTCTTCCATATTGTGATGAACATCCAAGTGAAACGGATTATTGAAAAAGAAAAAAAGTAGGGTGGGTAATTGGTTCAATCCGATGGTTGTTGATTGGATGGCAGATCTGAAGGTGAGCTTAATGTCGACTCTAAAGGTGATAATACATGGAGCATCTAAAGTATCCAAATAGAAATGTTTTCCACATTCACATATAATTAAGAAGAGTAAAGGTTTAAGCGTGTTTGGCGTGCTGTCCAGGGGGAGGGCCCCGAGCTCGGAATTTTGGCCCGAACCCAGAGTACTCCCCACCCCCCGGTTGTGTTATAAATAGATAGAACTACAAGTGAGGAGATGGGGTGGAGGAGGGATGCTGGTAAACTCTCAGACGAACAGAGGTAAGTCTGCTGTATTTATACCTCTTGTCATTGATTGAGTTGATTAACTGAATACTCTCCACTTGTGCTGATAAGGTTAATTATCTGCACCTGATCCTCCCGAACTTTGTTAATTAAACATCATTTCACGAGTTCACATTTACATATAATTAAGAAGAGTAAAGGTTTAAGCGTATTTGGCACGCTGTCCAGGGGGAAGGATCTGAGCTCGGAATTTTGGCCCGAACCCAGAGTACTCCCCCAAAAAGCAGAAAAGCAAAGGACAGCCGCCAGACTGAAAACCCCCAAAGACGCCGAGAATTGACGGGCTGGCGTTTCGGGGATCCTGGTTGGATCAGGAAACCTATGTTGCCTCTGGTGGGAGCAGCTCACGGTGCCGGGGCGGCCAGAACCTACTGGGCTGGAAAATGAGGAGCAGCAAAATGTTTGGAATGACTGATCGGGAGAGCTCTTGCAGTGTCTGATGGGAGACCAATGCTCCGGGAGACCAATGCTCACCGCATCAGATGGGTAAAGCCCTACCGGCCACTAGGTAAGACGAAGCTTGAGTTAAACCATCTGACGGGGGGGGTCCGTGCTGCCTCTGACGGGATCATACTTAGCCGGCCAATTGACGGGGAGTGCGTGATTTGGAGCACTCGATCAGGAGGGCTCTGGCAACATCCAACAGGCAACCAACGCTCACAGTATCGAAAGGTTGAGTCCTACCGACCGAAGGACGAGGGCTGGCGTGGTTCAGGAACGACTGACCGAAGGGGCCCACTCAACCCCTGACAGGAGCGACTCCCAGTGACGGATGAGTGTGTCCTATTGGCCGCTGGCGGGGCAAAGGAATTAGAACGCCCTGCCAGGAGAGCACTTGCGGCAACCGATGGGAGACCGGAGAGACCAATGCTCACCACATCTGACGGGTAAGGCTTCTTGAAAAAAGAGAGAAAAAGACATAAATGCCCGATAAGGAAGGCTGACACTGCATGCTCTGAGAGATCAATACTCGCTGAAAAGAGAAGTAGAAAACATTCATGTTCAACTGGGAGGGCTCTCGCTGCGTCTGACTGGAGACCAAGGCTCGCGACATTTGACGGGTGAGCCTCGCCGGATGGAGAAAGAAAATAGATGCCCGACAGTGAGAGCTGTCGCTGCGGCCGCTGGGAGATCAATACTCGCTGGACGGGAAATGAGAAAATATAGATGCTCGACAAGGAGCGCTCTCGCTACGTCCGCTGGGAGATCCAATACTCGCTGGACGGGAAATGAGAAAATAAAGATGCCCGACAGGGAGCGCTGTCGCTACGTCCGATGGGAGGTCAATGCTCACTTGGACAATTTTTTTTTAAAACTTGAAAAGAGGGATTCCGAGATCTGAAAAAATGTTTTGAACTGTGAGGAGATGAGTGGCTGGGATGGCGTCGGGCGGCGAGATGATTATAAAATCGTCTAGCAAGTGAATGAGGTGAGGAATAGCGTAATTGTTCAACAAAATCCAGCAGACGGCAGATGTCGAAAATTTTGGGGCTACTTTTGCATCCGAACGTTAAACAAACGGCAAAATAGAACTTCTCGTGCCAGTCCACCCCGAACAGGTGACATGAACTTGGGTGAATGGGCATTACTTTGAAGGCAGATGTGATGCCGACTTTGGCAAGCCACACACCCCGCCCCACGATTTTAATCATTTCAATTGCCTGATCTATGTCGTGGTATTTGAGAGAGAATTTGTCGAGTGGAATCAAGCTGTTTATGCTTGGGAACGAGGAATTATGCGGAGCTGACAGATCAATTATGAGGTGTTTCCTGCCCAAGAATTTTCTCGTAGCCACTCCAATGTGCCTGATGCGAAAAACTTTGAATGGGGGGGGTCGTCAAACGGGCCGATCATGAAACCTGACTCAACTTCTTTAGTAATCAGGTTGTTCACGATGTCGGGCTCAGCGAGAGGAGATTGGAGATTATTACAGATGATGTTTTCGGAGAGCAGGCATTCTACACCAGGTCTAAAACCTTGTTTGAGGCCAGACAGTAAATAATCAGTGAAATAGATGTTCAGATGGTGAGCTAGTTCCAAAGAAAGACGAGAAATATTCACAGGAGTCGATAAATAATTTTTAGGTTCTTTATTAACAGCGTTGAATACTGGGCATACAGGACGGGCATGAGTGCCGCCACAGAAATTGCATATGTGCACATATCTGCACCGCTGTCTGGTGCAGGTGCCAATGTTAAAACTATTGCAAGCCTGTCTGTAAGCAGAGGAAGATGCTCTGCGTCTGAAGTCGGTATTTTGTAGATTTGAATTGACAGTAGCAGGTCTTGGTACGTAGCTGGTTGATTTAGCAGATGTGGTGTCCGTGCAGGGAGTGGTGGAGGAATTAATTTGTGGGCATGCTGCAGTGGAGTGTGTTACTGACCTGCAGACTGCACATTAAATATTCCTGCAGCCTAAGAATACCGTTGTGCAAGTCGGGGTCGTGTGCACCCCATTATGGGCACTGGTTCCACTGAGCAACCCTGACGGCGCATTTAGCAGAGAAAAGTTTGTGGTAAGTGTAGAAATGTCCTCCCCCATGAGACAGCGCAGCCATGAGTGGATTGCTTTTTTAAAGTTACTGAAAAATCCCCACAGTCTATCTGGCGGTTACAATCATTCACGGGAATCTGAGCGAGTAAATTTGCTAGGTCTATGTCCGAACCTGCCAGAATTTGCACTCGGATGTTGTGGGCCACCAGGGGTGGTTCCGAGGCGACTGCATTTGATGGGATGGGCATTGGAGTTGCTGTGAAGAGAGAATATTGTGACTTTGCATTCAAAAGAGAGGTGTAAAAAGCCGGAACCGCGACTGTCGGCGGAGGCAGCCCCAAGTCGGCTTGTGGGGTGGTGAATATTGTTTGAATATGTTTAGATTGATGAATATGTAAGAGGGAAATGGAGGAAAGGACTGAAATGAGCAAGGTTGTGTTGCATTCGGAGGCAGCCTCACACTTGCTTGCGCTGCAGGAGCCGCAGGCCACTGAAAAGGAGAGGGATTAGCAGTAGTTGCAGGAAAGTGCAATGCTTGAGACTTTAGCGGAGGCAGCCTCGCGCTAGCATCGCGAGCTGGAGGCCACTGCGAAAGAAAGGGATTAGAAACAGTGGGAGGAAAAAACTGCGAAGTTAAGATTTAGTGCTGCAGCAGGAGAAGCCGTGGTAAAAGGCTGCGCTGAAGCAGAAGGCACGTGGGGCCCTGTGGCAGAGGTATCTGGGGTGCGGCCAAGGCTCACTGAAGGTCTACCCCTGCGGCCTGACGCTCTTAAGGCGGCAGATCTTGTGCGGGAGGAAGGTGGTGGTAGTGGGCAAGGAGAAATCACGGCCCCGCGGGATTTGGTCTGCCTATTGACCCCCTTAAAGGCTGGAGTGTACTTAGGAGTGAGGTTTGCCGATTTAAAGGTAACGTGAAGCTTGTATAAATCCGCTTTATTCATCCTGCGCGAATGTCTAAATTAATCAATGCTTGCCTCAAACTTAGAACGGTCCACTTTCCAATGGGCGGAATCGTTGGCACGGCAGAACAATAGGAGGACGCTGGGGAGGAAACTGGAATCCTTGCTGGTGGTGGCGAGGGTAGGCCTCTGCGTCTTGGCAAGCGAGCGAGTGACTGCACGAGCAGGCCGACGCCCACACGGTGCAGCCTGGGGCTCTGTGGCGGTATCAGGCGCAGAAGTAGTAGTCCTGGGGCCAGCCGATTGCAGCAGAGGATCCGGAGAAAAGGTGGAATCAGACGGAAAGAGTTGAATATGTGACATCTTATCGATAGTCAAAACCAAATGCTGGTAAACTCTCAGACGAACAGAGGTAAGTCTGCTGTATTTATACCTCTTGTCATTGATTGAGTTGATTAACTGAATGCTCTCCACTTGTGCTGATAAGGTTAATTATCTGCACCTGATATTCCCGAACTTTGTTAATTAAACATCATTTATCAATGGGAAAGTTCCCAAGCAACATCGCTCTGCAACATTGCTCAAAAAGTTGCCCCGTGTATCACCACTTTAAGTAAGCGGCATGATTTGAACAGACAACAGGATTGTAGAAGTCTGGCATACAACACCAGAGAGAAGTCTCGATTGATTTATGGCAAAAATTGCGAGATCCAAAAATCTGTGCATGGATGAATTGTTCTCAATAAAATCAATAGCATGCATTTAGAAAATAGAAAGGAATAGAATTCCTATTTCACTCTGGAAGCAAAAGAAGGAAAAATTAAATAAGGCATTTTGAAGCTCTTGATTTGTTTTTCACTGAAATTATATAAATAAAATGTGCAATGAAACCATTTGTAATGAATTATAAAAAATAATTTTCAACCATATTACATATACACACAGTCCAGCACAAAAGCTTTTACATCTAGGCTTTTCACAGATGTACTGTTGAAAGAGTGTAATTACATATAACATTGACTTTACCGCATTAATATGGCTAATGGCTTTGTCAATATCAATACCATGACTATTATTTACACAAACAACAAGCTTAGGAACTAATTTTTGTAAAGCATTCAAAGCACTTGATGTTTGTCTCAATTAGGTCCTAAGCCTTGCAAAAGTCTAATGCTTAAACCTTGGGATGTGCAAAAATGCATATTTATAAAAAAATAAAAAATAAAAAAAACCTACTCAGAGGGTCGCTTGAGTGCCGTATTGAAAACCAACACTTATGGTGTGTGTCCAGTGGTGCAGAACGTTTTGGAGCAGAGCTGGCGATTTCAATTTATTCCTATGGAAGATGAGCTTCATGCTCGTGCAGTGCATTGTGGGATTGACAGCAGAGCGGAGAAAGTGTTGAGAGCGGCCGAGACCAGGTTTGGTGAAAATGAATTCGAGCAAAAACTACCGGTAAAAACAAAATGGACTGGTGGCTAAAAATCAAGAATACCCGAGATGTTAAAACTGGAGGTTAAAAAGAAGATTAAACTGAATGAATAACAAGCCAAGTAGTAAGCCGTTTATATTTTTAATGTCTCAATTTTTAACTAATAACCTGTCTACACCAGACGCAAGCGGTCGATGCCACACACACAAAAAAATAAATTAGATAAACGTAGAGGGCGCATGCCATAAAAGGTTGAAAATGTTCTAAAAGATATGGCAAGACGTGCAGTCTACCAATAACAGTGAGTGACAGCACTAGGAACGCCCACAAGTATCTTCACAGTACAGAGACTAGTGTCAACGAGTGAACGGGGATTTGTACCGAAGGCAAATCAAATCAACCCTTCTCCAAATCTACATATATATGGCTATAGTATTGGTGGTTTAAAGGGATAAATTTAAGACCAAACATCTCCAAGAGGGTTTTACTGTGCCAGCTGTCTAACAGCTAAAGCACACCATGCTGTCGGCACACCAATTAAAACTAAAAAAAAAAAATCCCTCAACCTAACCGATCACACCCTGGGAAGTAGTATACTCAGGAGAGAAGCATACATTAAATACTGTATACATGCCAATAATCTTGAACTCGCCATTGCACAACACAATACATATTTGACATAACTGACCTACAACAAGCTGACATGAGCAAGCATCGACTGAACAATTCCATGGTGATTTTCATACCTAAAAAAGTGCCTTTGACAACTGCAGTGCCATTGATAACTGCCACACTAAAGCAGTAAATTGGCATTGTGCAATCGCAAACATCCTGTTTCACACCCCGTGAATTGGCTCAGTGCATTGGCATGTATTGTTGAGCCCAGAGCTGCTCTCTCATTAGAACAGTTTGGGCTACATTACCCAAGTATCTGGAAATCTGATCACAGAGGAGCATCAGCAGCCAAACACGCCTGCCACAGTGGCCGGCATACTGAAAAACACATCCTGATGCCAAAGCATGGTTTTATTGAATTAGTGAGAAGGAACAGAAAGGACGCAATATGCTGTCTTGTATCAATGTTAAAAGAATAGTTCACCCAAAAAATGAAAATGTATTATTTACTCACCCTCATGTCATGCTAAATCTGCATGCTGTGATTGTTTTTTCATTGGAACACAAAATAGTCTTGGAACAGTTCATAGTGACCATGGATTGTAAGCTCCCTAAAAGAGCAAAAACAACATAAAAATAAGCATGAAAGTAAGTATATGACTTGTGCGCTGTATTAAAAGCCTTAAAGTCATATGATAGCATGGTGTGATGAACACATTGAAATTTAGGTTATTTACTATATAATTTTCTCCTTGCTTTAGCCTTTCAAATCTCATTCTTGATGCCACATGCACCTTTAAAAACAAAGGTTTCCAAAAAAAAAGGGGGGGGTGGGTGGTTCACAGGGATCCCCAAAGAACCTTTTAGTGAAGATCTCTTAAAAGAACCATTTTAATAACCATTTTTAAAATGTAAAGAACTTATATTCCACTATAAAGAATCTTTTGTGGAATGGAAAGGTTCTTCATGGAACCAAAGATGGCAATACAGAAGCTTTATTTTTGAGAGTGTCACTAATAAGATTCTGGTCTGTTTTGGTCACAAAGCTATAGCATACAGGTTTAGATCAACATGAAGGTGAGTAAATATTTTTGGATAAGCAATTTAAAAATGTAAACATTTTACATTTTTGGAGAACTAATTCTTTAAATTGTAATTGAACATGATTTCGAGATTTTAAAATTTAATAATATGATACTAACATACATAATATCCTAATAAATCTTATTAAAAAAGACTAATCTGAAGTCTTAATGTATGGTCGCTAAAGCTGCATTTATTTGATAAAAAAAAAGGTAAAAACAGTAATATTGTGAAATATTGCAATTTAAAATATATATATTTTTTTTATATATATTTTAAAATGCAGTTTAATCATGTGATGGCAAAGCTAACTGTTAAAGGGATAGTTAACCAAAAAATGAAAATTGTGTCATTAATTACTCATTCTCATGTCATTCCAAACCCCTAAGATTTTTGTTCATCTTCAGAACACAAAACTCATAAAATCTGAGAACCTTCAGTCCTTCCATAAACACCAACGCGACTACCACTCTGACGCTTCAAAACGTTCATAAAGAGATCTTAAAACTAATCCATATGAATTGAGTGCTTCAGTCCAAATTTTCTGAAGAGACACAATCTAAATTAAATATAATGAACAGATTTAATTTAGGCTTTTATTAAATAAAAATATTACATGAAACACCCACAAAAAAAAACACAGTAATAAATACACAACAACTGATCAAAGAATACAATTATAAATAATAAATACCAGTATCAATAAGTTTATAAGCATAATCGACATGAACAACATAAATAACAGTGACAACTTTAATGATAACATGTGCAGTCCACCATAATAAGATGATAAAGACTGTTTCAGCAACCAAAAAGATGTAATGGATTATTCCAGTCTACTGGGACTTTAAACATAAATGCTCTTTGCCAATTTTTTTTTTTTTATTTATTTTTTTTTGCACGAGCAGCAAAAAAAAAATCTGAATAGAATTCCTAACTTGATAAATTACATAAAATGGTATTGTTGTATTGTCAAAGTATTGTTGCAAATAACTAGGATAATTAAAATGAATACATTTAAATAAAAAATGAAGCCAATTAATGTTTTCTTACATGCAGAGATTACCATTGGAGTGCATCGTACATTGTACAATGATGAGTAAAATAAATCTCCAAATTCTATTGTATGCAGTATTAACTGGGGCAAGATCTGATTTTGATGCAGATTGACAAACCACATCACAATAATCAAAGGACGGAAGTATTAGTTGAGAAACAAGTTTCTTACTAACATTATATGAAAAATACTTTCGAGATTGATGTAAGACACTAATTCCAATGTTAACTTTGTGTAAAACATGATTACTGTGCCATACACCAAGATATTTAATAGTATCAACTTTATGCAGAGGAGTACCATCTTTACATGCTAAAACACAGGAACAATTTTTGGATTCAAGTTTCTGTCTAGAACCAAAAATCATAGTATATGACTTTATTAAGCACTATGTATATGTTTTATTAAGCACTAACTTGTTAGCGAAAATCCAATTTTGTAAAGTATTAAAATAAGACTGAAGAGATAAATTAATCTATATAAGATTAGATTATGCATATATGACAGTATCATCATCATAAAGTTGAACCTGACCATTTTTGAGAATTAAATGGTAGATTATTTACATAAATAGAAAAAAGAAGTGGTCCCAGTATTGTACCTTGAGGCACACTTCTTTGTTGAATCAAAATATCAGATTTATTTCCATTTAGGACAACACATTGTTTTCTGTTGTACAGATATGAATTAAACCACAAAACTATATTTTTATATAGTTTATCTAAGTCGTCGTGGCCTAATGGGGGTAGTCGTGGCCTAATGGTGAGGGAGTTGGGCTTGTAACGTGAAGGTTGCCGGTTCGATTCCCACGCTGGCAGGAATTGAAGGTGGGGATTGTGAATAAACAACATTCTCTCCACCTTCGATACCATGACTAAAGTGCCCTTGAGCAAGGCACCTAACCCTAATTGCTCCCCACTGCTCCGAGTGTGTGTGTGTGTGTTCACTACTCACTGCTGTGTGTGTGCACTTGGATGGGATAAATGCAGAGCACAAATTTCAAGTATGGGTCACCATACCTGACAATACGTCACCACTTTCACTTAAAAGCAAATAACATATTTTCAATACCATCTAGCCCAGCACCACTAGTCCCCTTTAATTCATTAATGACATTCTTTATGGCACGTCCATTGGTACGATCTTCCTAAATGAAAAAGAACTATTACAAAAAGTCTCATTAAAAGTGCCAGGATTCAAATAAGAAGCAGATACTAAAGTAGACCAGACAAAAATGACAAAATACAGAAGACAAAAATGAAGATTAAATGCTTGAGCAAGAGATAGTAGCTCTGATTTGATTAATCGAATGTTCATTTGATGTATTAGTAATATTTTTAATTTCATTCCAAAATTGCTTAGGATTTTTACCATGATAAGAAAGGCATTCTTTATAATAATTAGACTTTATATTTCGAAATTTTGTCTTGCTCAAACTTCTCAAATGCCTAAAGACTTCCCAATTAGCATTACTTCTTGTCTGTCTAAATGTTGTCCATGCTTTGTCTCTTTTCCTAAAGAAACTAATAAGTTCCAAATTAATCCAAGGAAGATGATTGCCCTTAACCCTAACAGTTTTCCAATGTGCATGTTTATCCACAACATTAATAAACATCTTATACATTACAAATTAAATGTTATCTGTCCCAATTAATAGAAATCAAATCATTAGTAAATAAATCTTGATTCAAAGTTTTATGTTGTCTGACTTTGATTAAACATGGTGGCACTTTGGGAACTTTACTTTTCCATACACAAAATTTAATAGAATGATCACTAAAGCAATCAGACATAACACCTGCCCTTAAAAATCTATTTGGGTGTGAGACAAGTATCCAATCAAGAAGAGATTGTGTTCGAGAGGTAATTCTAGTAGGCTCAGTAATTAATTGGATTTACAGTATTGAATTTTTTTTTTCTTTCAGATGACTTATCTAACCAATTCTTATTAAAATTGCCTAATAACATTTCATTTCTACCAAAAACAGAATTAATAGTAGATATCAAGCAATTAAAGGACTCCTCTGGTGCAGAGGGTGGTCTGCATGCTTCCAATGATTATACTTTTATTTGAATGAAAAACCACCTTAACAAAAATACATTCAAACTATAAAAGATCAGCCATAGGTTTAATCAATTCCGATACAAATATTGATCAGAGAACATAAACAGAAGCTCAAATGAACCTGCTTGATGTGTGAGAACAAACCTCTGGCAGAAGCTCAAATGTGCTGCGTAAAGGTCTTTTCACGACCGAAATTTTCACACGTTAAAAAATAAATAGGACCTCATTGTGTCAAATCACGTTTACACACTGCCTCCAAAACTTTCGTCCGTCTTAAAAAATTTCGGCTCAGGTTCAATTTCCTGCATTTTTCGCATCCGAGAGGCATTTTGAGAGGTATTTGACAATTCAGAGCCACCATACATGCAAACACCAAAATCCAGAATGGCGTCTGACAAGCTGATCCACTTCATCTCGCAACACAAAGCACTGTATGACAAACAAAGTGCGCTAGCAAAGCATCAAACTGAGCCACTGACAACCTGAGGTAAACTTTGAATCGGTCGGGATAATCCCGCAGCTCGTTGATAAAGACGTGGAACACTCCTTTCCTTCTACACGGTCTCAGGATTGGAAGGACCCATTATTTTCTCTTTCTTTTTCTCATTTTAAGAAGAGAGAGGACAAAAAAAAAAATCATTCTCACTGCTTGAAGACTCCATTTTGTATTATTTTGCTAATTTTTTCGGGAACGGATTAATTAATATGCATCAGATTTAGTGTGGAAGGTTTCTGTGCATGCCGAATTTTTAAGATGATGAATACGAAAATACGCATATGACAATTTCGGACTCAGTGTGCAAAGACCTTAATACACGAGAATGAAACTCATTGGTTCTTGTACGTCAAGCAAACATGCTTGAGCTTCCAACTGATGTGAGTTGATGAATGATTATATGTGAATAAAAGCCTAAATTCAATCGGTTCATAATATAAAGTGATCGTGTTTCTTGGGGAAATTTGGATTAAACCGCTCAATTCATATGGATTAGTTTTAAGTTCTCTTTATGAACTTTTTGAAGTGTCAAAGTGGTAATTGAGTAGCAGTCATGGGTTTGGAATGACATGAAGGTGAGTAATTAATGACAATTTTCATTTCTGGGTGAACTATCCCTTTAAGCTATCCCCTTTAAATATTAATTTACTAAAAAAAAAAATTGTACAGACCTCAAACTTTTCAATGTTAGTAAAGTGCACAGGGCAAACTAACCATCAAAGCTATATTAAAAATGTACCGTTGCAACTCCTTTTTTTTTCCCACTGGCCCAACAACTGCCCGATTCAGATTTCAGAGGTACTATCAAACAAACCTTTGCCGAGGGGCGATCACATAAAGTGAAGATCATAAATCAAATGTCAGCTTGAGAACATCATAACTGGTTAAAGGTTTTGCAGTGGCTTTCGCCAAAAGTAAAACGTTATGGAGAGGTACAAAGTCCCTCCCTGGAAACATCCAAACCTGGGTTTTATGGGTCTGCTCCAAAGGCTGCCTTCAGGCAATGACCGTTCTGGTCTGGGGCCTGTCAGGTAGCCTTTAAAGTCAAAGCAGTGCATGTAATTTCATTGTTCAGTGTTTTAACTGAAATACATGTCTAGGCTCTTGCAACAGGTGGCCAGAGAGAATCAAAAGAAGAAAAAAAAAGGTATGAATCTTGGACAGGTATGAATACAGTAAAATAAGCACTGATGCTGAATGAGAGATGAGCGATGGAGAGAGCATGGGAAAAGATCACAGACTCATCATTTCCATTTGAGGCACTTGTAGCATTCAAAAAATGACATCAGTTACATGAAATGTCTGAACCTGTGCCCATGGAAAATATAGTCAGAATGGCAATGTTTCTTCCTGTTGTTTTCTGTCTCGTTTCTATCGCTTTCGGCCATATTGAGCAGAACTAACGATTCCACCCATGGAAGACTTCTCCCCTGCTGTTTCCTTCTGATTGAAATGTGCCACTAAGCTTCAGTGCTTCTGTCTTTAGGGAGATTTTTTGCCTCTAGTTAAAGCTAGCCAATAGTAATTTCCCAAACATAAACCAGTTGGTCTAGCCTCAGTCTGCACAATTTGGGGGAAAATGTAATTGTGATTTTTCTGATTAAAACAAAAAAAAAAAAAAAAACTGATTGGTATTAAAATAATCAATTTGGCCCCCAAAAATGTATTTATAACAACAACAACAACAACAACAACAATAATAATAGTAAGCTTAAATTTATAATAATAATAATATTACAAAGCAAGATTTACTGTGAATTGAAGCCCACTGAGGCTGGAAAATCCGGATCATGATGTGCTCACGTGCAAAAGAACAAAGTGACACACACATTCTATTTATTTATTTATTTAAAATCACAGCCTTTGTGATTTGTTAATCAATCTAAGCCATTTTGTGAATTTGGTTTTATTACGATTAATCATGCAGCCTGAGTCTGTGTTCACAGTAATGATGTCATGACAATCCTGATTGGCCAATAGCACCACATACAATCCTCACCAACACCTAGCTGTGATGTCAAAAGCAGCAGCAGGGAGAAATACATGTCATGGTTTAAGGGGATGGTTCTTGCAAAGATGAAAATTATACCATCATTTATAGGGCTGCAACTAAAGATTATTTTGATAATCAATTAGTTGGCCGATTATTTCTAGGATAAAAATCCTACTTTTTTTATTGACAAATATTGACATTTTTATTGGCACATCCTATCCAATGTACTTCAAACAAATATGGCAATTTAATGCTATGAAAACATAGCGCTTAATTTATTAGACTACCTGTCATAATAAAGACACAAATATTTTAGGAATCTATCAAAAACTTGTTTAAAACTAAAAATGTTATTGAATGAAAATTATTGAAAAAAAAATGGATGACAGTTTCTGTTGTTATTGACAGCAACTGGGTATCTGGGGGAAAAAACAACTATAAAGTCTTTACTTTTTTCCTGCCTTTCTTGTAAAACAGTAAAATTAACTTGTAGCATTAGAAATTCTGCTGTGACTAAAGAGCTTCGACATACTGGTGGATTAACCATTACAGAAACATGAAAAATGATTAGTAAATCACCAATCCTGATAGTTGATTATAGCTGTGGCACAAACCTTACATTGGGTGGCAGAGGTCTAATAAATTTGTTGAGCACTGTATACAGTGAACATAGTGTAAATCTCAACATTAAAAATTAAGACCAGACAACATAAATGTTCTGCAAGAACACACATTCACTCTGGACACAATCACCATTTACTGTCATTTCTTTACATTCAATTACTTGTTATCCCTGTATAGTTACTCTCATGAAATACATGAATGAGAAATGTTGACTTATATCTAAAATTAACTTTAAACAGCACATATTTCAGCAAAATGAATATTTTTGCGCTGAATATTGTCTCCCTCTCTCCAGTCCGTCTGCGCGGGTGCGCGCACAGGCGCTCATTTAGTAAAGTTTGAAGTTTAATGCAGACTGTCAGGAACAAGCCTTTATGCAAAATGGAAATGCTCGCATGAATTCGCGTGAAGGATATTGCCGCAGAATGAATGTTTAGCGGTGAGGATGCACATGCATCTTGTCAAAGCCCTGACAGGGCAAGCCATTACGCTAATGCATTAACTTGAAGCTTAAAATAAAGAATTCTCATGTTTTGGGCAGCTTGGATCACGTACCTTTCCTGCAGCAGTTCACTCTGCTTCCTCCACTATTTCTAGACGCATTTTTGTCCATAGAAACGCGACTGGTAGAAGTTTTCTGTGCATGGTGGGCAGACCCAACGAATCGATAATGACAATCGTTGTTGATCAGTCGATGATTTTTTTATTATCGATTTTATCAAATAGTTGTTGCAGCCATTTAATGTATGACTTTGTCTTCTGTGGAGAGCTTTCTTTTTCTTTTTATTTCGACCACATTAACTTTATTGCATGGTCAATAACAGCTTATCTTCTTTTGTGTTTTTCAGGAGAAAACAAAGCCGTGAAGGCGAGTAAACGGGTCTGCATAAAAAGGAATCAGGCACTGGTAAAACATATACTATAACATACTGATATTTAAATGCATTTTAAAAACGAATCTCGAAATCCCTGCGTTCCATTCCATTGTGCTACATCTGATGTAAGAAAGCATCTTACATAAAAAGCCGCCTAGGAAATTGACCTTCTTAGGAACAATTAACCAACCAGTCATTCTGGCAACCCACCGACTAGGTGATTTGAAAGATGTGCAGTTTTGCACATCCCTATGATAAACATGTTAAGCGCAATATGCTCTGCCTCACCGAATCGCATTAGCAAAGCCCACGTATTATGCATCGTCTCGCTTGCTGTGTCGGAGAATACAAATGCACAATTTCAGTTCTCCTGTCTCGTATCCTGTGCTTTTATGAAGTCACTCTGTAACATCTTGTTCTTTTGCTGAATGGACAAAGATGGATGGAACAGCCTGAAAAAACAATTATGAATTATTCTAGAATGGACTAATTGCTGCTTGGAAGTAAACAAATTCATTAGGCTAGTGCTTACCAAACGCTGAATTTTAGTTGCCTTCTAAATATTATGAGAAAACATAACCTAAACACCACTGAAGCTGGAAATATTTTAGGAGACTATTAAGGGTATTTAAGGTATTAAATCATTAACTGGGTGGATACATTCATAAAGCGAGGGCTGTCTAGAAACCATCACACTTGCAAATTCCCCAATTGTGTTGTTTTACAGTGCTTTTAATACAGTCGCAGTGCATGCAATGACAAAACTTCGAATTCAATGCACCACAAAAGAAAGGCACGTAAAAAAATCTATAAAAGAGCCTCGTAATTTTCTTATTGAGAGCCCTTGTAGGATATGTACAAGAATGCCAGGCACAGAAATAAAATCTTTGATTTAATATCTTATAAACTGCAGTTCAGTTCATGCCTCTCTGCTCAAATGACTATTGCAGAATTTGATGCAAATGGAATAAATCAGTAGATCAGAGTAGAGGGGAGATTTCAATTAGGTGACAACTGCAAAGGATCTTTAAAAGTTACGTGTGCTACAGAAAGCAGGCAAATCAAATTAATCCAGAGTGGCATATAAAGGAACCTTCTCTTTTTCTAATCATACTAGATAAAGCTGAGCTAATATAAAAAGGTGAAAATTCAATTTTCTCACTGGGAGAAATGATCAGTGTCTGTGATCAGGTAGCAAAAGAGGCCGGTTGAAGCGCCGTTGCAGAATAAAACGGTCTGTAAAATGAAATCTGAGCTGCAGCATTTCCCGAAGGGCTTTGGCTTATTATAACTCAGATTCCTCGTTTAATTAAAGGTGCTTGAGTGCTGTGATTGGCAGGCAATTTTAATGTCACCTATACATTTCTAAATTGCTTTCCTCTGTGTTGGTGGTCAGAGGTGGATTACCTGTATTACAGCCTTTCCTCATAATTCAAATCATCGACAGCGGTCAGTCTCCTCACCACTTCTTTAAGGTCCACCATTCTGCTTAAGCACACGTTGTACTTTACTGTACAGCCTATGCATAATAAAAGCATACTTGGTATTCAGTATAAATTGGCCATGTTCCAAGTCTCCAATCACATCAGGTGATCTCTTTATATCATTGAGCAGACTTGTGTACATATTCAAAACAGGACTGCTTTGAAAATATCCCATTTTCTCAAGAAAATGACATCCAACAGAATAATTGATGTGAACTTATGTTATCAAGAGTTGTAAAGGAAGAACACTGCATAAATCAGATGACTGTCTATTATTGCTACCTTTAGTTCATTATAAACCATTTATCTCATGCCACAAGAAATGTCTGAACAGGAACATCTCGTGCTTGATGGCGATTCACCAAACTGCCTGAGGAGCATTGTGAAAAGCAGTAAATGAATATGAAAGCACCGGTTTTAAAATGTACGGCATATGATCCCTTAAGCCTTACATCCTTCCAAAAATGTTATTAGTCCAAAAACATGGATTTTCACTGTCATGCGTGTCCTTGTCATTTAATAATAATGGTTCAGGATTGGTATCTTTGGCTAGTTCAGCAAAAACAGGGCTACACAAATAATCAAATATAATATAGATTACAAAAATTATATTACAAAGTATTGCAATATATTGCATCATAATACTGTCCTATGCAGATGAAACAGATTCAACACATAAAGAGTAAAAGCTCAGTTTTTAATAACTATACTCTAAACATGAAGAATTGCAATAATATTGTTGCTTGAACCAGATAATCAATATAAAATATTATTGCTAGGTCCCTGTAGCTTCTCATTCCTAGGTAACCAATTATCAATTATAAATCAGAGGCATTTAATTATTCTATAAGCCTATCAGTGATGACACCTCCTCCAAATAAGGAGTGTTTTGTGTTTCACTTTTGTTTGAGATGGTCCATAAAAATAAATACTGGAGAGATATCACCTGACACTCAAAAAGAAGCCATTGAACCAACAGCCATGGAATGCAACAGCGTTAATTTGCATTGTTTACGTACAGTCTACAATGGAAGCAAGCAACGCAACAGAACTAGAACGCGAGCATTATAAATCAAAAAGAACACAAAGTAAACAATGGATTATTGTGCAATAAAGACTTTGTTTGTTGGGAGCATTTGAGCTCACACTGAACAGCAGGCCTCAAAAGGTCGTGTGAAACTGTGTAAATATGTATCCATCTACCTATTTATTTGCAAATTCTGGGATACTCCATAAAAATCTCTGGATGGAAATGCCAAGATGAGCATAAATTCAAAAAATGTGCCTAAAAAAAAAACATGCGATAAATTTGAGGTTTAATTTTTTTTATTTTTTTTTTTATCCGATAAGACCACATGCACATAAACTAGTATGGAAACACATTTACCAAATAAATCCCTTGATGCACAAAAAAAATAAAATAAAAAAATAAATAAATAAAAAAAAACTCATGACTTTGCCCAACAAAGGTTGTGATTGGATAACTGGACTAACCTGCAGACAAATTTCATTGCACAGCATCTCAAAATTTGGTTTGATCATTCTGAAATGCATGAGCCAAAAAAATGTCTCAACAAGATTGCGTTCCCAAACACCAGGCATCCAAACACAAGATAGCATGACAGCGTTTATTGTGTTACGTCATAATTTGCAACCTTGGATGGAAACATAGCTAGTGACAACTTCATTAATTAAAATGGTATTCTCACGTTTCTCATTTCCTGTGAATAATTTATTTGAAATCTGAAAAGCAGTTTTGTTTTTCAAGCTGCTAACAGGGTATAAGCTTACTTTTTATTTTTGCGTTAACAACAATTATCTTCAGTAAAGCTTCTTATAGCTGAACTCATTTCATAATTGAGGAAGTTTACACTCTTTACTCTTTTTTTAGAGCTGCTTTACAACAGAATTGACCCGTCGCCAACAGTTTGATTGACAGGCGATGTAACCAATCATAACCCCGGATCCGCCATTTTGTCCGACAAAGCAGTTGAAACAACATTCCTTCTGATGTCCATTCATGTTTATTTGATGCTATAAATGAACTAGTATGAAGAGAAGGTCGGTTCACGAGCCGCTTGAAGGAGCTACAGCGATCTGTCACGACACATTAAAGAGCCACTATACGCCATTTATTGTTAAAACTTCTTTAAAAAAAATACAATATTTTAAATATGAAACTTTGTTTCATATCAAAAGTATCCTGCTCTGTCTTATCTGTTGACGCGTTGTCAGTGTCCTCTTTGCTCCGCGATGTATTTTTCACTGCATGAGAACATGACGCGTTGCATGAGAGCGCATGGCTTGTCGGACATAGCAACAGTAACTAAGGTGTCTTTGCGAAGGGTCAATTGAATTCTGTTTGCATCATTGATCATTATTTTCCTATTTATCACAATAAAGCTGCTTTGAAACAATCTGTATTGTATAAATCGAATTGCTTTACTGATGTATATAAAATAATCAAGGAACAGTTCTCAGTTTGTTTTGGAGGTGTAGCCTACAAAAAAAGATTATAGCATGCAGTTACCAACACAAAATATCATAAATTATAATGTATATTTTATTATTCAGAATAAACAATCATTATCAAGGGAAATAATAAAAAAATGATGGGGTTTTTGTCATCATTGTGCAGCCGTAACATTTATCCATTTAAAAGTAAATGGATAAATTTGAAAATCAACCCAAGGGAACTATTGCATGTCGTCTTGGTAATTTCACCCTCCACAGTGCCAGAGAGATTTAGCGGTCCCTAGATGAAATCCTTCCATCCTCAACACATATGACATCAGCCAATCAATGACCATGAGGATATCATCTCACTTTCATGGCACATACAGTACAATCACCACACGTGCTGTTGTTTTATCAGTCAGTTAATGTGATCTCCCATTCTTTTGTGTTCATAATGAGCACCAGAAACGTCTCAATTCAGGCCGTATCAATCACAGCTACTACGAGGACATTTTTTGGCTTGTCAGCAGGTTAGCACGCATGGCTTAGCAAGGGTATTACAGTTGTGAATACATTCACTGAACCATGTTGTAATGGTTATATAGAGCGAGGGTAACTTGTTCATATCACATTCCAGATTTCAATTATTCTTCCCTTTCCACAATGTCTCAAAAATTACCTCCCCACCAGCCCCAAACCCACTCTACGCTGTTGCAAATCATTTGTAGCAACAATATGACAGGGCTTTATTAATGGCTCTCCGTTCTGGCATTCACACTCAACAAGCATTGAACAAATAGCAACCTCAATATGTTATTCACTTTGATAAATGATTCAAATAATACTAATGATACAGTGACATTCTATCACAATTTTTTTTCTTATAAGAGAATATTTGACTGGGAGCACACTTAATACATATTAATGCATCCTCATGTTGAACATCACTTCTGCTACTCTAATGTTTATTAGCAATCTGCCTATATCAATTTTAACATCCATTTCGATTCTACACTGGTTCAGACACTAAAACCAGAAAGGATTACATGTTCTTTTCATTTTCTTAAGCCCCTGCAAAAAACAGAGGTCTAATCAATGAGGAACATTGCAAATGGTAGTGAGATGCTGTTCGCCAGCCAAAATAAATGTAATAGTCGTGGGCTGTGAAAGTCTGCTGAAAGGGAGAAATAAGGATGAGCTTTAATCCCTCACTGAATCTTCAGAAAAGTCATTAGGTCAAAATACTGTGGAGGATGGTGAGAGAGGACCTTTTTTTTATAATGAAGCGCCTGGGCTCCTGGGGGAAACAATGCCGGGGGCCGCTGCTTGCATTCGGCAGATCTGAAAATTAATGTTTTGCGGCGCTATCTGCAAAGGGTCCCCCAGGGCACCCGCTGGCTGCCGTATCTAAGAGCAAAGAGGTGCCGAAATCGTACAAAGGCATTTTGATTACAGCCACACTGTCAGGCGGAATCTATGCATCAGGTTCTCTATTAGATATAATGGACCTGACAGGCAGGATGTGCTAAATCATTCAGTCAGATTTTGGCACCTAGTGACAGGCTATTGTGACAAGACCTGTTTAGGGTGATCCAGTGGGAAAGGAGAGAGCCTGGCTTTGAATGTCACATGAGCCACTTGAAAGATTGTTTAAGTGGAACGAGTCAGAGAGGAAAAAGTTCCTGTCCTCGAAAAGTTAACTTGAACTGTTACTGCTTGACAAACTGCTTCCAAAAAAAGAGAGAAGATTGTTTCTTGGCCCTTAGCTTGTAATATCTTAGACAATCCACAGTGAGACTGTGCTTTGACAGTTACTGCAAATTATCCACTTCAGTACACTTCTGAGACACAGACACTTACCATGGACAACAGCATATTCAAAGTGAAAAAAAAATATATATTTTTTCCCCAAGCATGGCAAGATACTTTATGAACAGGAAAACATCTCTGCAGGATGCATTAGGCGCCTTGGCAGGAGACAAAAACAAGAAGACCTTCAGAAAAATGATGGTACCCTAATTCTGCATTCAATTACAAGCAATCAAAATGTCCAATTCAGACACGTTTAGGCTTCAGATGTTTTACGTAAAGAAACCAGGTAGAAAAGCTAATGCACAACACTCTGAAACAGCAAAGGCTCATTGTTTACTTTCTTTTGAATTGTTGAATTACTGTTGCATACATTCTTATTAAAAGACCTTGATTTAATTCACACAAAAATGAATAGTCTACCATAATTTACTCACCTTCATGTCGTTCCAAAACTATCTTTTCACTTTTGACATGACAGAGTCCAATTCACACATAAGTTCATTCATCAAATCTTCATTAACTGACAGCAGCTTCAATGTAAACATGCGCTAGCCAGACACCTTTAACCATTACCCTTGCGTCTCACGTCCTATGCAGCATCTCAAGCATGACATGGCATTTGAGTCAAGCATAGAACACAAAACTGATGATAGCGGCTCCGATGGAGAATAGTGACTGGATCTAAAACCTTCAGATGACGCACAGCTCATATCTCCCTCGCTGCAAGTTACCGAAAGTGAAACCACACATGAAACCCATTGGCAGAGCAGCTCGCGTGCACTGTATGATGTGACAGAAAACTAGTTGTCCAGTCCAGTTTCGTTCACACGGTGCAAATTTTCCGACAATGTTGATGAGTCTTGAAAATGTACAGGTGTGAGTTTGGTTATAGAACGAGGTTGTCACTCCCATAAATAACCGTACTGTGTGTGAATGTAACCCTATTAAGGACTCAAATACAGGACTGACAACCGTATTCTGCTGCTGTGTGAACGTGGCCCTAGAGCATTACATGTTATTTTAATTTTCTTAAGCCCCTGCGTAAAACACAGAGGTCTAATCAATGTGTAATATTGCAAATGGTAGTGAGATGCTGTTCGTTGGCCAAAATAAATGTAATAGTCGTGGGCTGTGAAAGTCTTCCAAAAGGGAGAAATATAAATAATGAATATTCTACCATAATTTACTCATGTTGTTCCAAACACAAAAACACAACTGCTTTTGACGATACAATAAGTCCAATAAGACTTTCATTGTGCACAAAAAAAACAATACTTTGTGTGTGTGTGTGTCAGTCAGCTATATTTATTTATAGAGCACATTCAAAAACAACAACTGTTGGCCAAAGTGCTGTAGAAAGTTTAAACAAAAATGTGTGTGTGTGTGTGTGTGAGTGCACACAAATTCCACAGAAGACAAGTGAGTCGTACAGCTTTGAAATGATATGTGGGTGAATAAATGATTTTTGGGGCAAATTATTCCTTTAAAACTGCACTATTTCATGTCAATATGAAATGAATTGAAAAATAAACAACCACCTATCTCTGATTACGTGTTTACGTCATTCACATGAGATCACAGCAATAGCAAACTATAACAATCCAATCATTCCTTGTTTGACAAAATCAAGTCCCACCCTATATTTTTTTCTTCCTTGATTAGCCATTTCACTCTGATATACAACACAATAGGGAAGAACAGGCTATCACAACTTCCGTTTCATGCAGACTTTAATAAGAACAGAGTGTCCAAGGAAAATTCACACATCGCTCAACACTTCCTCTTTCACCATGGACGGAATAATCTGGAATCTCACCATGTGGCCTGTTAAGGGCACGTTCTTATACTCATTTGTTTTTCACAGACATCTCTGTCTAGATTACACCAGCAAACACATTGTTAACCAGCTAAAATAAGGGCTCAACTCTTGGATCCAGATCACGTAGTGAGGAAAAGTCAAAGCCTGACCTCTCCACCCGGTGTCAGACAAGTCAGCATGACAGCTGAGCAATCAAAAACAGCAGTCGACCCATGACTTCAACACCGCACAGACTCCAGCCACTGCGGCACACTTCATTTGATGAAGTTCAGGTCCCTCCTGTCCTGTCAATCAGCAGGGAGCATGACAGTATTACCCACGTTCTTCCATCCAAGGCAAATCATTTCTGAAACTGCCACGTTGAGGTGTCTGCTTACCCAATATTACTCTCAGCTCTCAAATTCTGTTTCTGCTACTCCCTGTAGACATGTAGACAGTATTGAGAAAAAGGGACAAATGTTTGTAATGCATAAATCTGACATATAAATAGTGTTTAGAACAAAAATAAGTACTTCACAAAGCAGCTGTTTTTAAACACGTCCAAACTCGAGAAATGGCTTGCAAAATGATTAAACACTGAACTGTAATGTAAACTGAATGCTTCATCCATAAAAGCCCAGAGTTGCACTACAAAGAGTTTTTTTTCAAAGCCATGATATCAGCAAATGACCCACCAGGCATTATTTCCATGCCAATCTGTTGTTTCCAAAAGACTGCATTTACTAATCAACCTCAACATTAAATGCAGGCATTACAATTGATTTTAATGGCTACTTGATCATAATTAATCCCCTGCTGAAGAGTTTTTGTTTCCTTAGAAACAAAGTGCAATCACAAGCTGCCTTGCTGAGGCATTTTTGCTAAGCTGGTTTCCTTCACCTGTGTTGGCTTGTTATGCTAGGGGGCTTTGACTTCTTTGTTTCAAAGAAATTAATTGCCTTTAGGAGAGATAAATAGCAAGTGACAAGCACCGATGCCAAAAGCAGGGATCCCAGTGGAATGAAAAAGCTACATGAAGAAAGGCCATTTTCACATAGTGGCAGAGCCGTCGAGGCTCAGTGTGAAACGACGTGCTGAATGTTTTAAACTCTCTTAGCCTCTTGTTTTTCTGTTCCCTAATTATAGTGGGGGAACATAACAGGTTACTTATGATGCATCAACAGGCCTACAGAAAACTGTCAGAATCAAATCAGCTGAAATGCCACAATTGCTTTTCACAACCAACTGGATATTTTTATTGGTTTTACCAAAACAGACAGGTGAACAGCGTAACTGACAAAGTATATGGTGAGAATAGAGTCTAGGATGAATGTTACAGTCAATGTGCCTAAACTGTATTGTAACTAAACTATGTACAGACTTAGAAAAGTTTGAGACCATTAGGAAAAATGCTTTGAATTTTTTGAATTAAAATCATCAGCTTAATAATTTGAATAAAATGTACATAAATTACATTTAGATTTAGTCATTTAGCAGACGCTTTTATCCAAAGCGACTAACAAGTGAGGAATACAAACAAGCGATTCTTCATGAATTGGTAAATAGACACAAGAAGTGCTCACAATACAAGTTTCATACATTGCTCAGTAACATAAGCTAGAGTAGGAAGGGAAAAAGGAAAGGATAGATTTTTTTTTAAGTGTTCACAAACATGAAATTAGAACATGAATTTTAGAATTTCATGACCTAGAAACAGAGAATCTTAAACAATTGTTGATTTGTTGTGTCTGTACATTTTAACTATACATTTTTATTAAGTGATATGTTAATTTACCTAATTTATTTGAACTATAATGCTTTTTACCTTAAAAAGTATTGCCACATGATGAATCAGAGTTCATCCTAAGTGACCTGTCTAAATATTAACATAACCTTAATAACAGAAAATGTAACAAAAATCACCATAAATGATAAAAGACATTTCTCCACCATTTATGGTATAGTAAACTACAGTTAACCAATTAGCAATCTAGCATTTTAATATTTTTTTCTGTAAAAACTATAAACATTTTTACATTGTAAATTTTAATCTAAACATTACAGACATATGATATTTAAAAAAAAAAAGGTAGAAAGAAAGATTGTATATTTACCATATCTATAAAATGGTAACTCAAAAAATGGCAGATTTATTCTTATTCTCTTAATTTAGAGAATAAATTGGACTAAAAATATCTTGCTGCACAATTTTGGCCACAATTTGGTCTGAGACAAAATTTGTGAATCCTAGAAGATAATCATGGGCTAAAATCAGTAGTCTTCGATCGCTAGTTTGACATGTTCACAGACAGCAAATTAATGACCTTCACGAACAAATTTTATCTCAAACTAAATTCTGGCAGTATCAGAAGATTTGGCACACAGTCCTGCAGTGTGACTTCTCCTACGGGATGTCTTTGTTAATGCAGCTCACAGTCACCGAACGTGTATGGGTTGATGATGTTAAACTCGGACACGTTTTTTTTTTTTTTTTTTCGCACGTCCGTTTTTAAACACATCTCGACTGTCGTACACTCTGACATTAATGACAGCTGAGATCCCAGTGTTCCCACTATTAAAAAAAAAAAAAAAAATCACACATTGAGCACCTGGCTTAACACTCATACAAGCCCTTAGGTCTAAATCTAACATTACCCACATCAGTGTGTATGTAAAAATCAAGGTACCGGATGACCTTCGAAGACCTTTAGTTAAATGGTTACACAATTGCAATTTGAGTATTAAAATCAGAAGGATTTAACTAAAAATCCCAAACTGTGCCCTAAATATACTCCGTCATGTTCACTTACTTAAAACTACTAAACAGAAATTGTGGAAGGTGGGTGTTTTTCATCTCTATTAGCCTCCCTTCCATTCTGTTTTTTTACATTATGAGGCTGAGTACAGAATAACATTTGAGATGACTGTTATTTATCCAGCAGCGCGCACTGGAAGTGAAAGACAGTCAGAGATTGGGAGGCTGAGTGCTTTATCTCCTGTGCTTTCACAGAGCGCTGAGGCGCATCAGAGACGCAGAGAGGGTGAATGCACTTCTCCAGCACAGGAAGAAAAGAAACAAAAACAAGCAGGCATGTATCTAATTAGAACAAAAAGAGTCAGAAACAGAAAGAAGTCAGCTGTGACAGACCACAGCAGGTGGTGAACCTAAACAATCAGGAAAGAGATGCACAGTGCAATATGCTGTTGTTGAAATGACTTTAAGTTGAAACGAGACATAAAGTTAACTACATGCATTAAATTGCATACTATTAACACATAATGCATTTAAAATAAGGGATGGGTCACAAGTATTAAGTGGATTAATGTAACAACTGACTAAACAACTAGTGAGGTCAAAGTTGTTGTTTTTCTGATATTTGTGCATTTGTATAATTGTATAATTTCAAGACTTTTTGACCATGAACCAAACCAAAGAGGTGAATCACAACATTACAAATGTTTATCTTAAGCAAAAAAGCATTTGAAAATTGGGGGGAGTGTACAAGATTGTAACAGCTTTAATGAGGGAAAGAACTACAATCCCATGAAGCACTGCAAATCTATACTTGAAAGGTTGTTAATTGAGGTTATGAAGCCATTCCACATTATTTCCATAAACATAACTGTGGAATTGTAGGTTAAAAACTGCATTACCCATATTTTGCAATAAACATTTATTGGACTGCTGGCCTTATAACCTCAATTAACAACCTCATAGCTCACAATAGGTCTGCCTTTAAAAGGTTTATAAGTTATTGTTAAAAATCAATACCCCTATGGAGAAAATGATCGAGATTTCTGCTTGCAGAACCCAACTGTTGCACCTTATAGGCTAAAATAAGCATTTTTAAGGTACAGCTTGTTGTAGATTTTATATTGTAGATTTTAAATTAATACTTAATTAACAAAATAATTTTGCTGGTACTCAGATTGCTTCCCGATGAGAAATCAGATGAGAAATTGAAAAATACAAAGAGAATGCAAGCTGCATGAAACTGCGTGTACTGTAGGTCACAGCACGAGTCCCACCGAGTGAGGTTGCAAACCAAAGCTGGTGGTAATTAACTGAATCAAATAATTTGTTCTATCAAAGTATATCAAGATGAAAGCAAGTCAAACTAAACCAAACCACCTTAAATCGTTTTGAATGCCTTTCTCCTGCATGACAGATAGATGATGAATCAGGCTCCTCGATGGGTTTTCAGGCATCAGGCTCTCACCCCTTTAACTGTGGGCCAGGTGGCAGCTGGGACAGTTCCCTTTTAATCTGGTTTGGAGGTCCTAATTCACTCCCACAACAGCAGGCATAATGTAGAGGAGTTTGGAAGAGACGTTCTCTCAAATACTCCTCTGGCCATGGGTCTCTCTTTCTCTCCCCAGGTGTGTGGTCTTGTTTACCATATGTCAAGTGAATATTAGTGGTTCACTCACAGGGCAGCTAGAGAAGCCTGCCCAAAAACAAGGTTTTTTTATTAATGTGGTATGACATTGAAAACCAGTCCATCTTTACAGGCTGAAAGAACCTTAGGTTGTACTCACGCTACAGTCACATGAGTGTTATAATGATTTTTAATGATTCAACAGTGTACCAAAGCGATGTGCTAACTATACGGCTATGGGACACCTCATGAGGGTGCCCCAACTACTTGTTCTGGGCTCAAGCTGTCAGACTGATAGGCATACTTTAGCCACAAGATAAAACTGTCTCTCAGACTGTTGAATCTCGGCAGCTCTGGTCCACTGTATGCATATATTGCATGTAATGTAGTGTTAGTTTTTAACCCATCTAAACCCTTATGGCATTTATGAGGGTGTTGAGTCCTCTTTAATAGAATGAAACTCAATGGAACAAAAAGTGAATGGGGTGAAAAAGTACTCAGTTTTCTAAGTATTCACACGATCTCACTCTTTTTACATTAACATGTAAGTATTTACAAGGCCCTTTTATCCAAAGCAACTTATAATAGAGTATTCACTTTTTGCACTTTGTATTGAATATAGAACTATACATTACTACATACACAATGAAGGTCAAAAGTTTGGGGTTGGTAAGATTTTGTAATGCTTTTACATACAGATCACACAGAACGTGTACAGTAAAAACAAGTTATATTATAAAATCTTACATTAAAATATAAAAGTTATTTTAAATTGTAACGGAAGTCCACAGTAGGGATGGCTGACGCGAAACTAAAGTTGACACAGAGTCGAGATCCCGAAGCATAGATGTTTCGAAACACTGCTCCGAACTGTGATTCAAAACACCCATGTCACGTGACTATGGCTAAACGAAGCTTCTGCGCGTTTCGACAGGTGGCATGCTTGCCGAGTCTGCGTTTGATTGACAGGGGCGGGAACAAATCACACAATTGCTCATCTGTCTCAACTCCCACAAAGTTTAAAAGAGGAGTTAATGCACCTTCACCTCGTGGGTTTTTGTGAGAGGAGAAAGCAATTCATATTTTTGAATAAAAATCTGTAAAAAAACAAAACAAAAATGAGACCATTGAGGATTGATTTGTTTTATTAATTTCCATTTTTCTTGACCAAAATAACCTAGTTATTATTATTATGTATTATAGTTATATAGTGAGGATGTTAAAAACTCACCACATTAACAAAAACACAACATTTTTATTTTTTTAAATGTTTTGTTGTCAAATTTGTTTCAGATAACATGTGCAATTGACCACTAGGTGTCACCGTGGAGACGGTGTCAGTATAGTTTCGATGCCTCGACACAATACGGCACATTTGCTTCAACTGTTTCAGTGTTTCATGAAGCCTCGCTCTGCCCACCACTAGTCCACAGGAGGTAAGTATTACTGAACCCAAAAGCAGTTCCTTTATAACCGCTAAACAAAATACAAAATAAACATGAACTTGATCAAAAATCATGAAACTAACCAACAGCAGGTTACGTTGAACAATACTAGACAAGAGACAATGGAAACATGAGGTCTATTTAAACACATAGACTAATGACTTAAGACACCTGAAAGCAATGAACAATGATCCAACGAGAACATGACACATAGACAGGAGAACCAATCAGAACAAGACACATGAACAGGGGAAGCACATGACAGGATCACATGAAGGAGCGAGGGAAACACACGACAAACAGGAAACATGACTGAGAATTTCAAAATAAATGACTTGAACACCAACAAAACCCAAACCAATGTAACAAATATTTTAAAATGCAATTTATTCCTGTAAGTTCTCAGCAGCCATTACTCACATGATCTTTCAGAAATCTGATTTGCTGCTTAAGAAACATTTCTTTGTAATTATCAATATTGGAGACAGTATTTTTGTGGAAATCATGATAAAAAAAATTCTGGATTCTTTGATGAATATACAGTTCAAAAAAACAGCATTTATTTGAAATGGAAATCAATTGTAACTAGGGACGTGTCGCAATTTTCGAACATTCGATTAGTTGATTTAAATATAGGATAGGTTGTGCAATTGTTGTCTTTTCCTCATGTTTTCAATGGTGATGTTTATGTAACCAGAGGGTGGCGCGCGCTGCCAATAACGCACCAAAAGCTGTCAATTAACTCTCAGTCAACAGAAGAATACGCGCTCACTGTAGACATGCATAGCATATAACAGACAAATTAAGGTTCACACAAGTGCCATCATTTAGGCTGCTCACAATGTTATAACGTGTTTAGGCAGCCTAAAATCATTATGGCTTGCCCACCACACCACCGCCCCCACCGGCGTTTTGTTTTTTATTGTAATGAAAATAATTGTATTGTAATACAGCACATCAGCAGAAGAAGATTTGGTTGCAAAGCGAAATGTAAAAGCGGCCATTTTTAGCGAGTTTGTCGTAGTAACGTTTTGTTGTTATGTTTCTCATTAAAAATAAAAATGAACCCACGATTCAGGCAATTGTCGCTCCCAAATGGGCAAAATTTTCAGCAATCATTGAATATTATTTTTGTTTGAAAAGCCCATCCCTTATTGTAACATTATAATTGTCTTTACAGTCACTTTTGAATCAATTGAAAAAGTCAATGCTGAATAAAAATATGAATTTATAAAGATAAAAAGAATAATAAAAAAAAAACTTACCAACACCAAACTTTTAATCATGTTTGATTAATCGCATTAGGTAAAAAACTTTAATTAAAAATACAGTTTTAATCTACTGACAGCCTTAGGGCCTTAGGTTACATCAATTCACAGAATACATTGTTATATTTCTAATGTAATTTGCTGACTTTCACGCAGCATTACAAGGTGGTCCGGCTAAACCCTCAAGCCTTCGTGCAAAACACTGAAGACCTTTAAGAGTCTGAGTAGTTTACATTTATTATGCTCCTCATTTTGTCATCTCCAGAAATAAAATAAGCGGCTCATCTCCTCCTCTGTGTGTCATCATTAGCCCTATATGCTTCACAATGTTATAAATGAACCGCACAGCAGTCCTAAAGTCAACTGTACTCAGACCAGAACTCCGACAAACCCATTTGGATTATTTACATACTGCATGTCAATTTATGCAAACCACTTGCAGTCGCCTCAAACAAACCAAGTGTAAAAATGCCACAACTGAATTATTTTCTTACTTTTTTTCCCACTTTCAATACCTGTTGCTGCTCAATAAATGCTTCATTTATTTTTTCATAAATGTACAATTCTTAAGATGCAAAGTAGCAAAGGTTTTGAAAAATGTCTTATTGAAGGAATTCGTCTATGTATTTGCTGATACCAGAGCTAAATTATTAATTTCCCCTGCACTTCACAAAGCACATTGTTTTGCTCATTAAGAATATTTGCTAATCTTTCATTTCATTCTTCAGTATATAACAAACACTGATAAATTATTTAATACACATAATTCATAGTCTCTTTTTGTCAAATTCTAATTGAATCCTTTCAATGTGTTCTAGTAATGCTTTATAAAGAGTGGTACGCCTCCACTAAGGACAAAATACAGAAAGAAAAAAAACGAGAGCGAGAAGACTCACTGCTTCATTAATCACATTACTTAAGTTATGCTGCGCATTTCACAAAAAGCTTAATCTTAAACCTCTTAATAATTAATTCAACAGTGAGAAAGCACAAACAGACACACTGGTCTGAACATGGGTCTCCACCCCAGCCCAAAAGTAATTCACCAAGCACTCGCCTAAGGTAACAGGCCACCATGTGTTCTACCAGATATAACAGCTGACAGACTGTTTCTGAAAATGGTGCAATGTTGTCCAGATCCAATTAAAATGGGTGCATAAATCCACAAACTTTAACAACATATGCACTCTCACGGCTGTGCTAATAAAAAGCATCCAAAATACTTTACTCAAGCAGTGGCCACTGTGACATGAATCCATGAATCCATGTCAAGTCCTCATTGATTTTTATCACGCGTTTCTGATTTCTAAGACACAGGCTCCAAAATGAACACCCAGAGAGCTCAATGTGAGAACAAATTAGATTTGGCGGGTAAATAAAAGTGTTAGTTGCCAATGGATTGAAGCGGTAGTTCACCACAAAAAATTCTAATTCTGCTATCATTAGTTATGCTAATATTTTGTTAGCATAATTAAAAACTGTATGACTTTCTTTTATGGATCATAAAATAATTGTTTTGAGAAATACCCGTTTTTTTGTTTTTTTTTTTACGTCAATGGTTGGTTTGGTTACAAACATACTTCAAAAATTCATACAGGTTTGGAACAACATGAGGGTGAATACATCATGATGTCAGAATTTTCAATTTTGGGTGAACTATCCTTTTAAAACAACTGTCTAAAAATTGTCTAATAAAGAAGAGACTATTGTTCATCTCATAGACTCCCATAGAACTTTGAAATACGGTCCAATTTATTAGCATTAGTTAACTACATTAGTAAACATTTTAATTTTTATAAAACATTAACAAATATGCATAAATACTGTAGCAAATGTATTGCTTGTTGTTAATGTTAGTTAATGCAACCAATTAGACCTTAAATGAACTAATGGGGCCTCATTGTAAAGTGTTAACACTGATGTATATCATGCTCTGATTGACCAATGATTTCCAATATTTGTCATACAAATATGCAGACAAAATAGTCAGATAAATAATTCCATTGTCATAGAAACAAAAATATCCCCATCCATCCATTCTCCAAAGCCTTTTGGCCAACTTTGGGTCACAGGGATGCTGGAGCCTATCCCAGCATCACAGGCCATAGCAAACAGTCTGAGCGGGTGGCCGGTACATTACAGGACTGACAAAAATATTTAATTAAAAATAATTCAAAATACAGTTTAATGCAAGATATATTTATGGCCAGAAAATTCAAATTGGCAAAGGAGGCGAAAAAAGTTAATTTTGGACCTTGCAAACTGGATGGAAAACCATGTGGTCCAATAAAACATCTTGACCTTCTCCATTAGCTCCCACAGAGCAGGTTCCAACATGTCAACATAGAATACAGATGCACATGATGTCATAGGCCAGCAGATTACCTGTGCATTGCAGTATAAGCTCCAACTGCAAAGCTCAGCCACAATCGCTCGATCTGTCAAAGGTCAGAGCACTTAATGACTCAGCTGAAAGTGTGGCCAACTTCAACTGAACTTCAATTGGAACAAATGGGGCGTGCAATACAACGCCAACAAAAACAATGAAGCCTGCCACACAGGTGCTAGATGAATCACTTCCAGAAGCAAGGCTGCTGCTCTTACCAACTCAAGCGCTTTGCTTTGTCATCCCCCTTGTCATTCTAAACCCCTTTTCAGCAAGTACTTTGGCTCTGGATTAGCATGCCTTAATGCATCCCGTTTTATAGAGTGTCACATGGATAATTGCAAGGTCATCCACCAAGCTGTGGCAGTTCTAATTTTCTTTGGAGACTGAGACCACTGGACAAATTACCTGGTTGGTAGGGAGGAAACACCTGAAGCTGAGGCATGGGTTTTCATGACCAACTATAAACAGCCTGTAAATGAGTTCCATATGGCAGATATATTTAAAGAAAACAAACAAAAAACTTTTCAGACATTGACATAAACCACCTATGAAAATAAATGTAGACCAACCTGAGAAGGTCAGTCTTTAAGGTGGGGTGAAAGTGCTGTGCAACCAAACCCAAACACTGTTCCAAAACCTCACATTACCCACATAGCAGCTGCCCTTTAAAGTCAAATTCACACTGCACCGACAGATGCCGACCAAATCACCTGATTGTACGACACTTTCCACAACCTGACAAACACTGAATGAACATGTTCAATCGGATAAAACAACAGCCGACAATGACAACAGACGGCGACAGGGATAACACACTGATCCGATAAAACCCGACGAACGTGTCTTTTGCCGTTGGTCGGTGTCTGTCGGTGCAGTGTGAATTAGCCTTAAGGAAGCATCCTAACTAGGGCTGCACGATTAATCGGAATCAAATCACGATTTGGCTTTTTTTGCGATTAAGACATCACAAAGGCTGCGATTTTTTTGTCAGATTTTTAATTATATAAATATTATGCACACAACGTGTTAGTGAAGAGCTACTTTGTGATCAGCAGCAAGTGACGGTCCATCTGAGAGCACTGCATTTGAAAAAGCAACACAAGTCAACATACAAACTTTCTAGCCTTAATGCGTTTATGAATTTGTTCCCTCGATTTATAAATCATATGCATGAGAACGAAAGAAAAAATTGTGCGCACGATTTAGCAAGTCGAAGGAACGAAAGAGTAAATCGTGCGTGTGATTTAACAAGCCGAGGGAGTGAAAGAGTAAATCGTGCACACGATTTAGCAAATCGAGGGAACGAAAGAGTAAATTGTACACAAGATTTCACGAGTTAACACTTAAAATTATCAGATAGTTAATAGTATGCGTATTTGGCATGCTGTCCGAGCTCGGTATTTCGCCTGAACCCAGAGTACTCCCCCGTTATTTCTGGTTTAGGAAGTAATTTTTTTGCAATTTTTTTTCTTGCATGTCATGTGTGGGGCTCCATATAAGTCGCATTTTAAATCGCAAATTGCAATTTTAACTAGAAAAACTGCAATTACATTTTTTCTCCAAATCATGCAGCCCTAATCCCAACTATCATGGAATCTCATAAATGACTAATTTGGAACATTCTACATAGGAAACAAACACAAATAACACTATATGTGGGTCAATTGACCCTTCGCTGGGAGTTTCACCGACAGGCGATCAAACCAATCATAACCCCGAATCCGCTATTTTGTCTGACAAAGCAGTCAGGGGAGTTAGTAGATTAACGTTGGTGGACTTGAACTTGAAAAATGGTGTGTACTCACGTCTTTCCGCGCTTAAAACAACATTCCTTCTGATGTCCAATCATGTTTATTTGATGCTATAAATGAACTAGTATGAAGAGACGTTGGTTCACGAGCCGCTTGAAGGAGCTACAGCGATCTGTCACGACACATTAGAGACACTATATGGTATTTACTGTTTAAACTTCTTTTAAAAAATATTTGAAATTTGAAACTGTTTCATATCAAAAGTAACCTGCTCTGTCTTGTCTGTCAACGCATTGTCAGTGTCCTCTTTGCTCCGCAATGCATTTATGAGAACATGCGTGGCGTGAGAGCGGCACGGCTTGTCAGACATAATAACAGTAACTATAGGAGACGGGTCTTTGTGAACAGTCAATTGATTTCAATAGTTTTTGCTAACTGACCAATAATAATAAACATAAGAACACATGCCACACATAAATCTTAGGTATAAAAATTTAACAATCATTTTAAAAAATTACCAACAAGTATTGATTAATCCAAAATTTGAAATCTATATTTTTTTTCAGTAATTTTTAAGTTTTTTTTATTATTTAAAGCAACACTATGTAGTTTTTTGACCTTAAAGTGATGTCTCTAAAATTATTTCAGTGTTAGAACAACTCCTAACCGGACGAATTCTACTGGCGCTGATACCCGAGCAACCTCTTAGCGGCTACAACCGCGTTCTGCAAGTTTCGTGTTCGGGTCGGTACACACAGCCCCGCCCATCCCCAGCCAGCGGAAGAGTGAGACCTGCTTTACGGCATACGTCACATATTTTACTCGTAGCCTGGGTGGAGTTGGCAAACGGCTAACTCTAGGACGAAACGGTCTAATATGCAAGTCTTCTGGTCACAAACTTATGACAATGTCTGATGTATAGGCTATTATGGAAGTTATAGCTACATGATTGCGCGGAATACATTTTATTCTGTTATACAAATTACACCCTAGGCAAACAATGCTACACAAGAACTATGCGAGCCAAAAGACTAGGCTAACATACATGTCATTGTACTTTTCAATTCTGGAGTAACATATTTAAAACTATGTAATGATATTTGTAGAACATAGTGTAACGCAGGCTACTTTACCTGGTCAGTGGACATTGTTTCCAAACGCCATTTCTGCATTCGCCAGTTCCATCAGCTTAGTAAACAAATTCACGTGTATTGCGCTGTCCATGGGGAAGTTTATACAGTATTTACGACACTAGTAACAGACAATTGCGCTTAACCACATGGAGGAACCGTGAGCAAATGTTCCATGGTGTTGCTTTAACATTTTTCTCACAACATCCTCCATCTTTGATTTATTTTTTACTTTGCTCGTCAGTACAGTTAGTGTCCTAAAAAAAAAAGGTAAAAACTAGTCATTTTAGAAGCCACTTGCTTACTATTTAAAACAGCCATCACAGCGTGAGTGCTATGATCATGGCTCCGTATCCAGCTCCCTAGATTTTGTAACAGAGCAATGAGATCTGCCCTTTCCTTGAGTTTCACAAAAGCATTTTCCCCTATGCAGTGTATAGCAGATCAGCATTGCCTTTGCATGACTGAGGTCATTTATACAATCACTGTTTGTGCTTTTATTGACTTTCCTCCAATACCAGGTAAAAATCACAGTTGGACAATAAGCCAGCACAGCATGCCTAGATATAATCTCATTTAATTAGGCTCTGGGGGCGTCCTCCCGATTTCATTACGAAAGGATAGTGCTTAACCTGCTTTTTGGGGCAAGCCAAGCTCTCTTAAAGGGGGAAACATTTCCAACAACCTTGAACTGTTTGTAATAGCCGATAAATATCTGAAGCGAGAGTCACCGGTAAGATAAAAGAGGGTTTGATATAATGAAGTGTGGTTTGAGTAAACTACTTTTCAATGATGCCTTTCCATCTGCTTGCACCAGTGCTGTAAACTCTTGGCTGCGATACACTAGATTAGATGGCAAACAATGATTAAAGGTTCACTAAACAGACTGTGGAACCAGTTTTATCAAGCATCCTAAGAGACCTACAGTCACAACCAGACTGATGACTTCACTGCGATTGTCGTTATTTATTTTATTTGTAATAAGTGACATTAGGACATCGTATGCATCATACTGTACGATGGATATGCAAACGCAGGAATTTAGCAGGAGAACACAAGCCTCAATACTACTATTCAGATAATATCTTTGCAGGGAACTGTGACATTTACATTCATCTGATATGATGAATATGCAGCTGTTGAAAATAGCACTTTCTCTCCTTGAACACACCTGGATGAATACAAAGATGTGTGTCCCCTCGACTTAATCCTTTGAACATTATATCACAAAGAAAAAATCTTTCAGAAAAAAAATATGCTAATGAAAAATATTATTTATTTTAAATTGCATTTTGAGATGGGCATCTGTTCACTGAAATTAATGATATTTTTAAAAAAAAGGATATTCAAAGGGGTACTAGTTGCTTCAAAGACTTGCAGCCATGTTGAATTTATGTTGTCATAAATAAACACAATGACATATTAAAGAGGGTGGTCATATAGATGTATGTTTAAGGGTCAAAGGTAAATTATTTAAGATGGTTTAGATGTAACAAAACTCTCCAAATGGTTAAAAATGGCTTTTAAAGAATTTCAATTGTGGTGGATGCATTGAAAGGTCAAGTTACATAAAACATGGATGTTTAATCTATAATTCATGAATTTTAAAATCACGATATAATGTTTCACCCTTTTTAAATAATCTAGTTGTTCTGCAACATACAGTAGCCGCACAACTGGCCACAGATCACTGCACACTCTTCGTTCACAATTGTTGCTTTTGGTTATAAAAGCCAAGCAATAACTCCCTAGTTGTACTATATACTGTGCATGAATTCCGATATGATACTTGAAACCAGAATCTCTTTTTCATCTCTCGTCTAATATTGAGAGCACAAGGGGAAAACAATCTTGACAGATTTGTCTGTGCTACAAGCTGACAATCTTTGCTTTATCTCAATCCGACGGTGAACAGGGATTTGCTGCAAGTGAACAAAACCCCAGCAACTAGTTCAAGACTCATTGATTCACACATCAAGATTTATTAAATATCTGCCCTTATTGATTTAGATTACTCTGACAGTGTCAGTCATAATCACTACTCTTCAGCCAAAAGCTTATGTTATGCTATGCAAGCCATATAAGACATCATGAAATTCGTAAAAATTGTAATCGTAAAAAACCTTTACAACGTGATGAGAATTGTTCGGGGTTGCCAAATTTTTTCTTACCACTGTCAATGTCACAAGCATTACAGGATAGCTAACTGAACTATTAAAATATGTTACTGTACTGAATTTAACAAAGATGGTCCAAGAGAAGGTCACATGATGACTTCATTCAGCTCAAAATTGGCCTTTTCAGCAACTATGACCAATAATAAAACTGAGAGGGCATGCAAACCCATTCAAACACAAAACACCATCAGGGCAAGACACGACACTAAAGTAATGCAATAAACTCTTCAGACAACATAAAGCAACGTAAATTAAACTGATAATAAAAATAAGAACAAAATAACTTATTAAATAAAGCAAGGAATGCAGGGAATGTCAGTCAAAACAAGTAAGGCGACTGATGTTGATAAACAACAATTCAATCAATATTTCAGTTTAAGCATACGAGTTGCACTATTAAACATACATTTCTCAATAAATAAGCTAATTCATGTGTTTCAATTCTTACAAAAAAAATATGTATAAAAAGTTGAACCGATTTTCTTTTTTTTCCCATTTTGACACCCTTAAACTATATTCTAACCAACTATAACCATCTACTATCCTCCAACATACAGTCTTAAAAATCACACTATACCATGAGTATCTTACACCATGCAGCCTATTAAGACTCTTTTGGCTCTATCCAAGCACACTGCTAGTACACCACACGAGTAGACACTACTATAGGGAACTGAATTACACCATCGACAACACGCGAGTAAACCATTCCAACCTTCAACCTATTTCTCAATTCAATCCCATGCAACATTTCGTAAGGAATACTCGTCTCGCATCAAACATGTTTAGACATCAAGCGCGTGGCGAGATGCCCTGACAGATTATAGGATGCTCCGCGAGCGCAAGTTTCATTGTAGAGCTGCTGCGTCTGTCTTACCTTGCTCTGAATCAGCGTCCCTCAGTGTCTGAACATTTGAGAATATATCCCCGAATCCCAGTATGATGAGTAAGGTGAGGATATATTCGGACATCGTTGCTGAATGAGGGCGAAGGCCACCGCACTTCTTTTACTGAAGTCCGATTCCAGCCCCTCCGGTAGAGCGCCGTTATTCAGGAATGACAAGTGAAATTTGTCTGCAGAGCGCACCGACCCTCCTTCACTCCTCGCATTCAGATGGATTTCTAGGCGCGCGCACACATGAGCTTGCAGGCGACAGTGTGAGCGGGGGAAGAGAGAGAGAGAAAGAGAGAGAGAGAGAGACGGAGAGTGTGCGGATAGATGTGGACAATAACGCACTGTGAGCTTGACTATGAACGGCTTCCAGGCACCTGACGTAGCGCAGGGCATCATAACATGGGGAATGGGCTAATTACACGAAAAACTTCATTTAGTTTTCGCAAAAAAAAAAAAAAAACACTGGTTACTTTGCAGAGGTATCTAGGGCAACATAATAGAGTTGAGTGTGTGCAAATTGTTGAATAACTTTAAAGTGAGTCTTCTTTTTAAAGGGGTAGTTTTCTGTTGAGATTCGCCTCGCGCAAGACGTTTGGCGCCCCTAGCGCAAAAACAAACCGTCAACTATCTTAAAAATGTTTTTTTTTCCTGCCATATAATTCCAAAAAAACTAATAAATAATTAATAATAAATATAATAAAAATAATACATATATCATTTGAGCGCAGTATTTGTATTTTGCGTTTAACGGTTGTTACGCTAAGAGCTTATGTTGTTATGGTTATTTAGCGATAAAAAGCGCCATTTTTAGTTCGCGCGCGTCTATCGTAAAGGTGAAATGCGTACTCTGAACTTAGTTGTAAAATAATTTTTGAACACTGACTAACCTTTTGGGTTGACTTCCTTTCTTTTGGTGCTTTATGCCACCACAAGTCTTTTAGAAATCGTTCCCTGCTGATAAGGAGTGTTAAGGCGCGTTCACACCGACAATAACTATATCAGCTATCAAATATATGATATAACTTTACTTCTAAATATCTATTAAAGAATAGCAGAGTTCACACCACAGCTATTACGACAAAGGCACATAGAAACGATATGGTTGGAATCACTTTCATAACGATTTTATCCAGGCGATGAACGACAAAAATGTTGACAGCCAATCAGAATCCATCCTGCTGTAACGAGCTCGAGCATTTAAAGTGACAGACAAGCACGCGATTAGAGTAAACAGAGTAATATTACACGCTGATGTGGACGCTCTTATTATAACTAGGCTATCTTTTTATCTTTATAGTTATCGTTCTTATTGTGAACTAATTGTTACCGTCATCAAACTGCAAAAGGCGGTTAAGAAGCTGCATTTACAGAAATTACAATTGTTATTACGTAATACATACAGAAACATGAAATAATGAATGAAAAATATTAATTAAAATTATATAGCTGGTTATTGAATTACTATTCATTTCACAAAAGGTGTGATTGACCAGAAAAACCAATAAACAATGTTTAAGGTCACTGAAACTGCATATTAATGGGTTGACCTTTAACACTACTGATGTATTTACACAAGCTCTCCCATGTAGGCCTATACCAAGCAATAATTTCCCAAGGCAATCGATTCCACACTGGATCCCTACTATGCTGATAGATAGAAATAGACCTACAGATAAAATATAGTCCAAAAAGTGAGCCATATGATTAGTTCTGAAGACAAACCTTCCCTCTAAAAAAAGAGAGAGAGTAGGTTCTGCCCTTGTCTCTCTACCATCAACGGAACATTTTAAATCAGACATTATTTTTATAAATACATATTCAACAAATATTCACAATGAGGTCAGATAATATATGAGAGTATCTGCAATTTGTAATAAGAGTATAGGAGTTGCAGAGCATTTATTTAAGAGGATAGTTCAACCAAAAATGAAAATATCCATAGTAGGTTTTTCCATACTATGGGTGTCAATGGGGCTCATCAACTGTTTGATTACCCATATTCTTCAAAATATCTTCTTTTCATGAGAAGAAATGAATTCATACAGGTTTTGAACAACTTGAGGGTGAGTAAATGGTGACCGAATTTTAATTTTTAGGCAAACTATCTCTATAATGTACAGTGACTCAGCCATTTTCACAAAATAAACCCTAAAAAGGGTGATCAGGATATTGCATTGTAATAATGACCAACTGGTTGTACCCACATTATTATACTCACCAAATAGATTGACATGGAATAATATAATTGTCACATGTCTATGTGTTTGGACTTTGTTTTTCTTCAGTCACGTGTTCCATTGTTTGATTGTCCCGCCTCTCTTTTAGTTACCTTGGTTACGGTCATTATTAGTTCCTTGGATTCAGCTGTGTGTCATCAATTAGTCTCATTTACTCCTGTGTTCGTTGTATAAGCCCTGAGTTTTATTCTGTTCTTTGTCTTGCGTTAACATTGATTAAGTTGGTTTGTTTGGTCATATTCTCCTCGTTATTTCTCCTGTTCCTGTGGTTTACTAGAGGAACTTCTTCGCCGTGCGCTTTCTCTGTACCATAGACCCGTAACAATAATTTGACAGTATATAATTTGAGTTGAAATTGTTTTATGTGAGAAGAAAGAGACTGCAGAAATGTAATCAACCTGTCAGTGTTTTTTTATTTATTTAAAATGACCATCTAACTTTCCATTATCTCACTTAACAAATGAATACATTTATGGACATGCAGTATTAAGAAAAGTATTAGCATTTTTACAGAGACTACAGAGAGGGAGACAAAAAAAAACATGCACTGCCAAGAAAACATGGCTTGCTTTGAACACATCCAATCACGCTGTGAATTTCTGAATGATAAATCAGTGTTTAGTGTATCTGTCTGTTTGTGCTCCAGTTGTCAGGGCCGCAAGAGAAGATGCTGCAGACACCTATTGAAGACTGTTTTCAGACACAGAATACCATAGACTGCCCACACATTCACAGCCCATGGCTCGCTCTAGGGAAAGCACTTGTGCCTGTGCAGCAATGACCCCCTCCAAAGCACAAACAGTTCGGAGGCTTTCAGGATGGAACTTCCTTTATGCGCAGCACTCATTTTTCTTGAGCATATAGTCACAGCTTGGCAAAAACCTTTCATATCCACTTACATTGAATTCAGTTCCTTCTCTGCTGCTAACCTCTATAGCCTACTATATAACTGTGTGAAGATGAATAACTGAGATAGCTAGTAAACATGTAATAATCTGAATATTTGCTTCTCACACATTGTTGCCAGATGCGTAAAAATGACGACATTCTCATACTGTAGGTTGTTTTTTTTAAGAACCTATTTTTAAAAAATAAAACCGACAAATCACCATAAATTAAAATGTGCCATCATTGTAAAAATTTTTTAAGCATACACATCAGAATTCATGAAGACATAATACTCATGAAATACTTTTAGACAATCTGATTGTTTTAAGTAGAAAGAAACAGCACAACACAACTAAATGGACTGGCAAAGTAAACATCAACATTAGTAAACTGTCTAACAAAGCAAACATTTAATTATTCATCATGGCCCAGTGTATGCTGGGAAGAGGGCAAATGGAATTGAACCACAAAACCATGAATCCAAATTGCCTGCTACACCTGTTGTTCAAAAAAAAAAAAAAGGATTATTTACTGGATGTCACAAGTATCACATAAGTTGCTATTGTTATCTGTGGAGTTTTCATTGGAGTGCCTTTTGTTTTCTGCAGCCATAATAAAGTGCTGAGGTCCAGTGTGGAGTAATTGAGCTTCTTCTAACAAATGGTCAGCCCTTCCTTAAAGGTCAGCAATTAAAAGGATTGCAGGCTCTCCAAGTTAAATAAGGCCCAGTGTCAAGCAGCTATATTGTTAAGACTCGAGGGGGAGAGGGTATCAAAATCATGCAATCATTAATTAAATAATTGCATGCCAGTGATGCAAACCTCATTAGAAATGTTCTTCTGGCTTCATAATGAAGGTTGCCGTACCTTTGACACACAACTCGGAAAATGCACTAATTGGCATGGCACACTACCACTGAACTAAACATTTTAGCTGTAGCTGGTCTAAAGGGTATTAATGATGGGAGACCAAATCTGTGCAGTGCAATATGAGTCATCAATATTTTTGCTGTTTATATTTTGGTTATTTCTTACACTTGTTTTGAGGTCAGTTTTGAAGTCAGTAATTTTTTTTTTATTCAGCAAGGATGCATTAAATTAAAAAGTCACAAAAAGTAATGACATTTATAATGTTACAAAAAATTGTCAAATAAATACTGTTCTTTTGAACTATTCAACAAACAATCCTGCAAAGAAAAATCAAAGTTTCCGCAAAACATTAAGCATGACAACTGTTTTCAACACTGATAATAATAATAATAATAATAAAAAAGTTCTTGATCACCAAATCAACATACACTGATCAGGCATAACATTATGACCACCTTCCTATTATTGTGTTCCTTTTGCTGCCAAAACAGCCCTGACCTGTCGATGCATGGACTCCACTAGACCCCTGAACGTGTGCTGTGGTTTCTGGCAAGTTAGCAGCAGATCCTTTAAGTCCTGTAAGTTGCGAGGTGGGGCCTCCATGGATCGGACTGGTTTGTTCAGCACATCCCACAGATGCTCGATTGGATTGAGATCTGTGGAATTTGGAGGCTAAGTCAAAATCTCAAACTCGTTGTTGTGCTCCTCAAACCATTCCTGAACTATTTTTGCTTTGTGGCAGGATGCATTATCCTGCTGATGGAGGCCAGAGCTACCAGGGAATACCGTTTCCATGAAAGGGTGTACATGGTCTACATCAATACGTAGGGAGGTGGTACGTGTCAAAGTAACATCCACATGGATGGCAGGACTCAAGGTTTCCCAGCAGAACATTGCCCAAAGCATCACATTGCCTCTTCCGGCTTGCCTTCTTCCCATAGTGCATGCCATGTGTTCCCCAGGTAAGCGAAGCACACACACCTAGCCATCCACGTGATGTAAAAGAAAATGTGATTCACCTGGCCACCTTCTTCCATTGCTCTGTGGTCCTAACACTCATGTGCCAACTATTGGCACTTTCTGCAGTTGACAAGGGTCAGCATGGGTACCCTGACTGGTCTGCGGCTATGCAGCCCCATACGCAACAAACTGCGATACACTGTGTATTTTTACACCTTTCTATCAGAACCAGCATTAACTTCTAGAGCAATTTGAGTTACAGTAGCTCGTCTGTTGGATCAAACCACACAGGCCAGCCTTCGCTCCCCACGTGCATCAATGAGCCTCGGCCGCCCATGACTCTGTCACCGGTTCTCCACTGTTCCTTCCTTGGACCACTTTTGATAGATACTGACCAGTTCAGACCAGGAACACCCTAAAAGAGCTGGAGTTTTGGAAGATGCTCTGACCCAGTCGTCTAGCCATCACAATTTGGCCCTTGTGAAACAGACTGCCGGCAAAAGTAGCCAAAATCTGATTTTCCCTATCTGTTTTTTACCCACACTGTGAACAGTGCAAACCACATGGAATCTGATCTTTTCAATTATGATTTGGGCCACTTTCATGTGTGGTCCTAAACCAAATACAGGTCTGATGTTTTGCAGTGCGACCTCAGTCTGAACAGTCATATTGGAGTTCAGATTCAGTTCAACATTCATATAGGAGTCTCTCCAAAGATACACATACAGTTCTTTAGTCACTTAATGAATATGGATGATGGCAGCGAAGTTAGTCAGTGTTAGTCAGCTGTTATACTGTAAATTATTGACTGCGATATTCCAAGATTTAATGACGTAAGATCTCCATTCCGTGACGCTTGGTAAACTGACGCCACTGCTTGGCATCTAAGAATTTTCTGTCAGGTTAGGATTTGCATCACTATTCTATGCGCTCTCTCAGTCTATCTTTTCACCTTTAGCCTTAATTAGCAAGACAGGAACACAGAGAGAATGTAGAAAGCAAAAATGCAAAGCTCTTGTACTAATAATTATTCTAGCGATGTCGTGGAGGGTTTTGGCCCTGTCAATAGCTGTGATGCTCACAGCGAAACCTCCTGGACCTGCTGAAGTTCCACAGGCTCAGTGGCACACGTGTGAACATGACACCTCGGTGCCCCGCTGACATCACACCCATGTTTAATCAGGACCCTCTGTGAATTTTGGCACACACGCACACATTTGCGGGGGTAGTTTTGCAATAATTCAATACAAATGCTCACAAAGAATGCATCTTTCTTTATGAGCTAAGGGTATGTTTACACTATAACAATGTACTAAAAATGGAAAAGTTTTCTCTTTGCGTTTTTTTTTAGTACAGATGACAACAATGTCAAAATGATCCCCATTCACACGGATCCACGAAAACAATTATTATGCATGTCAGGCCAGTAGTTGGCGATGTCATTTTGTTTTTTATTGTACATGGATACGATAAAGGTATTGTTTTCAAAAACTTGCACTTTGAAACCCATTTTCAAGAGTTTTTTTATGCATCAAAACGTATACATATATTTACGTACATGTATACATGTACATAAATGTATATGTATAATAAAAAAATATTTTAAATAGTAATAATATGACAAAATATAGAGAATGATTTTGAAATGAAAGTTTCAAAACCTAGGGAACTGTTCAACTTTATGCAAATGACAGGCAAAAAACATCCTGGCGGCAGCCAATCACTGTGAGGTGAAGGCAACGTTGTGACATCTGTCATAAGCTTTCAAAGTTGGCCGACAGACAGTGCTGGAGCTCCTTAAATTAAGACTTGTTTTGAGTTATAATGAAATGGAAAGAAGCTAGAAAGTAGAATTACAATGAATAGGAAGCTTTTGTGGGATTTCTTATAGTCTCGCTAAGTGGAATAGCTTAAAAGATGCTTTTCGAGGTCTTGGACGGATTGTTAATCATGGGTGGAGATGACAGCAGTTTGTTAAATGAATTGCTAAAGTCTAAAAAATGAATAAACAACCGATTTAACCTGTAAACCTCGTAACAGCAGTGCATCATGGGATTACACAGCATGTCCATGCAGAAATCTGCCATGTGTGTTCCCACTTGGGATAAACTAAAAATGATTTAATAGCTCAAATTTAATAACAGCCCTTTATGAAATTAAAATATGACATTTGCCACCTCTTCACACCAGGAGGGCTATCTGTCATATTTATAAGCTGGCTCTTGAGACATGAAAATGCTGAACTTAAAATTCAGCAAGCATAGTTAAAGCCTTTTTGTCATCCTGTCACTAGTAGCATACGTGATTATCTCTTTAAACATCTGTATCAAAGGGTTTGGAGTTACAATACAATTCAAGCTATTATGAAAACAAATGAGGAAAATTACATAAAACAGAGATTGTAAACTCAAACTACAATATTTTGTTTAAAAGCTCTGACAAGCCATGGCAATCAAATTGTTTGTTTACAGTTTGAGTTAAAAATGTCTCTTGCTGTGTGGACACACAAACACACAGGCATGCATGAATTTGTCTCTGAGGTTCCTCTCTATCCATATATACAGTCACACTCACTTTCCGGGCAGACAGCGCACAATGCACTGAGAAATGTTTGACTTAATACTGCCATCTACAGAAAGCGATGGATCTCAGTCATAAAATCTCCCCACAATTCTTCACATTTATTACTTCGGAACTGAAAGAGCAAAGTAATGTGCATTACTTCATGGCCTTGAAACGATGAGAAGACAAATATGGACGAAGAAATAAAGACTATATTTTTAACTGCACGCCATGGTTACGCTATGAGGCTGAAGCAATCTATGGCAGCAGTATTTCTGTATGACTGTAAGACATTATTTGCTGCATTCTAATATCACAGCTAAAAGTATTGCTGATATAAAACATTTGAAAGGTTTATGGTTAATTTCAGGTGAGTCTTTTAGCTCTTGGTTCCACTTACCATATGTATATTTCAACACAGGTGCATTGGAAAAATCGGTGCTCAGTTATTAATAATGATTCTTATTATTTCAAATGTTGAAAACAGTTTTTACTGCACTATAAACCTGAACAGTATTGATTGAGTATGCTGCAATTAAAGTCTGTTAAATCATTGATGTAACTTAAAACAATTACATTTTCTGAACAAGGAGTTTAGTGGGTTTTTTTAGCTCAACATTTTTGAGTAAACCCTTATACTTAAATTATTATTTTTAAGTTTACTGAGTGATATTAGTGACATCATGGAACGTTGTCATTGCCGACGTACTCAGAAGAGTCCATTCAACATTAAACAGAGTTACAGCAGATTTCAAGTTCCCAGCATGTAGGGGAGAATAAATGTTGAAATTGTGTTATTTTCTGTCTTTTTGCACAAGATTAATACAGGGGATTATTGTTTAATGTTATGCTATTTTGGTATTTAAATGTGCTTTTGTGATGTTGCAGTTTTTTAGGGTTACCATTGTGGTGAAGAGGAGTGCCTGTGGTTAGGTCAAGAGTGGGCTATGATAAATTTAGTCTGTATAAACAACATGAATATTATTAGTTCATGCAAGTAAATAGTGACAGTTAAATCAATGTTTAGTGCATACTGGTATGCCGTGTTTAACTAACACTTAACTGTGATGATTAGGTATTAGGTTAATCAATAATTCAATTATATTGTATTCACCGAATTTGGGTAGTGTAAAATAATGTTTTTTAAGTTCGCCTAAATTAATCTTTCAGTTGTTTACTTAAATGTTTTGAGTAATCTGAATTTATTGGGTTTTACAACCACTGCATCAAAATAATTGAAAAATAAGAAACATTACATATGGTAAACAATAGTTTTAACTTCAGTGAACTTAAACAATAAATAAAACTAAAATTAAAAAATTCAGTTTGACTTAACTGCTATTTATAATTATTCTTTACTTAAAATATATATATATGTAGAAATATATGTATGTATATACACACACAGGCAGTCAAATAATTTTTGTAATATTGTAATAACGTTTTTTTTTTACTGTTTTGAAAGAAATTCTTTTACTGTTAAATAAACTGCAACTAAATTTGACAGCTAGTAAGATAATCCACTACAATTTAGTATTTAATTGCCACAAATCTTGAATTATGCCAGAGGCTTTTGATTAGATTCATATTATTGACATTCATCTTGGCAGCACTTGTTTTGTGAAATGAAATATTTCATCTGTCATGTGAAAGAGCAGTACAGCGCAGTGGGGTGTAATGAAAGAGGGTATGTCAATACCAGCATAGGATTTGGCCAGACTAGTCATTTTGCTCTTTGCTGGAGATCTTTGACTGGCTGTCCAATATGCCGGAGCGGAACTCTTTATGAAAGGAGTTGTGTCAGATCAGGCTGCCCTCATTCCTCCTCTGCAGTGTGGTAATGATGCTTTATCACTTTGCCTGTGACAGGCCCGTTTCCCTCCCTTGCTCAGTAATAAAGGTTGGCTGAGCTCCAGAGGGGAACTGGGATGCTGCAGGGATGGACAGATGATGCTCAATGGAATTGAAATTTAACCTAAAGGTATTTTCTCTGATCTGCACTTATGCACTCACAGGTGACCAGCCACATACACACGCACACACTCTGAATCTTCCTCTACCATCGATTGGTCATGGATGAACAGTTTAGCTGGAGGCTGAGACAGGTTTCCAAAGCCCAATCACGGCTGGTCATCATCCTGGCGGGCAAGGAAAGAGAGCGAGAAACAGATGGAAAAAAGCGCATATGAGAGAGAAAGAAGCCTCGGAGGGAAGGAGCAGGAGATGAATGCGAGACCATGGGACAAGGCTGCCGTTAGATACCTCACTAATGACTAATGAGCCCTCGTTCCTGGCTGATTGAGATTAAGAGCCGCCGGACAGCAAGCCTGCAGGGGTCAGCGATGAGTTAGGTCCCTTTACCTACTACGACCTCTCTACAACCATCCATCTCATCATCTTACTTTCTCTCCTAGCATCCCTGCTCTCTTCAGTGAATCACTTAACGCTGTCTAAACCCTCCAGAGGCCCACACCACGAGCTCCTGAAACTTAAGCCTGTTTCGCATTGCACGCTTAAGCAGTATGTAAGTGAATCAGCACTTTAACTGCGACAGCAGGCCAAAGTTCACACTGACAGCGTTTTTTCTGCTTGCAGAAAATAAAGTGATTTCTAGGTTACTACATTAAGCATTTTCATAAAAGCTGTAGCTATGGGAGAGTATTTATTATTAAAAACCTGATCATTTTGTGATGTAAATTATAATGAGAAGGGGAATCACATTAGCATTCAAACATTAATTAAACAGAACTCAGTTGCCAAATTGTTTTTTAACAATGGCAGAAGTTTGGTCCATTATTTTATGTTGCTTCATAAAATCCATATTGCAAAAGCTATGTTCATAGTGTATTTTCAACATTTTCTGCGGAGCACTGCAAAAATAGGCTCAGTTCCGTATCATGCTGCAAACGCAGGCACTGTGAATGCTGTAATCTGTTAATATGGATTATAAATATGTGGATTATAAATATGTGGCGCTTAAGCGCTGCTACTACAAGAAAATGCAACAAGTTATACTTCAGTAGTCTTACATATCCAGACTTGTGGCGGTACGCTGTAGATTATTATGTCCAAGAATTCTATTCCTGTCGTTCAAACTATACAGCATGACACTAGCAACACCACCTTTTCCTAGTGAATGATGTACAAACTCAGAAATCAAAGTGGAATATAGAGTTCTGGTCTCTAATTAAAAGTTTTGAAATGTTTCTTTTTAAATTACTCACCCTCATGTCGTTCCAAAGCCGTAAGACATTCATTCATCTTCAGAACAGAAATTAAGATATTTTTGATGAAATCCAAGAGGTTATTTTTATCCCCATAGAAAGCAACAATTACCATCATTCAAGGTCCAGAAAAATAGTTAATACATCGTTAAAATAGTCAACAAGACTACAGTGGTTCAAGCTTAATGTTATGAAGCGATGATAATACTTTTTGTGCGCAAAAACAAATCAAAAGTAACGACTTTATTCAACAATTTCATCTCTCCCCTGTCATTCTCATTCGCAGTAGATGCAGTGCAGTGCTTCTGTGTGTACGTCTGAACGCTGACTCAGTACTCAAAACCGAGCTGGCGTTCAGACGTAAACACGGAAGTGCCGCACTGTGCCTACAATGTCAACTGCGTAGGAGAATAACAGGGGAGAGATGAAATTATTGAATAAAGTTGTTTTTGCACACAAAAAGTATTCTCGTCGAGTCATAACATTAAGGTTAAACCATTGTAGTTACGCTGACTGTTTTATCAAAGTCTTTACTACTGTCTTGACCTTTAATGACAGTAATTTCATTGCTTTCTATGGGGGATAAAAAAAAAAACCTCTTGAAGTTCATAAAAAAATATCTTAATTTGTGGAAGATGAGAGAAGGTCTTACCGGTGTGCGACGGCACAAGCATGAGTACTTCATTTCTCAGAAATGTCATTTTTGGGTGAACTAACCTTTTAACTTGCTACTTAAAAAAAACTCTGAATATATTTCACTAACTTTGAAAACTTTGGTAGATCCAGGTTTTTCTTCAAAAGTGTTCGCTGTTTTATCCTGGAACCTTAAATAAACATAAAACAAACATTTTTTAATGGGTGGAATGGATGTTAAGATTATTTATATACTATTATAGTATGCATTTATATTTTGAATTCATTTGTTTTTTCATTTAAAGTTTCAGCGCACATTTACACAATGATGTAAAAAAAACACACACATGAGAGAGGAAAAAGTACAATGTACTTTGCGTGTTTTGTGTATGATATTGACAATCTGTTTGTTACTTGCAGATGGCAGACGAAGATCACATGGAACAGAGCACACACTTCGGAACAGAGATGACGAGACAGGTGACTACCAACGGGCTGAAGCAGACGAAGACTGGGAATGACGTAATCCACGGAAGACAGAGGTAACCAGCGGCGACAGGTGAACAAGCGAGTCCAACATGAAGAGCAGGTAAGTGAGTCCGTAATCCAAAGTTGAGACCGGTCGAAGTGCTGATGTGAAGTGTGTGCTTATGAAGGGGAGCTGGTGATGAGGTAATTGTGAACAGGTGATGATGATCAGTACTCTGGTGAAGGGGTGCGTCGTGATTGGGTGGTGAGTGAGCCTGACCGATCTCAAACAATTGTCATGTAAATAACCGGCCAAATCACATAAAATGTTTTCTGTTTTTAGTTGAACAGCCCCTCAGTAATTCTGTTGTGTGCTTTTATCATTTTTATTATTTTTTCTAATTTGCTTTAAATTATTATTATTAAAGTTTTAATTTTAGTAATTTTATTACTTGGACTAATTTCATTTAAATTAGTTTTTCATCTAATATGTATGTATTATTTTATTTCAGCTTTATATAAGACAACTATTTTTATTGTTTTAGTTAATAACAACAACAATGGCTGGAAAATCAGATTAACAACTGCTGTTTTCCATGTAGTGCCTGTTAATTCGTGTATAAAATGCATCAGATGGTGAGTGAATGTTCAGCGGGTGTGCCATCTGAGAATACCAGTTCAATGCTGAACCAATGGTTATTCAGTGGTTTCATGGTCCACTAACCCCCCAAATCGAAACACACTTTTTTCTTTGACTGATAGAGCTGTGCCAAAGAAAGTGTTTTAAGTTGCCCTGGCGGAGAGCCATTGCTTAACACTTACTTTGATATACACATACAGGAAATGAGGCCGTCTGCGTGATGCCATTACAGTGTCATTGCCGTGTTGGGCGATGGCGGCGGTGATGTGATAAACCTCTATCCTAACCTTTGATTCCACACAAGACTATGAATGGCCAATTCAAGTCAATGGCCATTTAAAAAAAAAAAAAAAAAAAAAAAAAACTTGCTACTTAAACAAAACTGAATATATTTCCCTAACTTTGCAAACTTTGGCAGATCCAGTGATTTGATGGTTTTTCCTCAAAAGTATTCACTGTTTTATCCTGGAACCTTAAATCAACATAAAATAAACATTTGTTTACTGTAACTTACTATTATTCTGCTCAACATGTTCTGTCCTTTCACAGGTTCTGGCAGTCAGGATTAGAAACTCATTTTATTTGAGGCTCCTTTACTGCTGGCTTGGTCAATATTGCCTGACAGAGAGGGAAAATTCATTCCATTCCATTTGCAGGACTGGAATTATTATGTTTGCTGTTGCTAAATACTCCCTTCACCTCAGGTCGGCATTGTGCCATCCAGTAAGGGCCGAGTAAGAGCAGGAGTGAAACACCCATTCAAGAGATTCAGAGAATTCGTTCTTCCTTCTTTTGCATGTTTTTATAATTTACACAATTTCAGAGAATTGTTGACACTCGCTGACGATCACATCGCATGCAAATATTTAGAAAATGTACTTTTTAAATTAAAAAACATTCAGTTTTATAAAAGGGTTTTTTATGCACAGCATAGTACTTTTTAACTAAAATTTCTGAGCTTTATCAGGCTGATTTGGTGCTGCTTATATCCAAGGGTGATAATATTCATTTGTCTCAGGGTATATTGATTTGATGGCTCCTTTATTAATATGCAACTGGGGTATTAATTGTGTAAGAGGCCCGTTGCCAGGCTGAAATCAATTTGTAATTTATGATGAAACTCTGTGATATCAAATATATTTCTGCGAGCCAGAAAGTGTCTGTGTGGGGTGTAAAAACAAATAAAACTGTGTTAAAAAACAGGAAATAGGAAATAATGGTGCCACAGAAGCTCTCAGTGCTTACAAACACCATTGATATTGTTTTTTGGAAGCTCAAACTACTGATAGTTAGCTCCCTGAAAGGATACCTTCTCACTTGTATTTTCTGACACAGAGTTAAATCCATTTATTAACACTGCAACAAAAAACATTCTTCAATATTGCACTTTTGATATGCATTTATATATTAAAACATATAGAGAGCATGATATGAACATTCATCTTGAATCATGGACTGAAATAACCCTCCCAGACCTCTCACTGAATTGACGATGTGAATCAATACAGTCGAATGGCTTAAAAATTTTGTGTGCTTCTATAACACCTGTGGCTGTCAGTGAAGGTGCGTCAATACTTTCTGATGGGCTCTAAGCATTAACTTTCCACCTGCACTGTAAAAAAAACTCTACAGAAAGTTGACCACACTTTAAGGAATACGGCAACGTATTTTGACTAAACTTAATTAAAGTCTGTCCAAGTCAAATTACAGAGCTAAGCCACAATCTAATAACTTAACCATTCTTTTTAATGAGTTGCAAGGCACAATTATAGTTTGTGAATACAAGTTGTCATGTCTTGAATTATAAAGGGAGTCAACTCAATATTTAAAGCTGCATTAATTCAGAAACCTAAAATCCTATTTGAATTTGCTTGTTCAATAAATGCAAAATATATCCTTCAGTCAATAAATTCAACTTCATCATAATTAAAATTTTATACATGGGTTCAATTGATTTTAACATGAGTAAGCACAGA